>JAJIBD010022247.1:0-37553 GCA_021461705.1 Cryptotis parvus | reverse complement strand
CTCCTGGTTCTGCACTCAGAATTACTCCTGGCAGTACCATATGGGATGCCGAGGATTGAACCTGGGTCAGCTGCATGCAAGACAAACGCCCCACCCAGCTATGCTCTGCGCTCTGGCCCCAACCAGGTGAACTCTGACAACTGTACACTCACCAGATTTCACTCCCTCCACACAACATGAATTTTTGTCCACATAAAAATACAACCCCAGGATTAGGGCCACAGCTCCTGGGGCTGCACAGGTCAAGGTCTGATCCTGAGCACCACATGGTCCCCCTCTGAGCACCATGGGGGCAACCCAAGCACCTCGCCAGGAACCTCCCCCAAACACCAAGTGTGACCCAAGAATAATTTTCACAGTATCCCACTTGTATCACTTGTCTTCCCGTTGTTCATGGACGTTTTGCTCAAGCGGGCACCAATATAATTTTAAGTATTCAATATAATTATAAGCAAAGCTACATGATTTAAATATCACTTTATGCCCAGAGATGCAGAATTGATTTAATTTCTACTCTTCAATATGTTCTCCAATAATCCACCGTGATCTTCCTTCATGAAGCTTTCCTTGTTTTAATTATTCCCAGAGTGAAAAAAATTTCCTAGAGCAATGAATTCTGGGCTTATGAAACAGCGTCATCGTTAGATGACTTCTGATGCACCGTGTAAGAAGCACCTTCCGAAGTGTCTCCCACCCGCAGACCTGCCTCCAGCCCTCAGCAGCAACCAAATACCCAGGTGGGCATCAGGTATAGGAAATTTTGTTATTTTTTCCCTTCCTTTGCTAACTTAAAATACTTTCACTCCGGTGAATTAAATGTATTCAATATCTCGGCATTACGCTTCTGTGCCATTTTGTGCATTTTTACACAACGTAAAACTGGATCCAAGCTCCCAGTACTTTAATCAAGCACTGGCGCTCTCTTTGCAGGCACACTCACTTGTAAGTTTTGACTTCCCTCTGCGGCCAAATCCGCTTTTTCATCTGCAGCTGACAGTGCTGTTCTGTTCCTGCCGTTCATACTCCTCTTGGCTCAACTTCCTAAACAATTTTAAGATAAAATCAACTATCATGAAAATCTCTCTCCAGCAGTCTGTCGAGTGTTTCTGCTCAAATGTTATGTTCCCACCTTCTCTAAAACGTACAGAACTTAGAAAAGTTAGAGGAAGAAACTTAAACCTGTGAATTTGGGTAAAATCAATCTCCAGCCCATCGGCAAAAGCACCTACACTAACTCCTCATATCTCTGCTCAAAATAAACGAATGTGAAGTAATACTGTGGCCTTTGGACAAGTGTTTGGTGTGAAACCTGAGGAAAATGGAGAAAGCCAGGACTGATCCACTAATACCGTTCAGCTCATGAGCACAACTCTGGACTAATCTTTCTACTCCCTGTAATTTACTTCCCCCTAATTTCTGTCTCAGAAAGGTTTCCCAAGCCCAAACTGTAAATGATAAAGAAACCTGAAGAAAAAGCCTTCTGGAGCTGCTCTCACAGCAGAGTCAACCATAGATCACTGCCATTTTTTAGACAGGGGTCTCACACTAATTCTCAATGGATCGGTGGTTAGGAGGAAAAGTCTTAAAACCGACAACGTTCACTGATTAGAGAATCAAACCGTCCCATAAGCTGATAATATTTGGCGGAGAAACTGGTTGTAACCCAATAACCTTCAAGTTAAATATATAAAATCTACCATAACCAACTATAGTGGTAATATGCAGTTATTTAAAAAGTGCTATTTTTCTTTTTGTATCCTCTGTCCTGATTCAAGTTGTCTTAAATATGCCTAGTTAGAACTACCCAGTCAGTATTTTCACAAGTGTTTTGTTTTTATCATTATTATTATTATTTTTATTTTTTTGCTTTTAGGGTCCACACCCGGCAGTGCTCAGGGGTTACTCCTGGTTCTGCGCTCACGAATTACTCCTGGCAGTGCTCAGGGGACAATATGGGATGCCGGGGATTGAACCTGGGTCGGCCGCAGCAAGGCAAATGACCTACCAGCTGTGCTATGCTCCGCCCCCTTCACAAGCATTTTATTGATTGATTGATTGATTGATTGATTTAATTATTATTTTTTTTGCTTTTTGGGTCACACCGTGATGCTCACTCAGGAATTACTCCTGGCAGTTCTCGGGGACCATATGGGATGCCGGGGATCGAACCCAGGCCAACATGGGCCGCCCTGCAAGGCAAATGCCCTACCCACTGGGCCATCACTCCAGCCCCACAAGTATTTTAGAGTAGCTATATAATGCTGCTTTACAGGAAATCATTGTCCCTGCATTAACCATCAGGGGCCCACCTCAGGGGTATGTATGTAAGAGAAGAGAGAGTCGTGTCGGAGTAACCAAGTCGCTAAGAAGCCCAAATGAGCCACAGGACCAAGGTACTTAAGGCAGGAGAGACATTGCCCAGCGTGCGTGACGCCAGGATTTATTTATTTATTTTTTTTGGGGGTGGGCTTTTTAGTCACACCCAGTGTGTCCAGGGGTTACTCCTGGTGTTGCTCGGGGGACCATAAGGGATGCTGGGGATCAAACCAGGTTAGCCGTGTGCAGGGCCAACGAACTCCGCCGTGCTTTGGCTCCAAATCAAGACTTACTTTTGTAGTATCATCTCTCTTTCTCCTGGTACAGCTCATTCAGAATCTCCACTTTCTGCTTCAAGGTTTTGCATTCTTCCTCTAGATCAGACTTCACTGACAGCAGTGAGCTTCCGGTCATCTTCCAGTTTCTTGATTTGGTCTAGCAAGGAGAAAGCACCTCACGTTTACCATGTGCACACAAGGCTGGAGAATGAACATGCCGAGCCGGGCAGCGTATTGGTCAGAGGGGGGAAGACAGGAAAACTGGACACCATGTTCTGTGTCCCAGGGCAGGTCCTTTATTCTTACAAACTGCAGCCTAGGAAACTAAACCACACACCTTCAAGGGTGCACTTGGTGGACATCACTGCCCGCAGTTTAGACTGCAAAAGCTTCAGGTCCTTCTACGACGGCCACGGCAGTCTGGGTCTGCAGGTGCACAAAGAGAGGGTTGCTTACAGACTTGAGGAGAAACTTGTGCCTGAGAACTCTCGGGCCGCTGCAGTACCCATGAACAGCACGTACCGAAACATCCATCATCTGCCGGATCCGGCTCTTCCGCTTCTCCTGCTGATCACCTACAACACAAACAGTTCGTGCTGCTTTGTTAGGCTTTTAAACCTGTTTTCTAAATGCTTGTTTATTTCCTGGGCCACATGGGCAGGCACTGGAGGCTTCCCACCTGGCTCTGTGCTACAATCCATGCCTGAGTACTTGGGGGACCATTCACGTGCGCTGGGGACAAACAAGAGATAGTCACAGGCAAGGCAAGAGACCGTGTTTGCAGCATGCCCTGTGCAGCACAGCCCAGCAGCCCTTTGCCCTCGCACAGAAAAAAATAAAACCCAGAAATGTTGGCGACTCCAGTCCTAACTCACTGCACTGAAATGCAGCCCCGAGACCATCGTTACCTGCCACTCCTCCGTTCGCCATCTCATCCGAGTCAATTCCACCTCTGTTCTCCCCCTCAAAGTTCAGATTCACAATCCAGACAGTTAAGTTCTTTAATACAGTTAGTCAACGCCTAGTCAGGGAAGAAGGTATCAGAAACAAGTTCCCATTGGAATCAGGACAACAGTGCAAGACCCCAAGGCCCAGCCGTGCACGCGGAAGGAACTGTCCACTCTACTTACACCAATGTCGTCCTGCTGGTGGTTGACAGTCACTTCCATATCCTTTTGCATCTGTGCAAATGATTTGAGCTGCTCGCTCAACTCAGAATGTGATTTACTCCACTCGTTGACTTCTTGCTGCAACTGATAATTTAAAACAATGAACTTTTCAGCGTGTGGCTTGAGACTTCAGGTTCATGTCGTCACATTACACCTTCTTAGAAAGTCAAGGGAACTTCAAAAGATCCTCACAAAGGGCACGAGGTAAATCGGACAGTATCCCAAGTTCAACTCAAAATCACATAACTTGCCCTTTGTCAGTGGTGTATAAACTATTCAAAGAACAGGTTACAAACACCTTTTATTTGATGTAAGATACCAAATCCTTTGATCTGAAAAAACAATCCAAAGCTCCCTTTGGAATGACTAGGGCTTTAAGTGAACACTGACAGCTACAAGAACAAAAGGATGAAAAGTATCAGAGCAAATGGAAATCATTCATGTGCACTTAATTTGAAGAGCCTTTTCTGAACACATTATCTAAGAATAGAATCCTACAGGCAAACTGCACTGCCTTAAAAAAGAGCTGAAAAGAGATATTCAATGTCGTGGCATTTGGTTCCCTGGTTCTTAAATAAAAGCACTTTTAACAAAGATTCTTTCCCAGCATTTTAATTGAGGTAGCAAGAGTTACAACACTTGATGTGAACTCTTCCTTACCTGTTCCTTCTCTTCTTAACTTTACCATTTTCTTCTTTAATCTGCTGATATTCACACTTCACCTTTTCGTCATTAAGTTTAGCGTCGTTAAGAGCAATCTGAACCTAAACAAAATGTTGGCACTCATTAAATTAAGGAGAAAAACCAAAAATGTTAAACTTTCCCATAGACTCATCATAATTTTTGGCTTATGCATTTTTTAGCAAATATCAAATGTATGCTCATTAACAAGTTAAGATGGTACTATTATCTTGCAGAAATTAGAGAGCTTTACCTCTGATAATTCAGAAGCATTCATCGAAATAACATCCTTTAACTTCTTTATGGATTTTTTGTTTTCCAGTATCTGCCATGTGGAAAAAAAGTATTAGAATGTCAGCAGATGATCAGTCTTGTTGGGACCGTTTGGGAAAGGGCACTTCTACCATCTTCCAGTGGTGCTCAGGGCTGACTCCTGGCTCTGTGTTCAGGGATCACCCATGGTGGTGCTCAGGGGTCAAGGACTTGGGGTTCCCAAGACTGAATGCATCATTCTCTCTCTACGACTTTCATTGTAATTCTGAACTTGTTCTAAAGTGAAAAGGTATATTTAAGAAAGAGCCCAGCAAAATAAATCAAGGTACTAGGAGTTTTCTGTTGGACTACGGTTTCTCAATTGATCTAGACTGCAGAGGGCACAGTTTAGCAATAAGGAAAGTATCCGGGGCTGATCCCTTGTATTTGTAGGCCCATAAAAATTTAACTTGTTACATCAGTATTTAGACATCTACAATAATGGGCCTAAGGAGTTCATGGCCCTGGATCCCAATCTCACTCAAAGCACCGGGAAGAGTTCAAAAGTCAAACTAAGCATCTTGAGCAGCAACACTCTCACCAAGTCTTGATTCTTGGCATTCTGGACTCGCTCAGACTCCAACAGGTCTTGCAGACTCCGAGTTGTGCCATTCAGAGCTTCGTTACTTTCCTCAAGCTTTTTGATTTTATCCTACACAGAATTAGGACAATATATTTCTGCTTTTCCTTTAGTTGTAGAAAGCAATATCCCAAAAAAGGATTTTTTTTACCTCGTATTTTTACAGCTTTATCAGAGAGAACGGCATTCAACTTCTTGGTTTCTTGAGCAAGCTTCTTTGAGTCTTTAACCTGCATGAAAGCATTCAGAAATCAGAAACACATGCCATATTGCCTCTCAAAATAGGTGATCCCTTAGAACAGAAAGCAGTGCTTTATATGGAAGATGACTTGTATTTGAACAGTTAGTAGAAAATAATGACCCATTAAGTAGAAAATAATGACCCAATTTTGGTCATTATTTTCCATTAACTGAACTGGAAGACAAGAATACAGGATTCAGCTGGAATCGGGGGTGAGGGGACAGGATAATCATACCTTCTGTTCATAATCTGACAATTGTTGAGTAAGTTCAGAATTTTCCTTTTTGAGATTCTTCACCTTCTCAGAAATCTGTTGTTCCGTAACTTAAGGGTTGGGGGGGGAGAAGGGGAAGAAACCCAGGAGACTATCACTAAATGAAACTGCCCTCCCCCACCCATTGGATTAGCAGACACAGGTGACCCAGCATGACTATCCGTCTGCAGCAGGCCACTGGGGGTGGCCTCTGAGCAACTCACTGGACACAAGGGGATGACCCTCTGCTCCTCAAAAACATAATCTGTACTTAGTACCAGTTAGGTCTAAAAGCACCATTAGAATACAGTCTCGGCCGGGGCGCAGCAATAGCCAAGCTGTAGGGGCGTTTGCCTTGCCCGTGGCCGGCCCGTGCCCGGCCCAGGTTCTATCCTCGTCATCCCATATGGTCCCCCAAGCACCGCCAGGAGTAATTCCTGAGTGCAGAGTCAGGAGAAACCCCTGAGCATTGCTGGATGTGACCCAAAAAGCAAAAAAAAAAAAAAAAGAGAATACAGTCTCGGGGCCGGAGAGACGGTACAGCAGGAAAGGCACTTGCCTTGTGCATGACCTATGCATATTTCATCCCCAGGTTTCTGTAAGGTCCCTTTTACAACAACAACAAAAGAAATTACAGAAAATTAATTACAGGAAAAAATTCTTTCTGGCGCCTCACAGGCAGTGCTCGGAGCAGCAGGGGCCACTCCTTGTATTTCTCTGTCCAGCTGTGGGGTCCAACAGTCCCATGCCCAGGTGGGCAGGTAGTTCTCCTCAGGTCCAGCAGCTCCAGGTCACCAGGGGCAATACGTGGCAGTACCCAGAGGCCTACAGGACTGCTCTTAACTGCAGCACAGAAGCTCCAGCCCTCTGAGCTCCCTCCAGTCCAGTGGCTAATATTTCAGGGAATTGCTCTTTTTTCAGCCAGATTCCAATTTATTGCTCACTGCCTCTTGGGCCACACCCAGTGGTGCTGGGTCCTGGCTCTGTGCAGGGGATAGTCCCAAAGGTGTGAGGGGACTGTGAAGTCTACCCTTCCCACTCACAAAGTGTGAGTTCAGCCTGCTGGGATCTCTCTGGCGGCAGAGTCCCAATTATTTCTTCTTTGTTTTATTGTTTTCTGCGTCACACCCAGCGATGCTCAGGGGTTTACTCCTGGCTCTGCACTCAGGAATTACTCCTGGCGGTGCTAGGGGAACCATATGGGATGCTGTGGATTAAACCTGGGTCAGCCATGTACAAGGCAAACGCCCTACCTGCTGGACTACCGCTCCAGCCCCTCCAATTTCTTTTCAAAGACAGAAATTATAGATTACTTCAGGCCAGTACCCTGCTATTAGGAAGCATCTTTCTTCTCAGAAAATGTGATCACTTCAAATATGTCAGTTGAAAGAAAAACAAAAAGCATACGGGTTTATAGTTCTACACTGAATTAAGTAACTCATCCGCTTAGCTTACGCGTAACCACCACCAGTAACACGTAACTCATTTATCTGCATTTCCTTGGTGTTCACATCCACCCGTGCCCGAATCACTAAACACAATCTCCTTTCTACCGTGGTCAGGCTCATTCCTCCCAGTTTTGCAGCATCACCAGCCATTTGTCATCTGAGATTAGTAACTCTGAAGATCTGTGTAAGTCAGTCTGGTGCAACTCAAACCAAACACCAATATGAAGGGGTTAGCACAGTCTAAATATTTACCTTGATACTTTTTACTCTTTACCTAGAAGAAATTTAAGAAAAGAGAGAAACGTTTGAATAAATTATTATAGTACCTAAACAACTGTCAAACTGTAAACCTTTTTGGTTCAATAAAATGAGTCCATGGGATTAATAAGGTCGATAGGCTATAAACGTAATTTTGATCATTTAGACTATGAACTGACACAAAAGTAGCTTAATCTGAAACATTTATAAATCTATTGTATACATATCAGGTATGTATATACATACATGTATATATAATACCTTTATTGAGAATACTTATAATAAATTATTTTCATGTTAAATATGCTATACATAGTATATTAAACTTTATGTAACCATATTTCAGTTTTCAATAAAAACTACAAACGTATTTCATAGTATATTTCAGTTTTCTATGAAAACACTTTTTTGAAAACCGTCAAAAAAACTAAAATGTGCCTCTTTCTCATCAGAAAGCACGCTAGAAATCATACTCAGAGTTGGCTGAATTTAGAACTCTTACAAGCTAGCAAACAATGGGTCACTCTAAGTGAATGTAGAAGGCTGCGAAACGTCTTTTTCATGTCTCAAATCAGCATCTTTCACTTATCTCTAAGTGTTTTCTTGTTTACCTATTTTATGTACCTACTACCCAGCATTTCATCAAAACTTCTTGGGTAAGGAGGGGCCAACAGGTGGCAAAATGTAACCCACATGCTTTCAAGTCCCTAAAAAAATCTGACCAAACCAGGATAAAACATCTAAAACTGTCCTTCCGGAAGCGGATGATAAAGCCCCTCCAACAGGAGCTGGACACAGGGGCTGTTCATTCCCTGAGCACTACCTGACCTCTCTTGGAGGGGGCAGATCACAGGGGCGGAAAGGAGTTGGGCCATTTTATCGGAAACAGGAGACAGGCTAAGGCGCTTCTGGAACCTCGGTGAGTGATAAGACAGTGCCAGTGATAAGATCCAACACCTTAGAAAGAGCCTGTCTTTGTAACCCCCAACTCTATCACCTTTCCGGTACATGTTTGATACCCTGACCAGTCCAACTCATTCATCTCTCAACTTTATTACAGAGCTACCGAAAAACCAAAAAAGAAACAAAAAGGACTCTGGAGTCACCAACTTCCAACTAAGGAGCAAGATTGCTCTGCCCTTGTCTATCTGAATCGAGCAGCAGGGTCCAGGGCCCCAGGTTCCCCGGTGGACAGCAGCTGTGAGGTCACAGAGCCTTCAGGAACCTCAGGGGGTCCTACCCTCGGCAACACTAGAGTGGACAGATTTCCCCCCTTTCCTTGCTTCCCGTTTCCTTGTTTTCGCCTGCCCCATCCCCTACACAGCCCAGGGGCCTGGCCCCCCATCTGCCCCTTTTCTTTCCTAATCTCTTAAGAAAGTACTCAATTTTAGAAAGCTGTGCACGCAATCCACCGGGCAGCTTTTAAACTGTTGGGCTTCAATTCCACAAGCAGATCTGCCCATACACGTAACTACTAGAACAGACAACATGAAGTGCGACCACAGTGCTTACAAGTACACACACATAAACACAGAGATTCTGCACAGGAAAATAAACTAAGGACTAAAAAACATAAGACACTACCCAAAACCCAAAAATGACTTATTTTCTAAGCTAATGTATACAATCAAATTAAGATCGACAAAGCATGTATACAGATATACAAGGAAAAAAGACATAAAATTATCGCAGGCGCAGAGGCAAGAAAGCAAGTAGCGTGTGGCTATAGAAAAAAGAAAAATAAATAAATAAATAAATAAATAAATAAATAAAAAATAAAATTATCGCATTTCTTTTTCTGGGCATACTTGTATTTCTAAAAATACGCACTTTATCTAACTTTTAGATACCGGTTTCCTTTAGATCTTTGTTTTCTCACTTATCAAATTATAAGTGCCCGATGTCTTTGAAAGAGATTTTAAAAAGGTACCTACTAACCCATTAGAAGAAGGACCCTACCATAAACAGTTGCCGACTATGTATCCTTTAGAGGGTACCAAGTTTCTCTGTAATGCATGACTACTTCTTTAGAATAAACTACTACTACAAATTATACCAGGTACATTACAGTATATAAATTATTACTGGAACAAGTCATACTATAGACAAGGTTAACAGCATCATAGTAAACTGCCTTCAGAGCAGTTTTTAAACATTTCCCACCTCTCCCACCAGCAACCTGAAGATTTCGCCCCTAACGGACTGGTACTGAACTATTTGTCAGTTTTAACTGGGAGTATAAACATCCTGCACCGGCTTGGGATAAAGAAACAAATCGGTGAGCAGATCCTAAGATGCCCTTTTACTTATGAATCAAGATACAAATGAGTTTACTCACCTCCAGAATCATCCTCCAAAAGAGAACGAATGAAACAACACCCAAGAGGGCAGTGGCCAGCAGAGGCTGCCAAGGCAACCCATAGAAGTCTGGACCCGGCTGCACATCTTCGGGTAAGGCGGCCACCAGCTGCAGGACAAGGCGGGAATCAGGAGCAGGAATCTGAGAAGCCCACCCTGGCCACCTGCCCAGCCCCTTCGAGTATTGTACTGGGCTCGCCAGGCCGAGCCCGGGCGAGCGGCCCGTGTCACACAACAGCAGCGACAGCCACACTCTTCTCCTGGCTGCTTCTCGGGATGTTAAAAGTCACGTACAACAAAAGTGCGAAGAAGGCGGAGGGACTAATCCCCCTTCCACCTCCCCTCCGGTGGGGCTGAGACTGGCCCTGCGGGGCTCCGGGCACCTGCAGGGACCCCAGGGTGAGGGATTCGGGCCCACTCAGGGCCATCGACACCCCAGGAGGCGCACTCCGTGCTCTGAACTCTGAATCCCAGCCTCTGCAGGACGTGCAACCCTGGCGGCCCCGACACGTCCGCCCCGGGTCAGCGTTGTCCTCTGTCCTCTGGGTTCCGCACCCGCACGACACCCCAGGCCGGGCCACCCGGCGCCCCCCCACCCCCCCCCGCCTGCCCCGCGCGTCCACCCCGAGAGGTCAGGGGCGCCGGTCACCTCCAAGAGCTTGGCCATGAGGGCGGTGGACAACACCGACAGGGCTCCCAGGAAGCCCGAGTCCCCGGCGGGGCGCTCACAGGCAGCCCCGGAGCCGTCACCGACTCCATGGCTAGGGCCTCGGCGACCCGGAAATCAACTATCCTTGAGGGCCAGCAGAGCCATCGGCCACATCGGCCACAGTTTCCGCGACCATAGGCTCCTAAGTCCGCGCCACGGGCAACACCAGTGAACTTCGCCTTCTCAGCACACTCAGCGAACCACTAGTTCCGAAAAATACGTCACAGAACAACGTTCTAGGGCGGAGCTCCGCACGCGCCGGGGGGCGTGGCCTCAGCGGAGACAGCCAATGGGCACCGCAGCCAAGGAGTTAGGCCAATAGGCCTGCGCGGAACAAAACAAATGAGCGGCACGTTCGTTAAAGAGTCACCTGCCGTGCGCCAAGGACACAGGGGAGGGCGGGGCCCCGCCATGGGGGCGGGGCCGTGAAGGGAACAGCCAATGAGCGCCGCAGCAGCAGGGAGCTGGGACAATAGACTTGCGGAAGTAAACAAATGAGTGGACTAGGTAAATGCTCAGCAGCCGCGCCCGAAGAGCGCCGGCCAAGGAGGGCAGGGGCAGGAGGCGGGGCGCGGTGGTGCGGGGCCGAGGCGGGACAGCCAATGGGAGCCGCAGGAACTGGACCAATAGGCTTGGGGAAGTTAACAAGTGGCGGAGCCATAGTTAAAGACTCACCAGCCGCATGCCCAGAGCTGGTCCGGGGATGGATCTAGGGGCGGGTTCGGGAGGCGGGACCCGTGCACAACCGAGCACGGCCACCAGGCGACCCGCACTGACCAGTACCCACCGCAGCCACGCCTCCCCTCTTAGGGACCACCGTCCTGCCCTGGCGAGACCATCCTCCAAGGCCCTCTCCAGCCCGCCGCTCACTTTCTGCTCGCCCTCCTGCGGCCTTTCAAGTTGATTCTAGGGCATCTGGGCATCCATTGCCCCATCCATCGGTGCCCTCGGGGCTGAGGCCAGGGTGACTGGGCCGGGTGTGGGAAAGAAATTTCTCTGAGCAAAGGGCTGCGAATCGCCTTCCGAAAGTTGGGTTGGGGGTGGGAAGGGGGTGTGGAGGTGGCAGTGTCAAAATTTGCAGATGCTTAAAGGCCTGTCTTCCATCGGAAATAGAATCAACTTTACAAGAGAGGACCCAATGAGGAACCTAGCCTCATTGGGTAAGGACCTCAGGGTGATTCAATTCAAAAAATCAATTATGGGACCAGAGTGATAGCACAGCAGGGAGGGCGTTTGCCTTGCATGCAGCAGACCCTGGTTCCGTCCCGGCATCCCATAGGGTCCCCGAGCACCGCCAGGAGTAATTCCTGAGTGCAGAGCCAGGAGTAGCCCCTGAGCATTGCCGGGTGTGACCCAAAAAAGAAAATAAAAGTAACTTGATCCTTTAAATAAATTTTTTAAAACAGGCTGACGATACAGCTAAAAAAAAAAAAAAACTATTGTAACGTTATTACAAGGACTGTTCCAAAAAATATAAACTGTAGAAACAGGCCCGAGTGATAGAACAGCCATAGGGCAACTGCCTTGCATGGGGCTGGCCTTGATTCAACTCCTGACCCCCCACACTTGATGCCCTGAACCTGCCAGGAGTGATCCCTGAGCCAGGAGGAAGTCCTGAGCACCACCAGGTGTAACCCCAAAACTAAAATGCAATTTTAAAATCTTAAATAAAGTGCATAATTTGATGTTTTTTGACATTTTAATATGTTAGTGGGAACATTTTTGAGGATAATTTGAAAAGGTGTTTCAGCACTTTTTCCTTCTGATCACTGACTTAAAAGGTAATAAAATGTATTACTCTAATAAGCCACTTTTGGGCGCTGAAGGGATAGTACAGTGGGTAGGATGTCTGCCTTGCACATGGTCCACCCACCTGCCTGGGTTCAGTCCGCCACAACCCATACGGATAACCCCCAATCACCACCCAGAGTAATTGCTACATGTAGAGCCAGGAGTAACCTGTGAGTGAGCATCACCAGGTGTGGCCCAGAAAATAAAATTAAAGAATAAAAAAAGCGTTTTAATTTCAAAAGTTTTTGAGTTTTCCTTGTTTCTGTTTCACTGACTTATGCTCTTCTGATTTTCATCTGCTTCCTGGGGATCCATTTGATACTTTCCATGGTCTCCCAGCAGGAACCAAGGTGATGAGGCCTATATCAGCGCTGGGCTAGGGAGACTGAGCCCCAAAGGCACAGAGCTCATGGTTTGCACATGGGAGGCCCAGGTTCAGTCCCTGCACAGGATTCGCCGAGCCCCACGAGAAGGGACTCCTGAGCAGTGAGGCCGGTGTAGCCTCCACCCCACTGGGTATGGCCCCAAAACAAAATGTATACTAGTACTGGTGGTGCTATAAAATTCCAAGGAATGCTTTAGCCCTATCACAGTGATGTGGGATGTTTCCATTTTCATTCAACTCAAAAGACCCATTTTCCTTGAGTTTTCTTCAATCCACTGCTTATTTGTTTCCAATAACCTGGGGTTTTTCAGTTCCTAAGCACCTGAAGATCTGTTTCTTTTCATTGTGGGAAAGAGAACATATGTTGAATGAGTGTGATCCGTTTGGATCAAATGACACCTGTCCTACAGCCCAGCATCGATCTTAGCTGGGTAGATGTTCCCCATGCGCATGAAAGGACGGTGTACTTCTGTTTCCCCAGAGAAAAGCGACCTAAACATGTCAGGTCCAGCGAGCCAATTACATAACTGTACCTTCTAGATACTTCCATGCTCTCAGTTCCTGAGCGAGCAGATACTAAAATCTCTAATTCAATTCTAGACTTTTCATTATAGTTCTATCAATTTCCCTTATAGTTACTTATTTTTCCTTAAGTTCCTTATATGTCTATCAATTTTCCTTATAGCTCTATCTTAATTATATTTTTCTGTTCTTTTTTTTTTTTTTGGGTGGGGGGACCACACCAGGTGTTGCTCAGGGCTTACTCCTGTGCACTCCAGGACAGTATGGGATGCCGGGGATCGAAGACTGCCGTATGCCAGGCTACCACCCTACCTGCTGTACTTTCTCTCTGGTCCCAGTTCTTCAATTTTTGACTCATGTACTTTGAAGACTGGCTGTTAAGAATACATTATGTTTAAGAAATCTCACTGTCAGCCCTGTCTTAGTGTGTCTCTATCTGAAAGGCTCTTTTTTCCTCTGGTTTTATAACGTGGTGGTAGGCCTCCCAAAAAAGTGCTCAGAGGACAAAGGTGGGAGGTAAAAGGAGTGACACAGCTCCCAGCAACAGGCAGGCAGTAAAAGCCTGGGCCTGGACCGCAGCAATGAGGCGTCACAGCCAGTGGCGATGGGAGGCAGGAGTCCCCAGTGGAACTGGGAATCAAACTCAGGGTGTCACTGCACCCTCTGTCCTTGCCCTTCATGAGAGGGTGTCTCCAGCCACCCCACGACTGTGTCCCACCAGCCCAGGCATGAATAGAACCCGATGCATCTCTATAAACAGATGAATAAAGAATTCCTCCCAGGGGGCCCGAGCAATAGCACAGCAGGTAGGGTGTTTGCCTTGCATGCAGCCGACCCAGGTTTGATCCCCGGCATTCCATATGGTCTCCCGAGCACTGCCAGGAGTAATTCCTGAGTGAAGAGCCAGGAGTAACCACTGAGTATTGCCAGGTGTGACCCAAAAGCTAAAAAGAAGAAGACAGAATTTGTTCCAAAACTGGACACTATCCACATCTTGAAGTGATGTGGATTCGTTCAGATAATGCAGCTCTGAGTTCTGATGCTGCTTTAGAATAAGATCGGAAACATCACTCTGTAAACTCTCAAGTCAGGTGTGGCTTCTCGGGGGCAGCTGCAGCTACCAAGACCACAGAGCGCACACTGGGAAACAGTTTGTCTGTCCTCCATCTCTCCAGTCCTGCAGGGAAAGCCCAGGGCCCAGGTAAGCCCTACCCACTGTCTTCTCTCTCTCCTCCTGATACCCAAAATGAGAGGCGGCACGGGTGAGCAGTGACAGAAAGAAGCGCTCAGGTGTGGCTGGCATCTCAGCTCACCTACTGCAACTGGTATCTGCAGCCTTTGTTTTGTGTCGTTGGTTTGGGGACCAAACCAGGTGGTGCTTAGGGCTGACTATACTCAGGGGGTCACTCCTAGAGGGCTCTGGGGTGCCAGAGATCAAACCCAGGTCAGCCACGTGCCAGGCAATCTCCTTCCCCACTGACTATCACTATCTCAGTATCTGCTTTGCTCTGGGCCACACCCAGAGGTACTCAGAGGTTACTCCTGGCTCTGTACTTGGAATCACTCCTGGCAGTGCTCAGCAGATGATATGAGATGCTGGGGATCAAACCGGAGTTAGCTGTGTGCAAGACAAAGCGCCCTCCCTGCTGGACCATGGCGCCGCTCCCAATAACTGCATTATTTTCTGTCTTGTTATTGGGCCACACCCAATGATGGCTCAGGGGTTACTTCTGCCTCTGCTCTCAGGAATCACTCCTGACGCTCTGGCCCCCAGTACCTGCATTTTTGAAGAGGAGGAGCAGAGCTTCAAAGTCTGTCCAAGCTTGAAAAAAGAGGAATCTGCTACTGGAAACCAAATTGGTGAGGCTCAAACCCCACATTTATGATAAAATAATTATAGGAAACAAAAAAAAAAGAAATGAAACAAAATTTCCTCCTTGCATGAGTCTCGAAAGAACAGCATCAAAGAAGGAAAAACTCCTTCGCTGGAGAAGCCCAGGCAGGGCAAGGCTCAGCGTGGAAGGCCCTAGTCAGGTCCATCATTTACCGGGAAAAATGCCTGAGTTCAATAGCCACCGCAAGAGGGCGCCAAGTCCCAGGGGCTGCGAGCAAGTTTGGAGCAACTCTGAGCACTCCTGACCAGCAACTCGGCTCTTTCTAAGAAACTAGTCTGATCCTGCTCCTGTCCTGCTTCCAACTTCCAAGGCATCCGTGACAATGTCAATTCACATAAAGCAAGTAATAACTTCCTTTCAGGCTGGCCCCGTCCCCCTCTGAAGGACCTCTCCTCCGTGCTCCTCACCAGCGGGTGCTCCCTACCCAGCCCATGCCACCCGTCTCTGCCGTCTCCCTCCTCTCCCCACAGCACTTTAACCCAACAAGCCACAAGACAAACTCCCACTTGTCCTTCACCTCACCTCCATATCTCCTTTCTTTTTTGTCTTTTTTATTGGGGTGGGGGGGGTGTCACAACCGCAATGCTCAAGGGTTACTCCTGGCTCTGCACTCAGGAATTACTCCCTATGAGCTGAGGATCAGATCCATGTGCAAGGCAAATGCCCTCCCTCCCCTCTGTACAATGGCTCCGGCCCCTCTGTTCATCTTTGAACCCCTTCCCTGGCAGAGTGGGACCGACTCCCCACACTTCTTCCCAAAACACCTGCGCAAAGCCCTCCCAGTGCTGAACTGAACTGAGGCCCCACCAGAGCCATTGGCTGTTTCCAAAGCACCGTCACAGGATGACCAGAGGTTTCACAGGGCATTTTAAGCTCTGTACCTCATGCTCTGAACCCCTTAAAGGGCCTGAGAGAGTACCGGAGCGAAGACGCCTGCCCTTGTGCTTTGCCAGGGCTCTGTCCCTGCACTGCTTATGGTCCGCACAGAGCCAAGGAAAGCCCGTCACCATTCTGGGAAAGGACTCAAACCTATCTCCATTTTTCCCCATCACCACCAGAAAAACAAAAAGAAACGCCGGCTGAACCACCACTTTAAAAAGTGGAGTGATTTAGGAGAGGGACAGACACAGAATGACCGCACTCATTTGTGGGGTGCAAAAAGAAAAACAACACGAAACCAATACCCAAGGACAGTAGGAACAAGGGCCAGGAGAAGTGGGCATGGTTGGAAGCTTCAAGTGCTTGTGGAAAAGGCAGCTGGGATAGGGGAAGGGGCCACCACAACAAGGAGAGCTGTAAATGACCACGACAAGGATAGCCGTAAATGACCACGACAAGGATAGCTGTAAATGATGACCACGACAAGGATAGCCGTAAATGATGACCACTCTGGGTAAGGACTGCAGGCTGAAAGCAGGGAAGGGGACAAACATGGTAGCCTATCAGCATCTGTGGAGAGAGAGAGAGAGAGAAGAGAGAGAGAAGGAAAGTGTCTGCGATAGAGACAAACTGGGGGTGGGGTCCGAGTGGGGGGCGGCAGCGGGAGGGGAGGGGCACTGGTGAAGGGTTGGAACACTGAAACCTGTCCATGCACAGCTTTGTAACTGTGTCTCACCGTGAGTCAATTAAAAGGAAACCGAATCAACTGAAGGAGAGTGTCCACTTACCGCCTGAGTGACAGAGGCCATGCCCGAGTATATCAGCAGGGCTGCACTGTCCAGGGAGTCGCCCGCACTTCCTCCTCAGCGTCCGCTTCCGGCTGCGTGTCTGTCCCGGCAGTATCAACAGGGGAACTTCCGGGGACCAGCATCCCTGAAAGCCAAGAGGACAAAGAGTCAACTTCAGACTTCCCGACAGAACTTGTCCTGGTGCTGCACAGCTCCACGGAACAGCGTCCACGGAACAGCGCACAGAACAGCGTCCACGGAACAGCGCTCACAGGAGAATCACGAGTTTGGTTTCTCTTGTGGACAATTAGAGATGAAAGAAAAGAAAAACCCAGAAAGAAAAACATCAGCACTCCCAGACCCCTCAACTCTGAGAGGAACCGGTTCCCACCACTGTCCCTCGCAGGCCCCTGCCCCGAGCTGCTCTGGCCACGGGAAGTTCCCACAAACACAGTGACACGGAAGGCTCTTCTCCAGAGCCAGGGACGCTCAGGAGGGACTCTGGAGACCATGGGAAAGTAAAGAACGTGGGGACACGAAGGGGGTGTACCCAGCCCTGGCAAACACCCACTCACTGCGCACTGACTGCCCACTGTGTACACAGAGGACAAGCCCACACAGCAGCAGGTGGCCGCCATCATGAGTCACTGTGGGGGGAAATGCGTGGAAGGGTCCCACAAGAAGGGGTGCTAGGGAGGGGCGGTCCGCGTCTGGGGGTACAAACTAGGGCACAGACCCACACTGAAGGAAGCTGCCCCTCAGAGGGCCCCCCAGCAGAGTCCCCTTCACTGCTAATGTCTGTGTCCCTAAACCCGGGTTCCAAAGTGTCTGGTGTGCTGGGCAGCCCAGCGCGGTGCACGAAGCTCACGTGGAAAGAAGGGCCTGCAAAGGCCCAAGCACCCCGAAAGATGGTGACAGGAGTGGGCCAGCATGGCAGCCAGACTCAGCTGCGAGTGACACCGTCAGCAGTGGGTGTGGAACAGAGGACAGCCGGTGGCAGGCTCACACCACGGCAGCCTGTGGACCGCAGCCTTGGTGGGCAGCGGGAGAACTGCCTCTGTGCATATACACGGGACACCTCGACCACATCACGCCTCCACAGCACCATGGTGGACATGCAGAACCAGCCTGGCACAAACCAGAGCTGCCAAAACCACCGCTGGCAGTGGGCGATTCAAATCCTAATTTGAGGGACAGAGCAACAGCACAATGAGTGGGCTCTTGCCTTGCACAGAGCCGACCTGGGTTCGATCACTGGGTCCTCCCCAAGCCCCACAGGGAGTCATCTGTGTGAGCCAGGACTTAGCTCTGAGCACTACCAGGTGTGGCTCCAAAAATCAGAATAAATTTTAAAAAACCATGAATTTTCTTTTTTAAATGCTTTTATTTTTATTTTATTTTATTATTATTATTTTTTGTTTGCTTTTTGGGTCACACCTGGCAATGCTCAGGGGTTACTCCTGGCTCTTTGCTCAGGAATTACTCCTGGCGGTGCTCAGGGGACCATATGGGATGCTGGGGATCGAACCCGGGTCAGCCGCGTGCAAAGCAAATGTCCTACCCGCTGTGCTATCGCCCCAGCCCTGAAACAACTTTTTTTTTTTTTGCCTTTTGAGTCATACCTGGCAATGCTCAGGGTTTTCTCCTGGCTCTTTGCTCAGGAATTACTCCTGGCGGTGCTTGGGGGACTATATGGGGTGCCGGTGATGGAACCGGGTGGGCTGCGTGCAAGGCAAATGCCCCTACCTGCTGAGCTATCGCTCTGGCCCCTGAAACAACTTTCTTGTCTCGGGAATGCTCCATGCCCCCACCCCGCTGCCAGACGTTTGCAGCGTCTGCGATTTGCAGCCCTCACAACTCCGGCTCATTCGTGTAGACACTGCACCCCCATGAGCAGCAGTGCCAGGCACAGCCTGTCTGGCATGGTGGGACAAAGGCTCTGACCCCCAAACGCCCCCTGGTGGCTCTAAGCAGCCCTTGGCCAGCAGTTAAGGAATTGAGGCCAGAGCAGGTTTGCGACATCCAAGGCTCAAGGACCGCCCCCGGCACCACGTGGCTCACATGGTCTCAAGAGCACTACCAGCAGCGACCCCCAGCACAGAGCTGGAAGCAGCCCCTGAGCACCTATGGGTGTACCTCTGCGCACCCCTGGCCCCCGCACTGAGCTCTGCTCTGCTCTGCTGGTGGTGGGGGAGGCGGGGAACACACTCAGAGTTTGCAATCAGCAGCTTCTGATGCTCCAACTTGCCACGGAAATTTACTTCTGGTGGGGCTGGGTGGTACAATGGCTGGTGTTCTCCCCAGGGTTTTGGAGGCTGCCTCAGAGCAGCGGCCTCTGAAGAAAGGCAGAGATGGGCTTTTCATGAGCTCACAGCAGCCCGGTGCTGCCTGAAAGTCACAGGCGATTGGTCTTCCTGATGCTATCTGCATCCATCTGCCTCAACACCTGCTCTGCTCCCAGGGCCTTCTGGGACTGACGTTTGAACCATGGGCACACCTGGGCTCCCCTCCTGGCCTTCCTAACCCCGGGAGGGCTTCCTCCCCGATGCTCCCACCTCACCAGGGAAACCACCTGCATACCTGTGTCCGCGTCTTCCCTCGGGACTCGGCTCCGGGACAGCGTCTGTGGTGCTCGCCCCGGCTGGATCCTCAGGACTCAGCTCCGGGGACACGCTCTGTGGTGCTCACCCGGCTGGATCCTCAGGACTCAGCTCGGGGGACACTTCTGTGGTGCTCGCCCCAGCTGGATCCTCGGGACTCAGCTCCGGGGACACTTCTGTGGTGCTCGCCACAGCTGGATCCTCGGGACTCGGCCCGGGGACACTTCTGTGGTGCTCGGCCCAGCTGGATCCTCGGTGCTGGGCTCTTTAGGAATCAGGTCGGGCTCTGGCGCCTGCACATCCTCCATCTTCTCTTGTAAAAAGTCCTCTGCAACGGGTGGCTGTGGGTCTACAGGAAAGGGTGTGTGACTTCCCTGACCACCTGCAGAGCGCTAGGCCCCCACCCACTCAGTTCCTGAGGGCCACGGTCCTTCCCTGCCAGCTCCTGCCGCCATGCCACAGCCCCCTGCAGGCCTCCCCGGGGGCCACATCAGGGACCTAGACACTGAGCATTTCCATTGCTCTGACCCCACCAGGAGAGGCAGCGAAACAGCACAGAGATCTCGGCTTTTATAAAGGTCCCTTTTGGGCGGAGCAATAGTCCAGCGGGTAGGGTGTTTGCCTTGCACAGCGGCCGGCCCATGCCGGCCTGGGTTTGATTCCCGGCATCCCATATGGTCCCCGAGCACCGCCAGGAGTAATTCCTGAGTGCAGAGCCAGGAGTAACCCCTGAGCATCGCCGGGTGTAACCCCCAAAAAAATAAAGTATAAAAGAAAAAATAAAGGTCCCTTTGGAAACGCCACCAGCTTGGACGGCCCTAAAGCAGAAACAGTGAGGATCCGCGTCTAAGCTCCAGCCTCCAAGAGGCAGAAGGAAGGGACGAGCGGTTATCCACTGCAGATGGAGCTTTGTCAACTGGGGTGAGTCCCCACTCTTTCCACACCCCGTTTCTCACGCTCCTCCCTGCAAGGCCACGCCTCAAGTTTTACCTTCCTCTGGTCCCTCCCAGGTGTCGCCTGGAGGTGGCGGCGTGGCGGGAGTGTGGGCGGCTCTGCCGTGGGGTGCTGGTACCGGACGAAGTAGATCAGATCCTGGACATCGTCGAGCACGGCCGCCTCCTCGAGCGCTTCCCTGTCCCTGGCGCTTGGGTCCTTGCTGTCAGACCTGCGGGCATCAAGCATGCGCTCAGCCTCACCGAGGATGTGGGCCTCAGCCGTCCGGAAGACCTTGTCCAGCACCTTCTCGGAGTTGTAGGGGAGACTCTCGCTGGGCCGCTGCCAGCTTCACCGCCAGGTCCTGGAGCAAAGCCTCCAGCTCGCGGCCTCCACGTACTTCTGGAACCGCTGCCAAGACTGCAGGTCCTTGAAGAAGCTGCTGATGATAGGCAGGTGCTGCGGGGGCCAGTGGGCAAGGCCACTGTCATGGTCGCTGGGCTCTGGGCCCGGGGTCTTCGCGGCCTCAAGGCTGGCCATGTCTGGGAGCTCCGCAGAGCCCCCCTGGGATCTCCTGTGGGCGCTCCGCTGCGTGGGCTCAGAACCGACTGTCTGCGCGCAGCAGCTGCGTCTGGGCCCTGCTGATGGGTCTCTGAGCCAGGAGTGTCCTGCCCCGGGGACGCCCTCTGGGCTCCATGGCCTGCAACGGCCCCGGCTCCCTCGGCTATCACAGCACCATCCAGCACCCTGCCAGCAGGGTCTCCCCCGGGGTTCCCCATTTCACTTTTTCTCCCTGTTTCTTCTCTGTGCCCTTCCAGAACATTTCCGAGAGTGCCCATATCAGCTCCCGGAGCCCTGCAGGTCAGCGCCCAGCGGCCTGTCCTGTGTCTCCGGTGCTGGAGGCTCTGGCCTGCCGGGCACTGACAGCATTTTCATCCTCCAGTTGTTCTTCAGGCGTGTAGTCATCAGCTTCTGCTTCTTCCTCTGCTTCCCCAGGTTGGGAACCGGGGCCTCTGCACCCACAGTCTGGCCTGCGGGGTTGACTTCTGGGGCACCAGGCACTGCCTCTTCCTCCAGGAATTCCTCCTCTGCCTCCGCCTTTGAGAGCCGCCCCTTCCCCTCACCCACCTGCTCCGTCTCAGCAGCAGCGGCCGGTTCAGGAGGCCCAGAGCCATTTCTCCCCTGAGCAGGGACCCCATCTCCTAGCCCTGCCAGCAGGTGGGATTCACTCCGAGCTGACGACTGTGCGTTGGGAGCTGGCGGCTCCTCTGAAGCCTCCTTTGGGGGCTTCCCGGGAAGTGTGTGTAGTGGGCTGGGGGGAGCCTGGCACTCCGTCCTTCTCCGCCCCGGACACGCTGTCCTGTTGCTGATTCTTTCCCGAACTAGCTGTTGAGGACAGACTCGGGGGCCTGTTCCTCCCGGGACCCCCCTTCTGGGGCAGGCTCTCCCAGAGACTCTTCCTTTGAGATGTGGACCACTGCTCCCCAGGATCCCGTCCTTGCTGGCAGCAGGCTCCAAGTGCCGCCCGCTGCCTGGAGCAGTGCCTGGCGGGAAGACTCTATGCTCCTGAAGCTGCTCCTTCTCTGCTTCCGTCTCGCCCAGCATTGGGCCCCTCTCAGTTCCCACGTCCCTCCTTTGCCGAGGACATGCTTGTCCGTGTCCACTTCAGACACTTTGGCTTTACTTGCTTGAAGGACCCCACGGATGCCAAGAGCACCCGCCATCCCTGCCGGGGCAAGGAGCTCCGAGGCAGATGGCGGCGGTGGATCCACCCCGTGGCTCCCTGCGGCTGACTGGCCACCAGCGTCCTCTGTGCTCTCCTGCTCCATCTGTCTCCCCAATGAGGCTCCCGGTTGTGCAGCGCCACCATCCGCCCCATCCCTCAGTCTATGGCCACCACTGGCTGCACCCAGGGCCCATGGGACCTGCTCCCTGGCCCCCTCGCTGGAGTTCGGCTCCTGCCCCATGGCGCCTTCCTCCACTGCTGTCCTCCCTGGACTGGGCCCATCATCCCCGTCATCCCCACCCCTGAAGGTGAGCAGTGGCAGGTCCTCAATGCTGTCCTCCTCCTCCTCCTCCCCATCTTCTTGCCCGCTGTGTAATACTCAGCCTCCAGGTCCTCACTGAGCTCGGTCCTCCAGCGACGTCACCAGTCTGGTCGTTTCGTCATCAGACACCAGGGCATCCGCGGTGGAGCCAAACTTGGTTTTCAAGTCCAGGGTCATCTCCTGTCTCAGAAGCTTGTAGGCGTCCGTCCTCTCCCCCTGCCCACCCGGGCCCTGGGAACTGTTGCTGCTTCTGCTGTTGTCACCCGTGGGTGCCTGGCGTTCATCCCGCACCATGTCCAAGGGTTTAGAAGAAGGCGGTGTTTTCTGGGCAAGCTCTGTCGCGGTGCCAGGCGGTGGTGGGCTCGGGGCAGGGTCCCCGCTGTCCTCCAATGTCTGGCTGTTGCCCGGTGCCCCAGGGCTACTGCCCTCTCTGCCCCTCTGAGCTGGAGTCCACCGGGCCCGAAGGCCAGGGTCCTCAGATGCCTCAGGAGGGGCGTTTGCACTTGTTTCCTCTGAATCTCCCGTCGCAGGACTAGGCAACTCCAAATATGCTAAGAGCTCTTCCACACTGTAATTACTGAAATCATCTCTGCCGCCGCTGAAACAGAGCGAAATCCGTCTCCTGTAAGAGAAGGGACACATGTATGCAAGCACCTCAAATTCATTCCTGGTTTCGGCTTCATCAGTGTGAAGGGGGCTCACAAAACAGTGCTCAGGGCACCCAGGGGCCACTTGCTGCAATACTCAGTCCTCTGGGCTGGCAAAGTCAGTGCTACGGGCTGAGGGCGCAGTGCTGGTTTGGGGGAACACCAGGACCACCCCAACAGTGCTCAGAGCCTCATAGGACCACCCTAACAGTGCTCACAGCCTCCCGGGTGACACCCATGGCTGCTCCCTGCGAAAAAAAAACCACATTGTAGAACAGCCCTGGCAAGCTGTAGAGCAGAAAGCTGTCAACCCTTTATTTTTTTTAGGTTGTTTTTCAGGAAGCGGGTCCCACTGGTCCTAGGCGGCTCAGTCGACGGTGGCCACAGACCGAGGGTTGGGGCAGGCTTACACCTGGTCCTAAGCTCAGGAATAACTCCTGGCAAGCTCGGAAACCACACAGGGTGCTAGAGATCAAACCCAGGTCAGTGTGTGCAAAGCAAGTGTCTTACCTGCTGCACTGTCTCTCCAGCCCCTGGCACCCTTTTTCTTGGCGTCCTGTGACCAGGAGGAAGGAGCCTGACCTGCTGCCCTTGAAGCAAGTGCTATGGCGGGTCCAGCAACACCATCTTGGTTCTTCATTTTGGACCTGCTGGCAGCAAGGTGTTGCCTCCAGCCTCTGTGCTGTCCGTTGTACCTGGATGGTCCCGGGGAAGACCCCTGGCTAGCAGGCTCTCTCCCATCTGGAGGGGTCTTACTTCAGGCTGCCATGCTAGGAAGCCCTCGCTGTGCCCACTGAGCCATTCTGCCCACAGAGCTGTTTGCCAAAACCCTTCATCAATAAACGGTACCGGGGCCGCAGCAGGACCACAGTGCAGGGGAGGCACTTGCCTTGCATGAGGCCAACTGGGATTCGAGCCCCAGCACCACCTAGGGTCCCCTCAAGCACTGCCAAGAATGATTCCCTGGCCATGCCGGAAGGAAGCCCTGAGCAACTTCAGGTGGCTCGAAAGACAAAACATAAAGTGACCTTGTGGCCTCCATCCTGACTCCTGCTGTCCATCTGTCTGCACAGGCGGTTAAAGCCGAGCATCATTAAGGCTGTCCTGGCCCTCCCAGGTGTCTGCCCGAGGTTCTGAGAATTGTGTGGGGACTCCAACAAGGACAGCTCCAAGTCAGGGTCGGATATCACAGAGATTTGCTTCCAGGGACTTCTGCCCACTAGGCTTTCCCTTCCTCTGAGAATAAAGAGGCTCAAAGGGGCCAGAGGCAGGGAAACATTTACAAACCCCAAGGTACTTGTTCGTTCTCACTGAGCTTCTGTACTGAGGGCGGTTTGGCTGCAGCAACTGGACAGGGGGCTCCTTCCACTGCACAATTATAAGCCATTTTCTTGGTGCTGTTGAGAAGCCATATCTGGGCCACACAAACCTGGGGTCAAGCCCAGGAATCCACACATAAAGACTTGTGCTCTGCCACTGGAGCCAGACCTTTGCTTAAGCCACTTCCTCCTCCGGAGGGGAAGGGTAAGGAGGCTGCAGTGACAAGGTGGGACCCCAAAGCAAGGGGTCAGTGTGTGCTACACACATGCCCCTGCGGTCTCTTCACGAGGTGCAAAGCCCAGCTGGAAATGGGTCTGAGGCACCCAAACCAGCTGAACAGGCCCCGTGGCCATTCCTTCTGCTGAGTCCAGGGCTCAGAAGGGCCCTGGACTACCAGAATGCTTACCTGGCCATTCCAAAGCTGCCCAGAGCATTGTGATAGAAGGTGGACATTCATTTCCCTAGGATCGAAACCCCCGGGAGGAATCAGCTAGAATGAGGATCCCAGAACTCAGAATCCTTTTCATCTCAAAAGGTCCCTGGAACAGAGCTGGGGAATGGTCAGCCCCAGGCCACATAAGGCCTGTGAAAGAGTGAGCTCTGGACCTGGCCCAGCAGAGGCCAGGCTAGACTGCAACTCATCAGCTGCCCACAACCCATCTGCTGGTACCACGAAGCCTGCAAAAGGTGCCAGAAGTATCCAAACTGGGGAATGGAAAGATAGTACAGGCTTAAGACACTTCCTTGCATAGGGTCTACCCCGGTTCAATCTCCCACACCACAAATGATCCCCGGAGCTCAGAGCCAGAAGCAGCCTCTGGGTTCTACGCGGTATGACAAGTTTTTTAATTTAAAAAATAAATCAATAACAAAGTGGTTCTTGGCAATACAAAGGCCCTCGGCCTGATCCCAACGACGGTGTCATCACTATTCAGCTGGTACTGAACAAACTGGGACCTGGCTCTGATCTGACTCTTTCAGGCTCCCCTTTCCGATGCTAGAAAGTAACTAGAATCCCCAAGTCACTGACGAACCTTACAAGAAGAAGATCCTTGGAAACCTGTGCTTCCGGATCAGTACATAACTTAGGGCTTCATTCTCTCAATGTACACACATGTCTCCCAACTTATCCAACAAAGAGCATAGAGACTGTGCAACATTTACTCACAAAAGTAATTAAGAGCAGAATACAAAGATACCAAATTCATTTTTCACATATAAAGCAATGAAGGAAAAAAAGAGAGAGAGAAGTAAGTTTCCTTTGGGGTATGAGACGCCGCACAGGAGCTAATGGGCTTCTCTGTATGCTACTGATCCTGAACCAATTCCTGTACTCAATGGTCTTCTAAGCAACACTTGGAAGACCCCCTCCACATAACAACAACTGGTTGGGAACCAGAGGGCCAACACAGCAGGGAGGGCACTTGTCTTTCATGCAGCCAACCTGGGTTCAATCCACAGCATCCTATATGGTCCCCTGGGTACCACCAGAGTAATTCCTGAGTATAGAGTCAGGACTAACCCCTGAGCACTGCCAGGTGTGACCCAAAAAGAAAAAAAGAAATTAATTAATTAATAAAAATAAATAAATAAAAGAACAATGGTTCCAATATGTCAGCTCACCATCAGACTGTGTCAAGTATCTGCTAAATCCTTTTCAACTTTTGGTTCTTTTCCCCCTATTTTTAAAGGTAGTCTGATTAAAATGTGGCTAAATGTTTTTAATTCAATTAAAATTTCTGAATTAAAAGCCAGCTAATTTATGGTTTAAATTAAAACCTAAGTTAAAATCCAGAACACATATGTACCTAGTGCATTGTTCCTCACTGAAACACATTAAAAGACTTTCAAAAGAGCTAAATGAAAAATTCAGAAGCCAATTTACAACTGATCACAGCCCAACAAAACCCCACAACTTACATCTGCCGGAACTTGTAGCTCTTCTTTAGTGTATTCATAGGCTACATGGATTAAATCCCTTGGAAAGTATCCGAAAGTTTGCCCAACCTATATGGAAGAATGAACAAAAGAGACAACCTTTAAAACATTACACAACAAACGTAACAAGAGTCTTGGCTGCTGGAGTGATACAGAGAGTACAGGTGTAGTTTCAAGATGCAACTGATACACACACATAAACTGAGCAAGGAATCTCATGAGGCCAACTTCCCGAAAACCACTGGCACTCTTTCAGCATCCAGGTTCATCCTAAACATGGACACACACCGTAGATCAAAGATCTGTCCAAGTGGGCCAGAGAGACGGTACAGCAGATAGGACATTTGCAAACGCAGCTGAGTGGGGTTCCATTCCCAGCATCCTAAACGGACCTGAGGCTGTCAGGGTGATTCCAGAGTGCCGAGCCAGGAGTAGCTCCCGAGCATCACCAGGTGTGGTCCAAGAATCTCCACCCACAACTTCCCACCAAAAATTATCTGTACAAGACAAAATTATTTTTCCATTCTATGATTAACCTATCATCAGTAAATGCATGAAATGAGAGCCTACTACTGAGAGTATGCCACCCGCATGGCAGAGCCTGGCAAGCTACCTGTGTTGTGTTTGATATGCCAAAAACCAGTAACAATTATAGACCTCATTCCCATGACCTGAAGGAATGGTTTGAGGCTCTTCCTGTTCCCGGAGCTAGCAGATGCCCTTGGGCTACACTAGAGCTAGACAGGACAGTACAGAGATGTTTCTGGTACCCACTCAAGCAAATCCATGAACAACGGGAAGACAAGTGATACAACTGGTGCTTAACCTATATCCACCAAGACTGGTAAGAAATACAATTCCAAATAACCTCTGGCAAAGACTCAGTCTGCCAGACTCACAGAACTGAGCATAAGCCAGTATTTCAGAATCTGTTACAAAACACAGGCACTGGGGTTGGAGAGAGCTAGAGAGACCGTACAGTGGGTGAGGAACTGCCTTGCATCAGGCTGCCCAGGGTTCGATTCCCGGCACCCCATATGGTCCCTTGAGCACACCAGGAGTGATCCCAGAGCACCAAACCAAGAGTCAGCCCTAAGCATCACTGGGTGTGGCTCAGAAAACAAAAGTGGGGGGACCGGAGTGATAATTCAGGGGGTAAGTATTTGCCTTGCACACAATCAACTTGAGTTCAACCCCTGGTATCCCATATGGTCAGTACCTCAAGCACTGCCAGGAGTGATACCCCCCAGGCACGCCAGGTGTAGCCCCACAAAAATATAAATGAATAAATAAAGTTAAAAAGTAAAAAATAATCTATATCTATATCTATATCTATATTATATATATATATACAGGTTAGACTATATGACTAACAAGACTATGACTGAATATCCTAATTATTACTAATTATTATATCCTAATATATACCTGAATATCCTAATTAAGGTAATCGGGATCTGCTATGTAACATTTTCTTATTCTTCTATTTCTTTTCTCTCCTAATAATATGGAGAAAACTAGAACTAAGAATTAGGAGGAAACAGCATACATATATATGTTTATGTATTTATATATATATTATATATACATATATATGTATATACATGTACATATATATGTTTATGTATTTATATACAAATATAAAAATATATCTATATTTATATGAGTGCTCACGAGGAGCCCGGGAGGGGTGGTGGGTTCTAGCCCTGGCCCGCCACCCCAGCAGAGCCTCGCAACAAGCCAGAAGACCCCCAACTCCATGAGGGCCACCATTTTCCACATCCAGACTTCCCCTCTCATCAGAACTCCACCCAGCAGATGAGCCTATCACAGCCCGGCTCGTGCAGCTGCTTGCGCCATGTGGTTCATCAATAAATGCTGGATTTAGAGGTGACTACAATAGTATGCCACCCGCACGGCAGAGCCTGGCAAGCTACCCGTGTCATATTTGATATGCCAAATACCAGTAACAATTATAGACCTCATTCCCATGACCTGGTGGAATGGTTTGAGGCTCTTTATGTTCCTGGAGCAAGCAGATGCCCTTGGGCTCTACTAGCATGAGACAGGACATATGGAGATGTTACTGGTGCCCGCTCAAGCAAATCGATTATGAACGGGAAGATAGTAATAGTGACGGATCAAATTAAAGTAAAAATTAGGAAGTAGGGGCTGGAGCGATAGCCCAGCGGGTAGGGCGTTTGCCTTGCACGCCGGCCGGCCTGTGTCGGCCTGGGTTCGATCCCCGGCATCCCAGATGGTCCCCCCGAGCATCGCCAGGAGTAATTCCCTGAGTGCAGAGCCAGGAATAACCCCTGAGCGCCGCCGGTGTGACCCAAAAAAGCAAAAAAAAAAAAAAAAAAAAAAATTAGGAAGTAAAAAGAATTCAAAATTTCTGAAATAGACAAGCACGCCCATACAAAGCAAATTAGTATATTTAGAGAATATGCTTGGACTAGCTTTTACTCACAGTCTCAAACACTTGGGGAGACAACCAATTCACATTAATCAACACAGTGCTTCCTATTTTTTTAGTCTCAATCAAAGTAAGTCTCTATAGAAATTAATCCCACTTATCCCCACACTAACAGCTAAGGATCCAGAATACGTTCCTCTGGGACCGGCCCACTTTCTTTTCTTCTTCTGAGACCCAAAGGGAGATCTCTTGCCCAGGCATGAGCATGGAGATGTGTGCACACAAAAAAGGGAGAAAGACTATCTTATCACCAACCCCTAAAATAGCCTCATTATGAGGCTCTCCTTATAATTCAAAACCACCAGAGAGCCTGGGTAAGCAGAAGAGAACTGCCCTGGAGATTAGATAAGATGGGACAAGGAAAATAGCCACATCGCAGGTCAAGTGTGAAACTTGAAGAGACCAAAAACACAAATGACAACAAAGTGAAACCAAACCAAACCAAACCAAACCTGCATGGCTAAGAGGAATCGGGTGGAGTTACAGCACAGTGGGTAAGGCACTGACCTTGCACAGGGCTGACCTGGCTCTGACCCCTGGCATCCCAAACGGTCCCCTGAGCTAGGAGTGATTCCTAAGCATGGAGTCTGGAGCAAGCCTTGAGCACTGCTGGGGGGTGGCTCAAAAACAGAGTAAGGGGGAGGGATTAAGGATCACTTCAGGGGGGCAGAGAGGCCACTAACAGGCTGGTCGCAGCTCTGCCTGTGGGGGAGCCTGGATATAGTCCCCAACTCTTCTAGGAGGTGTCTGCCTGAGCACAGATTTGTGAGGAGACCCCAGAACCCCTCGGGTGCCCCCCCCCATAAACAAAGCACATATGAACAGAATCACTTTGAGGAGCTGAAGAGAATTAAGTGAGCTGGAGTATGTGCTTCATGCACAGGCTCAATCCCCGAACAGAATGAACCCCATGAAGGGTGGTTCCCTAAGCACAGAAAGGCATGCTCCTGGACACTCCTGCTGCACCCCAAAACTATCACTTTGAAAGTTAATGAGACAGAGAGAGAGACAGAGACAGAGACACAGAGAGAATTTCTAATTTCCTACAGTGTAAGATCTATGATATGAAAAGTGAAAACACCATTTTCCTCCTCAGGAAAACTTTACTGAGAAAACCAGGAAAAGGGAAAGAAATCATATATCTGGAGGAGCAACACTTACCTTTGCCAATGGCCACCTGGAAGTTGTCTAAAACTCCTTTTTTTTTTTTTTTTTTTTTTTTTTGCTTTTTGGGTCACACCCGGCGATGCTCAGGGGTTTCTCCTGGCTCTGCACTCAGGAATCACTCCTGGCGGTGCTCGGGGACCACATGGGATGCCGGGATCGAACCCGCGGCACAGGCCGGCCGCGCTGCAAGGCAAACGCCTCTACCCACTGGGCTATCGCCTCCGGCCCCAAAACTCCTTTTTCTATGGTGGTGTTGTACTTCTTATTTTTAAAAAGGCTAAGAATCATGGGTCCTCAATAGTCTTTTGGGTTTGGTTTGATTGTGTTTAGGGGCTTCTCCTGGCTCTGAGGCCGCGTTGGAAACAGGTCTCCTGATGAAAGCTCTGCCCTTTGGCTCTCTTCTTTGCAGCCCAAGAACTAATCATTAGGTCTAATTTGGTTCCATGTTGATCCTTCCGGGAAGGGGCCTGCTGCTTTGATTTTGGGAACAGAAGTAGCATATTGCTTCAAGAGAATGAATTCTGCTCCTTGGGGCTGGAGAGACAGCACAGCAGTGCAGGCACTTGCCTTGCATGCCACCAACCCGGGTTCAGTTCCCGACATCCTATATGGTATCCCGTGCACTGCTGAGAAGTAATTCCTGAGTACTGAGCCTGGAATAGCCCCGCAACACTGCTAGGTGTTGCAAAAGAAAAAAAAAATCTGCTATAGACACATTCAGGGCAAACAGAAGCACCACGGGTCTGAAAGAAAATACTCCACAGGAAGACAGGGAAGATAGTGACCCTGCCTCTGTCTTCTACCGAGCTTTTTTTTTTCCTTTTTTGGGTCACACCTGGCGATGCTCAGGGGGTTACACGTGGCTCTGCACTCAGGAATTACTCCTGGTGGTGCTCGGGGGGACCATATGGGATGCTGGGGATCAAACCTGAGTCGGCCACATGCAAAGCGAATGCCCTACCTGTTGTGCTATAGCTCCGGCCCCTTCTACGGGGCTACTGACCTTCTCAGTCTCTGTCTATCCACAGGCCCTGCTCTAGACCTTCTGGGACCTGAGACCAGGCACACACCACCTGCAACAGAAAGCCATGATGAGCAGATCACAGGAGCAGTGCAAAGTGCCACTTATGGGCAGGAGAATAGGCACAGTGGGCAGGGCACTTGCCCTGGCAAGCAGTTGACCCGGGTTCTATCTGCAGCATCCCATATGGTCCCCTGCTTAGGATTACGCTAAAGCAAAACCAATGAGTAACCCACTTCTGAGTCCACCAAGAGTGATCCATGAGCCAGGAAGGGAGTAAGGCCTGAACACAGCCAAGTGTAGCCCCAAAATAAAGCCCCTCAAATACATAAACCAACAAGAGGGACCAGCTTTCACGAGGCAAAGGTGGCCCCAAGCACTGTGAGGATGGAGGGAAGTCGAGGCTGTTTGCACCCCAGACACTCATGCTTAACCTCTGGCTAGGGGGTGGGGGGGGGGGGAGGAGGATAGTTCCCGGGAGGAAAGATACTGAGAGACCTCACTGGCAGGCTGGAAAGAAGCAGAACCGCACTGCTCTGTGCATGCTGATTCACCAGCTGCCACTCCCAGAGCTGTTAGCCTTCCCCCACTCGCCCAGGAGCCTGGACTGCCCCCACATGAATCCATCTCCCAATGCAGCTTCTCAAGCCTCCTGTTCTCTGTCTGTTTGCTCTTTTAGTGAGAGTGGAAGATTCTGCAGTTGGCACTGGGCGTTTCTCTCTCAGGAAGGACAATCCTCAGGATGTCAGGAACTATTAGTGCTTCAGGTAAACACACAGGCCACACCTCGCCTTTTGGAAAAGGAAGAGACGGTACTGCACCTCTCTAACGAATCTCACTCAGGGCTTCTGTTACAAAAATCAAAGCCCAATCCATTTGTCAACGTCCAAGTCTCAGGGCACAGGGCAGGGGAAAAGGTCATGGTTCTAGAATGCAGGGTCATGAGCTGAATCCCTGTGGCTGCCCCGTGCACAGAGCATGATGATGGCAACTATGCCGGGGCGCATCTTAGCTCTGCTGTCGTGATCCCTGGCACCAGGGGAGATTTCCACTCACAATGCAGGTAGGTAGGTGCATGTGAGCACCCCAATAAAGGAGTGTAGCCCCCCAGCACCCCAAGCACTGTGAGCACCACAGTAAACTCTGGGGAGCACCACAGCCAGCTCTGTGTGAACAACCCCTGACACGCACCGCAGCTGTGAGACCAGCAGAGATGGAGCACTGGGCGGAGGGGGGCAGAGCGATAGATAGCACAGTGGGTAGGGCATTTGCCTTGGAAGCAGCTGACCGGCTTCGATCCCCGGCATCCCATATGGTCCCTGAGCACTGCTAGGAATAATTTTTTTTTTTCTTTTTTGGGTCGCACTCCGGCAATGCTCAGGGGTTTCTCCTGGCTCTGCACTCAGGAATTACTCCTGGCGGTGCTCGGGGACCATATGGGATGCCGGGACGAACCCGGGCAGGTATGGGCTGGCCGCATGCAAGGCAAACACCCTACCTACTTGACTATCGCTCTGGCCCCAATGCCAGGAATAATTCTTGAGAGCCAGGAGTAACCCTGGGCATCGCCAGGTGTGAGCCCCCACAAAGAAAAGAGAGAGATGGGGCGTTAGGACAATTCCCCATCACTGCAAAGAGGGAGATGGGGAAATGGAGAAAATCTGGCGAGGAACAGAGCCAGTGGAGCTAGGGAGCGATCTCCTGGAACCGCTCCCTAGCTCTGAAAGCAGAAAAAAGCTTCACCCAGATGCTGCAAACACAACCCAGGACAGAAGCAACACAACAAAGTGATGGTGAACATGACACTCTGAGGCTGAGAGAGCAGCACCCACAATTGAGTGATGGGCCTCAGAGCCGCCAGTTGTTCACAGCTACTGAAAATTTAGAAAACACATACATGAAACCAGCTTTCCAAGTGAATGCCTGAAACAGCATCCCACACACGGCCGACAACGTGCTCATGAACCCTTCCTCTTCCCTTCTTCATACAATGAGTGGTCCAAACCTGGGCCAGAGAGACAGGAGGGCAGGTAGGGTGCTTGCCCTGCACAGCCTGACCCTGGGTTCAATCCCCGGCAGCTCAGATGGTCCCCTGAGCGTATCCTGGGTAATTCCTAGTGCAGAGCCGAGAGTAACCCATGAGGGAAGGGCCCGAGAAATACCACAATGGGTAGGGCACTTGTATCGCATGTGGTGAACCTGGGCATCCTATATGGTTCACTGAGCACTGCCAGGAGTGATTCCTGAGTGCAGAGCCAGGAGTAACCACTGAGTGCCACCGCGTGTGGCCCACTGAAGGATATCTGGACATAAACACTTTCCCAAAGAAAATGGCCAAGGCCACATGAAAAAACTGTGTACCATAAATGCAAGTCAAAAACCACAATAATCGCTTCATACCTATGAGAATGGCCTGGATCAGAAAGACCAGGTAAGTGTAGGTGACACTGTGGAGCACACAGTGAGTGGTGGGAGTATAGACTGGCCCCATCTTTCTGGAACACTCTACATCAGTTCCTTCAAATGTTAAAACCAGGGGCGGGAACCAAAGTACAGCAGGGAGGAGGGCGTTTGCTTGCATGAAACCAACCTGGGTCAATCCTGGCATCCCATATGGTCCCCTGAGCACCACCAGGAGTAATTCCCGAGTGCAGAGCCAGGAGTAACCCCTGAGAATCGCCAGGTGTGACCCAAAACACACAAAAGAAATAAGTTTAAAGCAGAGGTTGGAGAGATAGAATAGGACATAACACACTGGCCTTGCACACAGCCAGCTTTGGTTCAATCCCAGAACCACAGGTGGCCCCAGGAGCATCACCAGGAGGGATTCCTGAGCACAGTGGTACCAGTAAGAACTAAGCACAGCCGAAAACTACAAAGTGAAACCATAAGCCAGCGGTGCACACCTGAGCATTAATGCAGAAAACACAAGAATAGCACTCCTGAAAGGCCCATGGATGCCAGGGCTTGCCACAGCTCTACCCCAGATGAGGTGGCCGGAGAGAAGAGTGGATTAAGAAGATGAGGTCAACCTGGAGAGTGGAGTATGATTCAACCTTAAGAAATGATGCCATTTGCCATCTGTGACAACAGGAAACTTGAAAGGATTACGCTAAGCAAAACCAATGGGAGAAGAAGACAAATAAATGATTGATGATTTCCTGCAGAAGTGAGACTTAATGAAACCTAACAGGGCAGGAGCGACAGCATAGCAGGTAAGGGGTTTGCCTTGCACATGGCCAACCTCAGTTCGATTCCCAGATCCCATATGGTTCCCCAAGCACCGCCAGGAGTAATTCCTGAGCAAAGAGCCAGGAGTAACCCCTGAGCATTGGCGGGTGTGACCCAAAAAAGCAAGAAGGAAGGAAGGAAGGAAGGAAGGAAGGAAGGAAGGAAGGAAGGAAGGAGAAGGAAGAAGGAAGGAAGGAAGGAAGGAAGGAAGGAAGGAAAGGAAGGAAGGAAGGAAGGAAGGAAGGAAGGAAGGAAGGAAGGAAGGAAGGAAGGAAGGAAGGAAGGAAGGAAGGAAGGAAGGAAGGAAGGAAGGAAGGAAGGAAGGAAGGAAGGAAGGAAGGAAGGAAGGAAGGAAGGAAGGAAGGAAGGAAGGAAGGAAGGAAGGAAGAAGGAAGGAAGGAAGGAAGGAACCTAACACACAACGATAAACTAAGCTATCTGTTGGATTCTGGTTGCAGAACTGAGGTTAAGGGTGGATGGGGAAGGAAAGATGGAAGCAAAGGGCAGAGGGTGCCAGTGAATTGGAGTGGAGGATATTGATATCACAGAAGACATACACATTTGAAGATGTATCTATCTATCCGTATATGTGCAGGTTTTATGTATATAGTGTCATATATACAGAGTATTGATTAACACACACATATATATTACATATATACATAACATTCCATATATATGTATATATGCATGTATATATACACACATATATATAACATTTATATGTATGTGTATATATATGTTAAGCCAATGAACAGTAAGAAAATGAAATATGTTAATTTTTTACTTACACTTCCAGCCCAAACTTCAGGCGATATCCCGGCCAGTTTATAGTAGACATATACTGAATCACCTTTTGTAAAATTCACAAAACGACAGTCTGGGCCTCTGAAGTCTTCCAGAGCTTCACCACGATACATCAACACTATATATTAAAAAAAAAAAAAGACCAAGCGAGGATCAACTTTCACTTACGTCTGTTGATTCATCAGGCAACATGAGAATCAAAGGTAACTTTCTCCAGCCCTCTTTGAATCAAACACTTTCCTTTCATTGGCTCCTCCAACAGTCAGAGGTTTGCTGTTATAAACCACGACATTGCCTTCAGAGAGGACAGCGGGGCACCACCCTCTCTCAAGACACCACCCTGTTTCTCTCAAGGGAGAAAGCACAAGAGATAGAAAGCGATGTGTCCACCACTCAGCTGGTCAGTGAAACTCCGTTTCCTCCATAACCTTTGCTGTTTCATAATTAACAAGAGTTTTTCTTTCCATAGTTAAGTGCAAGCACAGATGCTACCTGGCTTCAGCATGACTACATCTAGAGGGAACAAGGACCCACAAAGAGTGCCTAGGAACCCCCCCCCAGGGGTCAATTAACTTGAACTAACCACCAAAAGAAATACCCAGACTGCTACTTAGCAGCTGTAAACACTGACAATTTCACTCATGGCCAAGCTGTCCCTCTCTTTTCCTTATCTGGATACAGGATAGTAAATGAGCTCACCCCGATGGGCTCCCATCACATGACAAGGCAATCTTCTGATATCAAATCATATTGGCTGCCGGGAACTTACAAATAAAGGAGAGGTGCTCCTCTACAAACAACCCAAAGGAAAAGTGCACAGGCCCAAGACACAGTCCAGCGGGTAGGGGGCTTACCTGCTATGAGCAGACCCAGGGTTGATTCTTGGTTTGGCAACAAGGCTTTTTGATTCTCATGTTGCCTGATGAATCAATGTAAGTAGTGAAGCTGATCCTCATTCCCAATCCAAGAATCAAGTTGATCCTAGATTCAGGGAACTCAGGAGGATCCGAACAGTGTCAGAAGTAAGCCCTGAGCACCACCAGGTGAGGCCCCAAACAGAACAACAAAAAAAAAATGAATGTATGCAATTAAAACTCTGAGAATTGCTTAGTTGTTACCTTTGATCTTAAAATGTAGAACTTAAATCACAGTGAGCCTAGGAACCAGTGGAGGCAGTAATTTTCTTTGTACTTGGAAAATACATTTTGTTGTTGTTGTTGTGTTTGGTTTGGGGAAAGGTTATTTTGGGGTCAGACTCAGTGGTGCTCGGGACTTTCTCCTGGCTCTGTGTTCAGGGATCACTACTGGAGGTGCTTGGGGGAAACTATATGAGATGCCAGGGATGAAACCCAAGTCAGCTATGTGCAAGGCAAGCACCCCACCTTCTGTACTCTCTCTCCAGCCCCAACAGTTTCTGATGTAAGATGAAATGGACAGAAAATACAACTAAAGAGAAAAGAGAGGAAGCGAAATTTATACTTTTTCTAGAAATCAAGTAGCAATCAAGACCTTATAGCCTGGGCATAGAGCAATAGTCCGCAGGTAGCCTTGCACATGATGGACCTGGGTTCAATCCTCAGCATTTCATATGGTGCCCTGAGTATTCTAGGAGTAATTCCTGAATGCAGAGCCAGGAATAACCCTCTACGCATCACAGGGGTGTGTGACCCAAAAAGAAAAAATAAAAGAGAGACATTATAACCTATCTTGAATTACGTATGGGAGGAGTAAGCACAGAACTCTAAAGAGGGTTAATTGAATTTTTGAAGCTAAAATGGCTTTTGATTTGTTCTGTTTTTTCTGTTTGCTTGCTTTTGGGTCACACCCAGTATTGCTCAGGGATCACTCCTGGCCGGCTCAGGGGACCATATAAGGTGCCAGGATCAAAACAGGTCAGCCATGTGCAAGGCACAAACTTGACCTGCTGTACTAGCTCTCTGTCTCCTAAATTCTAATGATTTTAATAGATATCAATATCCAGAAAAGAGCTGGGTGGACAGCAAGGCCAGGCTGACGGTAGTGGCAGGTGGTGGAGACTTAAAGACGGGTTCTACAGGAACTGGAAAAGGGGAAGGTTCTTATTCCCCTATAGAAGAGATCACTGGGATTCAGAGTTACATTTGGAGATGCCAACATCCTACACACACAGACACACACCTTACTAACGCTCGGCACAAGCAGCACAGCCCAAAAGTGTACTGGACAGCTGCCTGTGTGGGCACAGCTGTTTGGACACAGGCCATTTCTCAAGCTCTAGGTAAGGTTTTGAGGAACCCAGGCAGGCAGTCCCTAAAAGCAAAGTGTTGCTGTTTGCAGGATGGACCCTGGGGACTAATAAGCCAGCTTGGAAGCCAGGAGAAAAGAAATAACCAGCCGCTGGTCCTTTTCAGCGTTCCATTGACATCTGCCTCAACCTCCCAGAATGGCGTACACACACACAGCACACACACAGCACACACACACACACACACACACACACACACACACACACACACACACACA
>JAJIBD010022246.1:0-32876 GCA_021461705.1 Cryptotis parvus | reverse complement strand
TTAGAAATGTTCCCAAACTGATACCTTCTACTCAGTATCAAAAGGCCATACATTTTACCCAAGTAAAGGGAAATAATTTTAGTTTGATATATTTAAAACACTTTTTGTTAGTATAAAGATAATTTTTTCCAATACCTTATCAAAGTATAGCAATATAAGGAAATAATTAGACCAAATTCCCCCAAAAAACAAATGAAACCAATAAGTATCAAATATACACAAACGAATATGTAAGCAAATATTTGACATTTGCACATACACATATGGAGTTTATCATGGTTTATATTCTTATGTGCTTTATATCAAACAATATCTCTATTTTATAAGTAAGAAAACTGGAATCTGGTGCTTAGAAGTGTTTATTAACTTATATGTGGTTATGTGCCTAGTAAAATTGTTGATATGCAAAGAAAAGGAAAGAGGACAGAATAATATAAAAGGTCAAAGGGTACAAATAAAATTCCTAATTGAATGTTACTTTTATGATTAGTTACACCATTTCAAAGCTAATTTAACCCTAAAAGGAAAGTCTTATATGTTAAATATAAAACAAATGGCTCTTACAGATTATCAAAACAAGAAATTATCCTATAATGTAGTCTTTATTTATATTCTGACATTTTTTTGCGTGACAAATTTAGAAAATATGACCAAAGGAGAAATTGTTTTTCCAAAAAGAAGAGATGGAAAATTCCTTTAATATCAATATGATAAAAGAAAGAAATCAAGAAACCTCAATATTGTAAAGATATGAACAGCACATGAGAAATTACCTACAAGAAATTTTCATGTTTAGCCAAAACTAGTTTTTATCCTTCTCCAGTCATTATATTAGAGACCAACAACATCTAAGGAATAAAAAAGAACCCTCTAGAAGGAAACAAGCAAACAAAAAAAAAAATTATTTTGCCTTAATTAGAAAGGCAAATGGAAGAAAAGGAAAAATGTCTCTATATTAAACATATTAATACTGAGGTTTTCTTAATACTTGAAATTTATGTATTTTTTTTTTGCCAGAGTATATATGGGTTAAAGGTCCTGCCAAGCATTTGTGTAACTCAAGCAAGAAAGTACCCTTCTTTTCTCTAAAAATGAAGAAAGATAATATGAACCATATTATAATTTGAATATATGTTTGTTTTAAAACAGCACAAATTCATATCCAGACAGATTTTTAAAAACCTCTGAAAACCTTTGAAAGGCTGGCTACTGTTGCTGATACTGCAGTATTGGTGGAGATTTGGGTTATTACAGAAACAATATAACTGATGTCATTTGATGAATGGTTTTAATTTTTCTAAGTATTTCCAATAGTACATTAAAATTATAAGGGAGACCCTATTATAAACTTTAAATATTTTTGAAAATTGATGTGATAATACATGTCATTCTATATAATTTATAAATATATTTATATGTACAAATGTGTATTTAATCTGAAATACATACAGTATTGATAGCTCTTTTTTACAACAGAAAATGCTTTCATCCTATGAGTCATGAAAGTTCAAATAAAATGCAAAACAAAACATACCTGTGAAAAGTCATTAATAAGTATCCAGATAATTAGAGTAAAACAAATGTGAGAATGGATCTAAGGAAATCAAGAATTTGATCTAAAACAAATTCTACATTTTAATATGTAATTTTGCCTGAAGAACAAAAAGGAGTAAAAACGACTACCATAATTATTGTATTATTTCCCTATCATGCAGAAAATAAAAGCAGCAAAACTTACCACCAACAAATATTTTGTCAACCTCCTACTATTTTAGGAAGAAATATATGTATATTCCCATCTGATTTGTATATATAATACTAGCACAGGAAAATATGTGTTTAATAAAGATGCAGACACTTTCATTTCCTGGCAATCAGCTATGGTGAATTTTCACTTTTAATGACCACAAAGTAAATGAGTTCTTAAATAACATCATAGAGTTTTTTTTGTGTTAAAATATTTCTGCAATGTTTTTTCTATATTTTATTTCTTCTTCAGTAAACATCCTATATTTTTAAAACCAGAATATTACAGCTTATCTACCTTTTTCACAAGAGATATAATTCAAAGGTTATTTTTGTATTTCATTTCACAATACCTGAATTTCCATCAAGTTTAAAAAGAAGACGGTAGAATCCAGGGCAATGTATTGTTTATTTTAGCCAGAGGTTTTCACATATTACAAAGTTCCAAAGAACTGTCCTTGAGAATTATAGTAAAAGTCTGAAGATATTTTCTTTAATCAGAATATTTGCAATGCAATAATCACTGACTCTAAAAAATTATTTTAAAGGGAAAAGGAAAACACAAAAAAACATATTTTGAAACTATGAGATTAAAATGCACTCTAAATATTTCTGTTAATATATTTTCATGCTATTTCTGTCCTTTTGTCTAATAGTAAGACAATTTATAAAATAACATTGACAAGCGCAGGCATACAAATAGAAGGCTTTTAATGACAAATGTCTACTTCATAGCAGCATTCAATATACATTTGATTTAAGAGTGTTATCTAGTGAACACAACTACTTTATAATGGGTGAATCAGTGATTTATGTTGGACCAAGATGTTCATCAATTAATAATACAGAATACTTTGTGCTCTACTAGAAACAAAGTGAAAAAAAAATACAGACACACAAACAAGCATATATCACCAAAATTTCACCCTTCTTATTTGCTTCAGACTGGTCAATTTTAAGATATTAAGAGTAAAATACTAACTCTTAATGCAAAGAGTGACATGTGTTTATGAAATATGAAAGTGCAGGAAATAGCCCCTGGTCAAAGCCACTGATCTGATAATCTGTAAAAGGTAGTCAAAACTAAAAAATTATTTTAAGTAAAACTACAGTTCTCCAAATAAATGTCCAATTACTTTTCTCAAATTGCTTGTCAATAATTTGTAGAACAGGTATTAATAGAAACAGAATAAAAAAGGTTTCTAGTCACTGCTATTTTTTAGAATTTGAGAAAATATTTTGATGCATTTTTGTCTATTTATTTACTAGAATGATTTAGAAAACACTGATAAATTAGTGAACCCTATATAATAATAGCATTTAATTAATTATCAGTAAATAACCATTAAAAATTTAGAGTTTATTCAAGGGCTTAAAAACAAGTGCATAATTTTCTGTATACGTATATAACTAAAAACAATGCATAATTGTGTTTGATTTAAATTCATAGAGTGGAGCAAAATTATTTTTTTCAATTGATTTATTATAGGCATAATGAGTTGATATTAATCATAAATTGTAGCTATATTAGATTTGGAAATGTATCATAAGCCAATTGAATTGGCACCTTTGATGAACATCCAGCAGGAATCTGTTTGATCATACATAAAATAAGATCAACACACACATAAGGAGAAAAAATACACAGAAACTGGTCCAGGTTTAGGGTCACCTAGGCAGCTATCAGTGGTTACACAGACTGCCTATTTATTTAATAAAATGTCACATCCCTCCATCTGCCCCCCCCCCTCACCTGGTCCCAAAAGGTGAGCTACTATGACAGCAATACTAAGGACATTTAGTAAGCACATCAACATTAATAAGTAGAGGAAAATCTGAGGCTGGTATGAATAGATGATCATGTAGAGGATCATGCTTGTGAAATTAGCCAGAGTTTCCCAGAAAGGACAGATATAGAATGACTGCATTCATTTGCGGGGAAATAAAAAAAATAGCAGGATGCCAATATCCAAGGCCAGACAAAACATGGATCAGGAGGTCTTATCAGTGGGTAGAACCTACTGCAAATGTGTTGGAGTCAGAGCTTAGGTAATACAAAGAAAGGAACAGCATACTAATAATTATGGTAAATGATAATATCATCGTAGAACTGAGAATTGAAATTAGGCAAAAGGCTATACATGATAACCTCTAAATGTATTTATTGCAAGCCACAATGTGTAAGAGAAGGAAGGGAGGGAAAGAGAGAAAGAGAAAGAGGCAGAGACAGAGACATAGAGAGAAGTGAAAATATCCTGCCATAGATGCACGAGGCGGGGGTGGGGATCAGGGTGGTTGTGGGGAAATGGACACTGGTAGAGGGATGGTTGCTGGAACACTGCATAACTGAAACCCAAATATGAACAATTTTGTAACTATATGTCACAGTGGTATAATATCACTGTATCACTGTCTTCCCGTTGTTCATCGATTTGCTCGAGCGGGCCCCGTAACATCTCCATATGTCCTGTCTCATGCTAGTAGAGCCCAAGGGCATCTGCTTGCTCCAGGAACATAAAGAGCCACAATCCATTTCGGAATGAAGTCTATAATTGTTACTGGTATTTGGCATACCAAATACAACACGGGTAGCTTGCCAGGCTCTGCCGTGCAGGTAGCATACTCTTGCAGTCATCTCTAAGTCCAGCATTTAATGATGAACCAGGGGCCGCCATGGCCGCGAGCCGGACTGTGATAGGCTGGTCTGCTGGGTGGAGTTCTGATGAGAGAGAAGTCCGGATGTGAAAAATGGAGGCCCTCATGGAGTGGGGGGTCGTCTGGCTTGTTGCAAGGCTCTGCTGGGCTGGCGGGCCAGGGCTAGGAACCCGCCATCTCTCCTGTGGCACCTTGTGAGCGGCTGGGCACAGGGAGAGCAAGTAGCAGCTCTGCCCCATGTCTGTCTCTGGATCAGCATACCTGGGCCGGATTAAAAAAGACTGCAGCAGGGTGGATTTTGATGGGCGGACTCATCGGTATAATAAAAAATTTAAAAATCCGAGGCTAGGTATTTTACATTGCTTTCAGAAGTCAGTCATTTGTATGATATACAATATATTTATAGTATAAGAATAATACCTGAACAGAATAGAAACGACTGACAGTAGGGCTAATCCATAGAAGGAAGCTTGTCATGAACTGGGGTGGTATTGGTGGAATGCAATAAGTACATAAAATATTCCACTATGACAGTGATAGTTAGAAATGATCACTCTGGGCAAGAACTGAGAATTGAAAGGAGTTAAAAAGCGTGCATCCTAACCTTTCAGTAGTAGTGTTGCAAAACATAGTGCTTAAAAGAAATTTTTTAGAAAGTGGAGATTGAGGGGAAAGAGAGAGAGACAGAAAAAAAGAATCTGCCATAGAGTTAATTAGGTGGCAGGAGCAGGAGGGAAACTGAGACATTGGTGAGAAATGCACATGGAAGAAGGAATGGGTGCTGGAGCATGTATGACTGAAACTCAATCATGAACACTATTTCTCAGAGTGATTCATAAATTTTTGTAAAAATTTAAATATTTGGGGAAATTACACAAAATTACACTTGAAAAAATAGACAAATAATTTTTAAGCAGGGGTTGGGGAAGAGATGTCATTATATAATAAAATTCTGATCACTTGATCACTGATATCCCATGGTTCGTCAATTTGCTCAAACAGGCACAAGTAATGTTTCCATTTAACTCTATCACATGCCAGTATAGCCCAAAGGCATCTGCTTGCTCAGAAATACCAAGAGTCTCAAACTATTTGTTCAGGGTCTTGACAGAGAAGTCTGACCATCTTCTAGGTGGGCGGCCACCTGTTCTTTGATTTTATGTGGGATCCAGACGTAATGACTCTAATCCATTGTTCATCTCCAAGTCACATTACATGTCCAGCCCATCTGATTTTGGATGCCTTGGCAAAATGAAACAGCTTCCATGACTCTGTAGCATCTAAAGAAGTCGGAGGTCCAGACTCCTTCTCTTGCTTGAGTGAGAAGTGATATTCCAAGCATAGCTCTTTCAATTCCTCTTTGGGAGAACTGAATAGTGTTCTCATCCTGCTTTCATAGGGCCCAGGTCTCTGAGGGGTATGTTAATGCTGGGAGAATGGTGTAGTTGAAGGGATGTGCCCAGAGCCTGAGGTTAACAATGTATCTAACAATAATTCTAATCAAACTTTCTTTGTCAGAAATTCCAAACATAGAAACATATTCTCGTATTGTCTATGACTAACGTAGGTCCAATCAAGGAGAAAATATTAAGCTTGTGTATTTGGGCAGTTTTCTTAATTTCTTCAAACATTAATTCTCTTTAGTAAAATGTGCAACACACAGATGGTGTTATAATTACATGTATTAATAAACATAAGACCACTTTTGTGAACAATGATAGCCATATACCAATTAACACTTTGCTATCTATTATATAATGTCTGAAGCATGAAATTAGATTTCTAGAGAGAGCACAGTGTGGCATAAAGGTTTAGGTTGACAAGGCCTAAATTTCTCTGAGAGTGGCTTAATCATGATAAAAAGTGGGATATATGAGAAAATAATACAGTCATTAAATACAGGTCAATTCTATGCCTTATTATTAGGAAAACTCTATGAATAACAAAAACTGTGCAAAGGGTTCAATAATGGTAAGAAGATCAGAATGTATCTGAATTCAAGTTCTACATCTCATAGTAGAATAAAGCTGGTATAGTATGTATTCTTTCTGATCTTCATTGCTAAAATAGTTCATTAAGTATTTTTAAATATAGCACAAAATATTAGTTATATAAATTAATAAATGTGGACAAAAAAAGGGATAGAGAAACTATGATGACGCATGAAAGATAAATAAAGGATAGAGAAACTATGATGATGCATGAAAGACAAATGAAAAGACAAATTAATAAATGTGGACAAATAAAGGATAGAGAAACTATGAAGACGCATGAAAGACAAATGACAAAAGACTAAGAAAATATTAAGATAAGAAAAGAGCAAGAAAGGAAAGGAGAATTGGGGGAGGAAAGTTGTGAGGGATGAAGGCAGGAAGTTGAGAAGAGAATAAAGAAGAGTGATACAAAGGAAGAGTGGATAAGTGGTGGGAGAAAAAAAGAAACAGGGACATACAGAAAACATAGGGGAAATAGAAAATAGACAAATTTAATTTTGAAAAAGTAATGACTGTTTAAAGACATACTAAAATGCCCCTTTGAGGTGTCAGATGGGGAGAGATGGTAAAGCAATGCAATAAATTATATAACACCAACTCTCATTTCTCCTGTTACATTTAACATTATTAGAAATGTTTCTATATTTACATAAACACACACATGTCCATATACACAGGGAAGTAGCAAACGTTGTGACATTTGCTGTTGTTTTTATTGTTTTCTAGATGGTAGATCACTTGATCACATGATCATTGACATCCCGTTATTCATCAATTTGCTTGAGCGGATGCCAGCAACATTTCGATTTGTCCCTATCACGCACCAGTGTAGCCCAATGGCACCTGCTTGCTCCAAGAATACGATGAGCATCAAATCATTCATTCATGGTCTTGACGAAGAAGTCTAACCATATTTTAGGTGGGTTGCCACGAGATCTTTTGACGTCCAGTGAGGTCCAGTCCATAATGGCTCTAGTTCAATGGTTGTCTCCAAGTCGCATTACATGTCCAGGCCATCTGATTTTTTGATGCCTTGCCAAAAGAGACACCATCCCTAACTCTCAATCATTGCCAGAGGTTTTCTCCAGATTCCTTCATCATGTCGACCAAGACCATTCATGGTAACTCACAGTTCCAGAAGGCTGAATCTAAATGATGGACATGGTACTCACCTGGTGGACAGTTCCACAATGAAATTGGCCACATCATATTCAATTCACCGTTTTGCCTGACCGATGTCACTGTCGAACCACCAAGCATTTCAACAAGATCGGACCACCTTCTCCATTACACAAAATTCTACTTGAGGAAATGGGGAGAAAGAGCTACAAAGTTTAAGAAGAGAACTCTCAGAATGACCACCGACTGGGAACACTTTGGCACCAGTGCGGCAACATGGGAAGATGCCATCATTGATGACATCGATGAAGAATACAATCAACTGTTTCAGCACCTCCATGATTGTGCGAAGAACGCCGAGAGAGAAAGCCACAAAAGGAAGCCTGTCTTCAAAAAACTCGAGTTCATTCACCAACATGGCAAAGTGTGAGCCACGGACAACTATAAAATAACATCCAAGCTCACAAAGCAGTGCAGTGAAGCGATAAAGGAAGACCTCAAAGAGAAAAGATCAGCGATACTGGCTAATGCAGTAGAAGCCAGGAAAAGCATTCACAATTTCGCCTGTCCTTCACCAACTATAAGACCAAGATGACTGCCCTCCGATGTCCTGATGTATCTCGCATCTCCCAGAAAGGCAATGGAGAAGATCATGGATGACTTCTACTAGGATATCTTTGATAGCCACATCTACCTGCTCATGCACCAAATTCTGCAGGATGGATATGTCTTTCCCAATGTTCTCCCTTCTGTAATCCAACATGACTTTTCATCGGTAAAGAAGCTAAAAGCACCAGGCCCAGACAAGGTCAGACCCTGAACACCTGAAGAATCTGCAGTCAGTACTCATCAATACACTGGCTTGGCTCTTCACATGCTGCCTGTCTGAATGATAGGCACCCTCCCAAGGGAAAACAGCAGGAAAGTTATACTGTTCAAGAACGGAGACATCTGCGACATTGGCAACTATCACCCCAACTGTCTGTTGTACATCATCTACAAGCTGTTCACTCGAGTCATCCTGAACAGGATTGGCAGAACATTAGATAAAGCACAACCGTGTGAGCAAGCTGACTTCCAAAAAGGATTCAGAACAATTGTCATATCCACATGGTCTTCAAGCTCATTGAGGTTTGTTGGAAATTCAAGATGCCACTCTAGAGTCTAAAGTTTATTGATTAAAAGAAAGCTTTTGATTCTGTTGGAGACAGAAATGGTCATGGTAGCCCTAGCCAAACAGGGTGTTCAAACCCAATACATCAAGATCCTTTGTGAGCTGTATTATGGATTCACTACCAGGATCTCACCATTCTACAAGGAAGTGATCATTGATGTCAAAAGAGGGGTTAGACAGGATGACACCATTTCACCAAAACTCTTCAGAACCACCACCGAGAACATCATGCTACAATTAGAGTGGGAAGGAATGGGAGTGAAGATCGATGGTTGGCCACTACTAACACCACCTCCGCTTCACTGATGACATCATTCTAATAACACCAAACATTAGCCAAGCAGCATAAATGCTGGCTGGCTTTGACCAAGAATGTGGAAAGGTAGGTCTACAGATGAAACTCAACAAAACAATGTACATGAGAAACAAATTGTTCCTGATGCTCCATTCACTCTCAGTGGAATAAACTTCTCTGAGTGCAGCAGTTATGAACTCAACATGATGAAAGACCTAGCACCTGAGCTGCGCAGGAGGAAGAGAGTGGCATGGAACACCTTCAAGAGCATAGAAGAAATAACTAAAAGGAAAATGAACCTCAAGTTCCAGGCACATCTCTTCAACTCCACCATTCTACCTGCATTAACATATGCCTCAGAGTCCTGGGCCCAAGAAAGCAGGATGAGAACACTATTTAGATCTCCCAAAGAGGAATTGAAAGAACTATGCTTGGAATATCACCTCTCACTCAAATGGTAGATATCTGAACAAAATTCAAAGGATTAAAAAGGAATTTCTTAACCACATCCTAAAAACTATTATTTTTTACACAAGCTTTCTACTTATTTTTAAGCAAGTTAGGTGCATGTTTGTTGTGGATTCATTTGTATTTGGATGTGAATTTATTTGTATCACTTATATCACTTGTCTTCCTATTGTTCATCGATTTGCTCAAGCCAGCACCAGTAACATTCCTGCCCTTCGCATGCTAGTATAACTCAGTGTTCTCTGAAACTCCTGGACATGAAGAGCCTCAAACCATTCCTTCAGGTCATGGGAATGAGGTCTATTATTGTTACTGTTGTGGGCATATCAAATATGACACAGGTAGCTTACCAAGTTCTGCAGTGCAGGTGCTCTTAGTATTTGCACTTACTGATGTACAACGGGAAGGGCCTGTAGAAGGTCCATCTGTGTCTGTGAAATAGGCTTCTCTCTAGGGTTGGGTTCTGAGGAGCTGGGCTTGAGATTGACTTCCCTCATGGGTGGAGCTTTGACGAGCTGAGGAGTCAGGACTTTGAAAATGGCTGACATCATAGTGCAGGGCGTGTGTTATCATGATGCATATTTTATGCTCAATTCCTTCCATTTAGTAAGGCGATGACTGAGATATTTTCAAAATTTATCCAAAAGAACGTTCGGATATGTCATGCTTTTAAAGCTAATTCTTATCATTGATTAATTAGGTGTTTCTTCTTCTTTCCACTACTGACAATAGTAATCAAATAATTAGTGTCAACATAAAAGCAGTAAGACCAAGAAAAATTGAAGATTTTCATTTAATGGGCTTAATGATGAAAGACTGATTTTTTCTTACCTTTTTCAATAGCATCACAGGGTGGCAAGGAAATATGCAACATAATGTCATATACAATTTTTTATCCTTGTTTTATTTTAGTCTTTCTGGCATTAAGTGCAGAAAAAAAAACAACTCATACCAGATGACAGTGCTTTTCCTTTTTAAAGGGAGTCTACTGTGTGTTCTGGCTTTACAGCCAAGTGGAGAAAACAAATGATAAATGAGGAAAGGAGAAGAATTATTACAGGTGGACAAACAAAAAGAGAATCCATAAAAAGGGCAGCAAAGGAAGCTGTGAGGGGGAAACCTGAAGTGCTATGCACCTGCTCATAAGTAGAACAGAATTAAGACTTCTAAGAGCTCTAAATTTGAAGGCTTTGACTAAAATATTTCAAAAGGTTAGGCGGATTCTCTCACCCACATGTTTGTTCTTTCTTAGCTATAGAGATACATATTTACCTGTTTGGAAAGACTTTGTAAGAGAATGTGTTATCTTTTTGAGATATTAGTACTACAGTTCCCAGAAGACTAAAAAGAAATGTGTTGCTAGCTAAAGAAATATTTTTTTTTCACTTTGGCATTACCTTTATTTTTTTGAGCTTCCTAAGGGTTTTATTTCTTCTTTTTCTTTTTTTTTTTTTTTTTATTTTTACAATTACAAAGATATACAATTAAAAAGTTCATATTGGGTTTTTTTTAAACAAGCACAAATATTCTACTTTAAGTGTATTTTGCATATTTTTTCTAATTTTTGTTTATATTCTAGTTATTTGTATATTATCTTCAGTGAAAACTAGTACATAAAACATGCTTACTATTTAGCGGATGTAGATTATTGAAAATTATCATATAAAGTACATAAAGTATAAAACATATTTACTATTTAGCAGATGTAAATTATTGATATTAAGTAACTTCTCATTTGTGGCCTACCATACAAGGAAGATAAGGATAGGTGCCTTGAAAACCCAACAGATCCTATAGCAGAAGTGGAAAAACAAAATGAAAAGCTCTCTTTGAAAACACTGCTACAAAACCTGGACTAGCTGAATAACTGTATATCAAGAGGAAAACTGAAACTTAACTAGAAAAATCATAAAACATAAAGCATAACAAAATATAGATGAAATATATGCAAAGTCCTTTATCCTCATAAGTAGTAAAAATAAAATCGATGAGTGTATTCTATATATTATAAAGTAAATAACCTATAACAAATCTTCCTAACAGAGTTTTAAAGTAACAGTGTTAAAGAAATAATCAGAGCAGCCTTCAGCATAATTACATTATTTATCATTGTGAATGATATATATATATACATATATATATACACTAACAGAGAATAATAGAATATATTTATACATTTCTAACATGAAAAGTATAAATACTCTAATGGTATGTGTGTGAAGAATAGAGGATTGTATTCTGGATTTTTATTTGAATAATAAATATTCGTGTAATTTCCAATGTTTTATGTCTGCTGTATACTAAATGTATGCATATGAAAAGGTCATTCTGAAAAATTGTTTGTAACCTGGGATTTAGATATCAACACACAGCCAGGCAATGAGAGATGGAAGGAAAAACTGAATTAGAGGGTATGTAGCATAAATATATTGAGCAAAAAGCTATCCTCAATGCAGTGGGATCCATCCTTGCATGGTCACTGATCCTTGCGATATTCTAATGAAAAAGTTTCTGCACTTCCATAAATATTTATTGAGAACATAATATGTGGTGTTTGAAATGGATATAGAATGTGTTTATACAGATGGAATTTGCATCAAAATTGGAGATAGCCCTGAAAGGAGCTATGAGTTTAGGAAAAAACTTAATTAGTAAGTGTAAGTAGTTGGAAAAAGTAACATAACAAAACATAACAAACATAACAAAACATAGCACATAAGTACAGTGTATAGAGCACTTGTATTATCTCTCCTGACATCCCCTGCCTCATATCCAAAAGAAATGTGACGTTATGATAGGAAGCAGACACCATGGTATTAACATTTGTGTGGTATAGCTTTCCAAACTTTTCTGTCCATCATTCTCTCTTCCTAAAATCCACTCTCCTTTGTGGATGGTAAAATTGTTCCAATTTTATGAGGTAAAGTCTGATTATTATCTTTTCTAGATTCAACAGCTACTTGCATATTACTTCCATAATAGTTTTATATTAATTACCAGCATTGTCTTTTCACCAGACTTTGAATTCCATGTGAAAGAGTTACCTTAGTCTTCTCAGCATCACTTCCCTATTGCATGCTGGATATGCAAAACAATAGAGAAATAATACAGTACAAATAAGTGAAAGAATATAAACTCAATCAACTATTTAAACAGTTACATTTAACTACTATTTTATAAATTGTTTGTGTTTCTTCTGTAAAATAGATGAAAATAATGAATTCATTACCATTTATAAATATCTGCTGTTTATTTATGCATAATTCCATTCCTTATTTGTTCACTTGCCAAATGTTCAGTGGATACATATACATATGTGTGTACAGTAAGACCCAGAGATCAGGGAGTAAAGGAAAAGACAACTGGTATAATCAATGCTTTGATGAAGTTTTATTAAAGTGATATATGCATACATTAAAAACCTAGTTACAGGTATTCTTTTTAAAATTCATGTTCATAAAAACTTACAGGACAGAATTCGGAAAATTTAGGGAGCTCATAATAAAGATTAAAATTTTTGCATTCTAAATAACAATTAGCAAATTATCTTATAAAGATAAGGAAGGTTGGATTCTAGGAAAGTAAAGGACTTACTGGAACATTTAAGTGAATTCATAATCCCTTTAAAATATTAAAATAAAATACTTTAAAGTATTTTAAATATATTTAAAAAGCATTTTAAAATATATTTAAAATATTTAAAGTATTAGGTAATACTTTGAAGAGTTGTAATAAAAAGAGACAAGAAAATCATTAGGGGTGGAGCTTGGACAACACACAGCAATGCACCGAGCTTCTATGATACCAAGCTTCTTGGATGGACTTGAAAGACCAGATGGTGTATTAGCGATTAAAGTGGACAAAATTGAGCCTAGGTGGACAGCACTAAGTTCCTACCCATTGTACAATCTTTCCAGACCCCAAAAAACATATTTTATCTGTGTTATTTATATAGTACTAAGCTACCTATGTATAAAAAAAACTAGTTTTATAATATAAATCAAATCCATTGGACACCAACAAAGAAATGCTTTTCAGACTTTGTAATTTTAATATTTCAATAATACCTGGCAAATAACAGAGTCATAAATATTTATTGAATTAATATCAATGAGGAATTAACCCTCTAGCCACAAGCAAAAAATAAAATTATACTAATTCCTCACAGCATACGCAACGGTTAATTAAAAATGGATCAAAGTATTTGGGTAAGAAGAAATTCATATATTTTATCAAGGAAAGTAACTCAGAACTCTCCAAGTTATTAGCTTCAGAAAGATCTTCAATGAGTTGAATCCATTTATAATGAAAGGAAAAGGCATGATAAACAAACGGGACTACATCAAACTGAAAATATTTTTGCACTATGAAAGAAACCAAGATTAAAATGCCACACTAGTGAAATAAAAATGTATTTGAACACTATTCTTTACACCAATATCTAATATCTAAGATAAATAAATGCATGTGCACAAAACACAATGCCAATGAGTCAAACATGTGTCTTAGCAGTAGTACAACAGGTATGGGATTTGTTTTGCATGCTTCCTACACAGGTTCAATCCCTGACATCCTGTATCATTCCCTAAGCTCTCCAGGTGTATTCCAAGTGCAGAGGTAAATTAAACCCTGCTCACCACTTGATGTATTCCGAAAACTAAACAAAAACAACAACAACAACAAAAAAACTTAATCAAGTCCATTGAAAACTAGGAAGAAGAGAAGAACAAATATTCTGATGACTAATATATGAAAAAGTGTTTATCATCATTAATAAATAGGGAAATGAAAATCAAAATGACAATGAATTCTCACCTTCAGTTGGAGAGAAAGGCTTATATAAAAAATCAATATGGACATTCCTCCAAAAACTAGAAATTGTGCTTCCACTTGACCCAGATATACCACTCCTTGGAATATTTCCCAGGAGACTTAAAGCACAGCAAAATATCATCTGCACATCTATGTTCATAGCAGCACTATGCACAAGAGCCAGAATTTGGAAAGAACCTGAGTGCCAGAACAGATGACTGGATAAAAAGGATGGTACATGTACACAAAGGAATATTATGCAGCTATTAGAAATAGTGAAATTATTAAATTTGCCTATAAATGAATGTATCACTGTATCACTGTCTTCCCGTTCATCGTCGATTTGCTCTAGCAGGCACCAGTAACATCTCCATATGACCTGTCTCATGCAAGTAGAGCCCAAGGGCACCTGCTTGCTCCAGGAACATAAAGAGCCTCAAACCATTCCATCAGATCATGGGAATGAGGTCTATAATTGTTACTGGTATCTGGCATATCAAATACAACACGGGTAGCTTGCCAGGCTCTGCCGTATGGGTAGCATACTCTTGTAGTCATCTCAAAATCCAGCATATATTGATGAACCACACGGCCGCTTGTGACTGCGCGAGCCGGGCTGTGATAGGCTGGTCTGCTGGGTGGAGTTCTGACGAGGGGGAAGTCCTGATGTGGAAAATGGAGTTCCTCTTGGAGTGGAGGGTCGTCTGGCTTGTTGTGAGTCTCTGCTGGGGTGGCGGGCCAGGGCTAGAAACTGCCATCCCTCCTGGGCACCTCATGAGCAGCTGGGCACAGTGAGAGCCAGTAGCAGCTCTGCCCCATGTCTGTGTCTGGATCAGCATACCTGGGCCGGATTAAAAGACTGCAGCAGGGTGGATCTCGATGAGCCAGGCTGTGATAGGCTGGTCTGCTGGGTGGAATTCTGACGAGGGGGAAGTCTGGATGTGGAAAATGGAGGTCCTCATGAATGTACATAGATAGTATCATGAGAGTAAAATTAGTCAGAAGGAATAGGACAATATAGCATTACTGCATTCATTTGTGAGTTATGAAAATTATGAAACTAATATCAAAGGCCAGGCAAGACATTGACAAGTAGACTTGTTGACAGTTGGAATCTACCAAAAGTGCAAGGAGTCAGAGTTCAGGTAAGATAGATAAGGGACCACTGTTTTAATAATTGTATGAAATGTAACACTAGCCAAGAACCGAGCATTGAATATAGGCAAAGGGATATACATGATAATCTCTGTGTGTATATATTGTAAACTACAATGTGTATGAGAAGGGAGAAAGAAAGAGAAAAATAGAAGGAGGAGGTGGAGAAGGAGGAGGAGAAGGAGGAGGAGGAGATGAAGAAGGAGGAGGAGGAGGAGGAGGAGGAGGAGGAGGAGAGAGAAGAAGAAGAAGAAGAAGAAGAAGAAGAAGAAGAAGAAGAAGAAGAAGAAGAAGAGGACAGCTGAAGAAGGAGAATGAAAAGGAGGAGGAGTAGAAGAATAAGGGGGGGAGGAAGAGGAGGACCAAGAGGAAGAGGAGGAGGAGAAAGGAAGGAGGAGGAGCAGAAGAAGGAGGAGGAGGAAGAGAAGAAAAGAAGAAAAAGAAAGAGGAGTAGGAGAAGACGAAAAGAAGAAAAAAAGGAGGAGGAGGAGGAAGAGAAGAGGAGGAGAATGAGGAGGAGAAGGAAAAGAAGAAGAAGAAGAAGAAGAAGAAGAAGAAGAAGAAGAAGAAGAAGAAGAAGAGGAGGAGGAGGAGGAGGAGGAGGAGGAGAAGGAGGAAAAAGAGGAGGAAGAAGAGAAAGAAGAGGAGGAAGAGAAGAGTGTCTGCCATAGAGACATTCTGGGGGAGTCGGGAGGTAGTCTGGGGACACTGGTGTTGGTATAGTTGCACTGGTGAAGGATAGGTGCTGAAATACTGTATGACTGAAACCCAATCATGAACAGCTTTGTAATTGTATATCTCATGTGGTATAGTGCCTTTTAAATTGTATATCTCATGTGGTATAATATTTACTTTTAAAAAGAGAAATTAAAAAAAATAAAAATGGAAAAATCAGAAAAGGGCTGGAGATATAGTACTGGGAATATGGTGCTTGTCTTACATACTTACCAAACTTGCTTTGATTCCACCAGACATGGTCGTCTGAGCACTGCCAGGAGTGGTCTCTGAGCACAATTGTAATCTCTAAGTATTGCACAAGTGTGTGAGAATCAGATGTTAGGTAAGAGAGAGAAGGCACCACTGTGCTAATATTTTTTCAATCTGGTTTGCTTCATATTTAATGATTTTGTAGTCAAATGTCATTTCACATCATTGAATAGCAATAGGACTGTTTCCGAAAGTTTTCTTCAGATATATCTAATGCAACCGAGGCTCTTCCAGATTTCTTTTCACTCTCTATTGACCTGAGTTTCTTCACATTTTCTTTGTTCTTGGTGCTCCATAATTAGTGTCTGTTGCTCTAGCTGATTGGATATCTTTAGATACCTAGGTATTGCAGTCCCTTGATATGTGGGTATTCAAAACACATGACCCAGTGATAGAAACTCTTCTATTCCAATTCTGGGCAAACATGGATGTTTAGGAGTACCTGGTGTACCCTGATTAGTCTAGTGTGTTTTTTTAGTTTTCTCTGGTGTTCTATAAATTATACCTACCAGTTAGTAGCAGCATTTTATAAAAACACATTTTATTTATCAATAAATAAAATGCACTGATAGGCTTATTGACATTAATCTCTTTATCTGCTTCTATCTTGCTCTCATACATTTCAGTCAATGCTTTTAAACTTTTAAATGAACTTTGCAGTCGTTTTTTTTTAAACTTCACATCTTTCCAAAATAAATATTAATGGTCTATAAGGCCAAATTTTAATGGATATATTAGCATATACAATTAACAAGAAATAAAGTATATTTCATACTTTCAGATTTATGTGATTTTATATATCATGTCTATTTTAATTATGTAAATTATCCAGTAGATTATAATAACTTCAAACTATTATCTGTTACATGAGCTTTTGTAAAAATTAAATTCGACAATAGCATATTTGACCTTTATCCTTCAAATGCTCAACTTGAAATTGTTACCCTTTAATTGTAGAAATTTATATTTGGTACTTTAGTTAAAACATCCAAAATATTAAATGCCTTTTTTTGTCATTCAGATAAAAAATATTGAAATAATGTTTATATGTGTAGTGAGAAGGATCACAATATGTTAACATTAGGCAATCCGTTTCTTTCTTCAGTGGAATGAAGTTCTTCAAATAACTTAGAAACTTATCTAATAGAAAATAACCTTTTAGGGAGTAAATTTTTATTAACAGAACAGTGTTGCAGGACTCCTAAGGGCCTCTGCATCTGCTCTGGATTGCCTCCCGCAAATCACTCCGTAGATAAGGGGGTAGTCTAAATGTGGCAGTTTATCCGACCATGTATGCTGTACTAGCTGGTATAAATATTCTCCCATGCTATCACAATCATCGTGGGACTAGCTAGATTTTACCAGCATATTAGCCTGGCCACGTATGACACCTAAGTAATTAGACCAGAGAGAAATGCTGTTTGCTTCCAAGCAAACAAGCATAGCTCCCTGATATACTCAAAGGCAACTAAAATATAAAACTACAATGAAGTAGAGGAGACTTGTGAAGGCTTGGAGAAATATTTAACTGGCATTGGTGTTGGTCAAGGACATGCCATCTCAGAAACCCCCTTCTCTACACTTCAAAAGCATTCCTAAGCAGATTTCGGCTCAAAACATTAGCACAGTAAAGGCCCTAGGTGAGGTGCAGGGAGGGATTACCTAAGGGCATTGGACCCTCCCTGCTTTCCATAACAGTGGGGGAAGGTCTGAGTTACAGGGATATAAACTAGCCGGTTCCCGCCTCCGGTCCTTCTTCTTCCTTGTGGGATCTCTCTCCTTGTGAGCGTGCTTTCCCCTTGGAAGCTTTTACACGTGGTGGTTGCCATCTTGGCCTACACGTGGCTGGGGTTCTAGCCTGGAATCCTAAGCATCGGGTTTTTCCTTTTGCTGATTTGTATGCCTGAACCTGTGATAAGTAAAGCCTTTTAAAACTGCATCGGATTCCTGAGTTTTCATCCGTTCCTCGCCGGCCCGGAGGTAGAATGGAACTCGCTTCCCGGCACTGTCGGGGACCCCGGCGGAGCGCCCGACAGTACAGTAGTACAGCACAAGATTTTTTTTAATAGAAGCCTAAATTAAGTAAAACAGGCACTTTACTTACACACAGCCAACCTAGGTTCAATCCTTGGCACTCAGTGTGGTTTCTTGAGACTGCTATGGAAAATCCCTGAGTACAGAGCATGGAATATGCTGTGAGCATTATCAGGCATAGCCCCCAAAAATATATATATATATATATATATATATATATATATATATATATATATATCGCTCCACCAACTAAGAATGCCCATGCACCACCACCCATGGAATGGAGAAAGAGCTATCAATCTGTCAACCCTATCCGTGTCACACCTGGTGAGGTTTCCCGTGTTCAGTCAAATTAAGCTGCAGGCTCCACTCCTAGTGGTGCCCTTCCTCAATTCCTTTAAGTTTCAGCCTTGCAATCATACTCCCCCCTGGAACTCAAAGACTTTGGTTTCCTGGAGGCTGCTCAACTGGTCATGAGAATAATGCTGCTGCATTGCAAGTCAGCATCCTTTATGGTCGGAACTATGACAGTATCTGACCCCCTAGTCAGAACTCCACCCAGAGAAGAGGTTACCACAGCCCAGCTCATTGAGACCCACCCTGCAGCATTCTTTTTCAAGTCTGGCCCAGGTATGCTGATCCAGAGACTCACAGACATGGGGCAGAGCTGCTACCGACTCTCCCCTGTGCCCAGCTGCTCACGAGGTGCCTGGGAGGGATGGTGGGTACTAGCCCTGGCCCACCACCCCAGCAGAGCCTCACAAGAAGACAGACGAACCCTCCATTCCATGAGGGCCGTGATTTTCCAAATCCAGACTCCACTCTCATCAGAACTCCACCCAGCATAAGAGCTGATCACAGCCCGGCTCACGCTGCCACTTGTGGCTACACAGTTCATCAAAAAATGCTGGAGATCAGAGGTGACTACAAGAGTATGCCACCCACATGGCAGAGCCTGGCAAGCTACTCATGTTGTATTTGATATGCCAAATACCAGTAACAATTATAGACCTCATTCCCATGACCTGATGGAATGGTTTGAGACTCTTCATGTTCCTGGAGCAAGCAAATGCCCTTTGGTTAGTTATACCAGTAACTACCTACTAGCAGTCAGAAACTGGGTGGTTATAAATGTCTTTAATATTTAATTATCAAAAGAAATGTCAATTATGTAGAAATTTTCCTTCTACAGATAATAAAGATACAGTAAAGATGATCTAAATACATGCCTTCAGAAAAATAATTTGTGACAGACTCAGTAATGACAGGCAAATGTTTCTCCCAATCATTTTAGTGTCACTGGTAGGCACTAGTGATAAACATACTAACAAAGTGAATAGCACTCTTCCTGGCCTCTTCCGAAAGGCAAAGAAATGCATAATAAATAAGAAAATACATAAAGAACAATAAAGTGTGATAAGTTGTATAACTGGAATTAATGAAATATCAAATGGCTTATTTCTGTGTTGATAGGCTAGAGTCTACATAAAAATGGACCAAGAAGGAAGAAATATCACAATAAATAACCTTTAAATTATGCTCCCAACTTGAGCTTAAATCACTATAAGTAATTGGTCTCTCTGGAAACTGACTTTGAGATAAAAATTTGCCATCCAATAGAAGAAAAAAAATCAACATTTTACAGGGGTAAGGACATTTCCAAAGAAGGAAGTTGAACTCATATTTTCCCAACCAACAGTTATATTTGCTGCCATTTATGTGATCTCTCAATCTGATGAGGTTCTTTAAAGTTCATTACTGGGAGTAAAAGGAAAGATGGACAGGTGAATTATCCACTAGATTCAGTTACACGAAACTCACATAGATGGTCAAAAAATAACAATACTATGACTGTTAAGGAGTTAGCTGTCATTTGAAGTTAGAGATCATGAAACGATATTCATATATGTTATTTCCTCTGTAACATACCCACAGAATTGCTTATCATACCCATAGAAAGTAAATATTAAAATAGAAAGAGATGAATTTTTTGAAGTAATATAGTAGAAATGAAAGATGAATAGGAGGACCGTATTTACCTTGGAATAATTAGAATGATTCATGGAATCTTAATAACAGAAAGATAAAAAATATGGTTAACTTAATTAAAAACACAATGATGCAGTCAATAAGATAGCAGTCAGTACAGAAAATAAAGAGACAGGAATATATGTCTGAAAATTTAAATATTTAAATTTATAATATCTCTGCTTGCTGAGGACAACCCTGGCTTTTACATTCTGCTGTTTCAACATATAGTTAGTAATATGGTAATAGTATATTATTTGACTTTCAAATGTTCACAATTTAGATAAATTATATAACTATTAAAAGAACAAATGAAATTAAGGGAATATGTCTTCTTTTCTGTTTTGTTTTTTTTTTTTGGGGGTGCACAACCTACCTGTGCTCAGAGCAACCTCCTGGATGTTCCATCAGAGATGACTCCTTGTGGGTTTAAAGGACCACATGGGGTGTCAGTGGACTGAACTAGTGTCAACCACATGCAGACCAAGCACTCTATCTTCTGTATGGTCACTCTAGACCTTAAAGGAATGTGTTTTCTAGGTTGGTAATCCCTGAATAAACATGTCGATTCATTGAAAATATGGGTTGGAGCAAAGTGTTATGATGTGATGACAAGGAAATGGGAAGTAAATATTTCAGATACATGAATACAGAGTAATAAAAAATGATGAATACGAGAAATTACTTAGTCTTCTATAAAGTAGGAACTTAAAGTCAAAAGAATTTGTTTTAAATTTTTAAATAACAATGGAAACATTTCCTGGGACAAACTTATAAAACCTTATATATACAATATTAATTTTTATTTGTCTCTGTGGTGGTAATTTTAATAATTATATTAATAATAATATTATAATTAGTAATGGTTGTATTACTACTTATCACTGATAGTAATTTACTTCTTAAAATCAATAAAGTTTTTCTTTTTCTTTTTATAAGTAATGTGGTTTACAAAACTGTTATTGGTTTAGCTTCATTCACAAAAATTTAAGAATGACACCCTCGACCAAGGGAAACTTGTCCTTCTACTATTGCCCAAGTGTCCCCCAGATAAACCCTCTTTCTTCATCTGTGATGGCCATCCTACTGAAAATTTGTTCTCAGATTCTGTTTTCTGTGTGTTTCTATTTTCTCATACATTGTTTCTTTATATCACACATTTAGAAGATATCATTGTGTGTCTGTCACTTTCTCTATGGCTAACTTCACTCAACATGATACTCTCCTGATATGTCCAGACAGTTACAAATTGAGCTTTTTCATCATTTCTTATAGTAAGTAGTACTTCATTTTAGTATGTGCTACCAATTCTTTATCTAGTCATCTATTTTTGGCAATTTGGCTGTTTCCAGACTATGGCTCCTGTAAATAGTAATTTTCTGATTAGCTTTTGGGTCTTTGGGGTAGATTCCAAGAATTGGAATTGCTGGTTTATATGGAAGTCAATGACAATTAACAAGTTTACTACTTATTATCATCTAAATAATACACAAACATGGAAGATTATTTTAAAGATACGGTAAGTATTAGAAACTAAAAGAGAGGAAACACTGTGACTATGTAACATAGAAGCATTTCATTATTGTCAAATTCTAAATGCTCTGGTGTGGGTCTCTGATGAGCCAGGGCTTGAGATGGGCTTTTCTCTTGGGCAGAGCTCTCATAAGCTGTGGAGTCTGGATGTTGAAAAATGGCTGTCGCCATGGTATGGGGATTCCTCTGGCTTCTTCCAATGTTCTATTGGGATAGTAGACCTGGGCCAGAACCTGCTCTCCCTCTCGGACATCTCATGATCAGTAGAGCAGGGTGAGAGCCAGTAGCATCTATGTCACGTGTATCTGTGTCTCTGGTTCAAGCATAGCTGGGCTTGAAATATTCTTAAATGTTAATTAAAATTGAAGTATTAAATAAAATATTAATTTATGTATTAATTATATATAAATATTAATTACAATTTTAAATATTAATTTAAAAGAATCATGTATTCCAGAATGGTCCTGGTTCCATGAACAAAATGTATATTATTATAAACTAGGCACTTTAATTTTTTTCTAACAAAAACGACATATATCTAAGAACAGATAATATCTAACAATAGATAATATCTAATGTTTGTTAGATAACATATTATCGAACAAAAATAACATATTCCAGATCCAGATACTGTTTCCTTCTGGAGAAAAGTCTTTAAGGCTTTCATAAAGTGCTCTGCTGATTGAAAGATTTAAGTCAATTCTGCGTGCTATTGTAAGCAGTTTCATTAAACTTGGGACTGAGGGAAAACACGAATTATTCTCCCCTTCTTTTTGGACAGAAGGCATAGATGCAGGAAGAGATTTTCATGCCAAAGGTATTTAAGGAACTGTATTAGGCTTCCCACTTCCTTCCTGCATTATAGGGTTTTGGGGCTATGCAAATCAGCATTTTCTGTTTGGGCAGTGCACGAGCTTGTTCTGCCATTCAGAAAACAACCAAATTTTCCATTTTGCACCTTTAATGATTTAAATAGTCTCTGCTGACCCAGACTTGGGAACATCACAGCTGAAGCAGGCCAAGCCTGAGGGCTTGAGAGCCCGAGAGCCTGAGAGTCTGAGACCCACCCCAGAGAGAAGCATATTTCAAGCCCAGGTTTGCTTGAATCAGAAACACAGATATACATGAAATAGATGCTACCGGCTTTCCCCATTGTGGTTCATCAGTAAATGCAAGAACTGAGAGCCTACCTACTACCGAGAGTATCCCACCTACACGGCAGAGCCTGGAAAGCTACCTGTGTTGTATTCATTATTCCAAAAACAGTACCAAACTTCATTCCCATGACCTGAACAAATGGTTTGAGGTTCTTTGTGTTCCTGGTGCAAGCTGATGGCCTTGCATTACAGTACCACTCAACAGGGACAAATTGAGACATTACTGGTGCCCACTCGAGCAAATCGATGAAAAACGAGAAGACAAGTGATACAAGTGACAAGTAAATATATGCTGCTTTTCCAGATTTCACTGTGCCATTTAGTAGGTAGAATTATATGGTGTTTTTAAGTATAAAATCAATGTGTGTCATTTTCAAGACAAGCTTTTTAAGCTCAGATGATGAAATAGAATTGAAAGTAAGCTAAACTTAGGACATACCCAGAGAAACCTTTTAAACTGATTACAGAACAGTTTACATGAGCTCTAGTGTGCTAATTCACTAAAATTGCAGTTATACAGTATAGGGTGATTCATATAACAACTGAAAAAAAATATTTTTACATGAGAAAAACTTAATATAGAAAACAAGAAAAGTGAGTCATGATTTCTATTATAGTTATTCCAAAGCTTTGGTTGTTGTTACATATTTTAGAACACTGAAACAAAACTATAAACCATAAGAAAGACATGTCATGAAGGGAAGTTGTATTAGCAACTACATACCCCTCTGCCCTTAATATCATTCTTTTTTTGAAGAAATTTTATATAATTTTTGATCTAGACAAGGAGAGTTGTTGACCTGAAGTAGTACAAGAAGTCTCTTTGAAATTCTTATTAATGGAAACTCACATTTGTCTTCAAAATATTTATTTTGTTACATCTCATTGCCCTTTACCAAGTAAGTCTGTCTTCATAAACAGATTAATATCCTGGTATTAGTCTGAAGAGATTATGGGAACAATGATTTATTCTTCCCTTAAACCCTGTGGTCTTTGGATAAATTGTACAGTCTCAGTTTTCTAGCACCTTTTACTCTCAAACATTATTTGTTAGGCTCTTCTTGGTTGGCTATCAACTTACCACAAACTTCTGATGTTTCTAAAGTCCAGAAAATAATGGACTTCCCCAAACCCTAATTTTCGCTTATTACTATTTTAAAGAATGAACCTAGTGCATACTCTGAGAAGTAAATGCGGCTGTGGTTAAAGCAATAAAAGAGGAAGGCAAAAACAATTTTGATTTGTGGGAATTCAATCCTTTTTAGAATTTATCAGATTTATGAATTAGATATGCATTTAACCTGCACTCTGAAACCCCTGACTGACCTTTTCAGAAATTCCTTGAAAGGGTGACAGATCCAAGAATATTGTGGCAGAAATTAAAGTGACCATTCGAGGAGGTCCAGTGAACAATATGAAAGCATCTGGAATCAATTAGCTCACATAATTAAAAAATCGGTTTTATATCTGGTACATGTTATTCTTTATAAAATATCAACCTTTCTTACTTTTGTTTTGGCAGATTCTAAAGGAGTAAATAAACCCACATGTTTTGAAGGATAGCAAAGTGTCAAATTTTAGGATGGAAACCCTTAACCCTTCAGGAGCCGGGCAAGGAAAAGAAAAAGAAGTACATATTGGAGAGGAGACATATGTGTTTACTAAACGGTATTTAGCATCCAAAATAAGTGAATGGGGTGGAGTCTCAAGTCAATAAAATCCCAAGTATCCTGCTGTATCTCATCTGTTCATTTCAATACAGACTTTAACTCTCTTTTTGCGCCAACAATTCTATGCCTTTAGGCTTCTCTAGGTCTCTCCCTGACACGAAGATAATTAAATGACAAATCAATTAGTATTAATTTGTGATTACTAAATGCTCCCACATTTCACTATTTGAATTGTATAAAGAATAGAGTTTACATGAAGAGGGAAAGCTTAATACAATAGTATGATTATCAGTTTATTAAATAAAATGAAAACATTTTTATCCATTTATTATGCATTATGTATTTATTTGACATGTAACACATTTTAGGGTTTTTAATAACCCTCTCTTGATACTGAATCACCACACTTATAAAGTAACAACAGATTTAAAATGTACTTTTACTTCTTTCCAAAGCAATACAAATGAAATAAATGAGAGCTAATTACCTCTTCCAGAATTTACAACAATGCCTTAGTCATTCACCAACATTTTACTAAATAACTTCTGAAAGTCCCAAGATTACCTATATTTCTAAGTCTAAAAGCACACTAAAAAATGTAACTAAAGTTTATTTAACACTAAAAGTTCTTTATGTAGTGTACTAGATATAATATTCTAGTCCTAGGTACAATATTCTAACTTCTAATATTATACAAAATGTTTTTGTTGGTAGTGGTCTTTGTTACAGAAGCAAAGACCTGGAAATGCATATAAAGGAACAGAATCACTGAGATACAACCTCATGTATTTAAACAAAATATGTATATTTACACAAAAAAGTGAATAAGTATACAAAATATTCACTAAACTTATAATCAGATTCTGCAAGTAAGAAAATGGACTCAAGACTGTGTAGTTACCTAGGTAGTAAGAGAGTAAGAGTATTTGCTTTACATGTGTGAGTTTCTGGATTTAACTGCTGTCACAGAAGAAGAAAGTGGAGAAGTAGAAGAGAGAAGAGGAAGAGGTGAGAAAGGAGGAGAAAAAGGAGAAGAAGGAGGAGGGGGAAGTGGAGGAGGTGAGAAAGGACAAGAAAGAGGATGAGGAAGAGAAGGTAGAAGATGAGGAAGAAGAGAGAAGAATATGCAAAAGCCAATAGCTAGCTAGACTCTTGTTAATTCTAAAAATAGAGTGTGGAGAGTGTTAGAATTTATGTTCCCCCATTATATGACTGAAACCCAAACATGAACAACTTTGTAATTGTATGTCTCATGGTGATATAATAAAATTGTAAAAAAAATCCTGAGAGGTATAGGTGAGTCAATACAGCCTTTGAGGCCAAGCCTGAGTCCTGAAAAAAAATATGATTTAAAGAATTATTATCAATTCTAAATCACTGACATTGTGTATTTGTGAAGATATATGACTTCTACTTTAATCGTTAATTACATAAAAAGCCTTAAGTTCAAATTTTGTATAAAACGTATACATATAAATTAAATACATACATATTAAATTATTTATATCTATACATGTATATGTATATTTGTTGTTGTTTGTTCTTTGTTCTTCTGTTTAATCTGGTGGCTCCATCTGACAGTGCTTCCGGTTTACTCCTGATTATTCCTATGGTAGTTGGGTGACCGTATGGGATGTCAAGGAACAAGATCAAACCTGGATCAGTCATCTGCAAGGCTAGCACATTACCTGCTCTGCAGTATCTCTGGCCCCCAGATTGTGTTTATAATATTGATATAGGTAATTTTTAGACCCATGATATGGAGAGAAAAAGGTCAAAGTAGAAAAGGTCAAATTAGAGACAGTATGTGAAAAACTACCTTTAGAAGCAATTTAGTCTATCTAATGTGTTTTAAAAAAAAAAAAAAAACAAGAATCTTGAGACAAAGTTGTCTTAACACCCTAACTCAGATATCCTTGTGTTTATTGTGTTTTTAACTTCCTGATGACAAAGAACTTTGAACTGGATTTTAAGCAAATTATTTATACATGATAGAAAATAGAATGCTGACTTTATTTATCTTTCTCCTTATTAAGATGAAAATACATTTTAACTTTTATGCTTCCAACTATATGATTGGATGTTAATAAAGCAATGTATGAGCAAGCACGTAGACCTTATATGCATGCACAACTTTGATGCCACTACAATTATGTTGTGTATGTCCAATCACTATTGCATATTTCTCCCATTTAAATAAACACTCCTTTGGACGCTCTCTTTCCAAAATTCAGAATAACTCTCTCCCTAGAGAAAATACGCACCCAAACTTCTGGTGAGTACTATCTCTTCAGTAAATCGCTATTCCATTATCAACACGCCTTGTTCTTCAATTCTTTCTTCTGACAGAGTAAATGAAGAAGTAGAAGGTTCCCTACATCCTGTTGACATTCTGATTTATTAAATTATTATAAATGGATATTTTGACTAAACACCTAAAATAAGCATCAAATCTTTATGTAAAATGTGCTTTAAATTTAATAAGCCTAAGTAGCCCCCACAGGTTTGTGTGTGATCCTTGAGTCTCGGCGAACCCAATCAGCCCCAGGGAACAGCCGGAACTTCCATCAACAGAACTGAGGCAAATGGCCTTGGTCCCACCCTGGACCCCTTGGGCCCTGTGCTTCCGGGAACATCTGCAACCTCCCCCACAGGGGTGTGTGTGTGTGGGTGTGATCCTTGCTTCTCCACGGACCCAATCAGCCCCAGGGGACAGCCAGAACTTCCATCAACGGAGAACTTAGGCAAACAGCCTTGGTCCCACCTCTGACCCCTTGGGCCCTGAAATTCCAGGAACATCTACAACCTCCTCCACAGGTGTGTGTGTGTGTGTGTGTGTGTGTGTGTGTGTGGGACCCTTGAGTCTCCAAGGAGCCAATCAGCCCCAGGGAACAGCCAGAACCCTACACCGACATCCCAAATCTCAAAACCGGGCGGACGCTGGCATGTCCACGAGATCCTCTTACTATCTATCTTGCATGAGGTACCAGTGACCTTTTGTTACTACACTCCTTGCCACCCACCCAAACTCTGAAAACAACCCAGACACCTACTAACAGTACTATCTAGTCACCCAAGTACTCACATTTGAAACCTACAATAGTCAAAATGGTAAAGGAATGCAAAATTCCATCAAACTCAGTGAGTGAAGTCACTAGTCCTGATGAGCTAAGCAAAACTGATGAGTTGTATAACCTCTCAGATAAGGAATTTCAGAAAGAATTGTTAAGGATGCATAAGGAACTTAAAGAAGCAATGGAATGCAAAATCAATAAAATACAAGAGGACATGAGAGAAGTGAGGAAAATGCAAATGGAAATGACAGATATTAAAAATGAGGTAAATGAAATGAAAAACACAATGGAAGGCCACCACAGCAGAATAATAGCTACTGAAGAAAGAATTAGTGATCTTGAAGATGAGTTCCAAATATTCTTTACTCAACACCAGAAGATGGAGAAAAGACTCACAATTACCAAACAGACAACAAGAGATAATCAGGATGAAGCCAGAAGAAACAACATACGAATCACTGGGGTCCCAGAAAGGCAATAAGAAACCCCTTGATGAAGAAGAAGCTGTCAAAGTCATAATTGCTGAGAACTTCCTGGAACTAAAGAATGCTTGCCTCAAGATACAGGAGGCCCGTAGGATACCAGCTAAAAAGAAACCCCAACAAGAATACTCCAAGACACATCTTAATTAGAATGACAAAAACTATAGTTAGAGATAGAATACTGAAAGCAGCAAGATCAAAGAAGGAAATCACATACAAAGGAACATCCCTAAAATTTACAGAAGACTTATCTGACGAAACACTCCAAGCACGAAAACAATGGTGGGATATTGTGAAAAGGCTCAATGAACTGCAGGCCTCACCAAGAATTCTGTACCCGGCCAGACTCACATTCAGATATGAAGGAAAAATACACAACTTCATGGATAAGCCACAACTCTGAATTTCATGGACTCAAAACCAACTTTGAAAGAAGGACTGAAGGGTCTACTATAATACTACCAAACCCAAAAAGCACAACAAGCACAAACAGAAAGATGGCACAAAATACGATGACAATAATCTCTCTCAATGTCAATGGTCTAAATGCACCAATTAAGAGACACAGAGTGACAAAGGGATTAAAAAACTGAACCCAAAATTCTGCTGTCTACAAGAAACGCATCTGAATAATCAGAACAAACACAGACTCAAATCAAAGCTTGGAAGACCATTCTCCACGCAAAAAACTCCTCCAAAAATGCTGTTGTGGCCGTACTAGTATCAGATAATATAGTCTTCAGGCTGAAAAAGATTAGAAGGGACAACAAAGGCCATTTATTATTAAGGGATATGAATACCAGGAAGAAATTACACAACTAAACATATATGCACCCAACGAGGGGCCAGTAAAATACATAAGACAACTGCTAAGAGACCTCAAAGAAGACATTAAAAGTAACACAATAATAGTTGGAGACTTCAACACTGCTCTATCAACTATGGATAGATCAACAAGACTGAAACTCACCAAGGAAATATTTGCCCTGAAGGAAGAAATGGAAGAAAGAGAGCTAGTGGATATATGCAGGGATCTTCATGCCAAAAAAAGCTGAATACAATTTTTCTCTAGTGCACATGGAACATTCTCCAAGATAGACCACATGCTGAGCCACAAAGCATACCTCAATAAAATAAAAAAGATAGAAATTTTGTCAACTATCTTTTCAGACCATGATGCACTGAAAATGGCAGTTAACCGATACACAGAAACAGGGAGTTAAACCATACACCTGGAAACTGAACAGCTCACTGCTGAACAACCAATGGGTCATAGAAGAAATCAAACAGAAAATCCAAAGATTTCTGGAAACATATGAAAATGAAGACACCAACTATAAGAACTTGTGGGACACGGCAAAAGCTATGTTAAGAGGGAAGTTTATAACTCTGCAAGCATTCATCAGGAAACAAGAAAGGGCCCACATAAATAACCTGACTACACAGCTGAAGACATTAGAAAAAGACCAACAAAAGGAGCCCAACCCAGGCAGAAAAAAAGGAAATAATAAAACTTAGAGAGGAAATCAATGAGTTGGAAACCAAAAAAACAATCCAAAAGAATTAATGAAACCAAGAGCTGGTTTCTTGAAAAAAATAAACAAGATTGACAAACCATTGGCAAGACTTGTAAGGACAGGGAAAGAGAGAACCCAAATAAACAGATTCAGAAAGAAAAATGGTGACATCACAACAGAAACCACAGAAATCCAAAGGATCATCAGAGATTACTTTGAGAGCCTGTATGCCGTGAAACACAAGAATCTAGAAGAAATGGATGAATTCCTGAAGTCCTATAACCTTGCATGGCTGAAACAAGAAGACCTGCAATACCTTAATAAGCTTATCACCATCAAGGAAACTGAAACAGTAATTGAAAGTCTGCTCAGACACCAAAGCCCAGGTGCAGACTGATTCATTAGTGAACTCTACCAAACCTTTAAGGAGGACCTACTGCCAGTCCTTTTCAAGCTCATCCAGGAAAGAGAAGAAACAGAAACACTCCCAAACAGCTTCTACGAGACACATATCACCCTGATACCCAAAGCATGGAGAGACAACACAACAAAAGAAAACTACAGACCAATATCCCTGATGACATGATATTATAACTAGAGAACACTAAACCCTCTACCAAAAAACTCCTAGAAACAATAGACACATATAGTAGAGTGGCAGGATACAAAATCAACACCAAAAAGTCGGTGGCTTTCCTATATACAAATAACGAATGAGAAGAAAGGGATATTAAGGAAATAATTACATTCACAATTGTGCCACAGAAAATCAAATACCTAGGAATCAACTTAACCAAGTGTGTAAAGGACCTGTGCAAAGAAGACTACAAGGCGCTGCTCCAAGAGATAAGAAAAGAGGACATAAGAAAATGGAAACATATTCCCTGCTCATGGATGGGGAGAATCAACATTGTCAAAATGGAAGGGGCCAGAGCGATAGCCCAGTGGGTAGGGTGTTTGCCTTGCTAGCGGCCAGCCTGTTCCGACTGGGTTCGATCCCTGGTGGGTATGGTCCCCAGAGCACCGCCAGAAGTAATTCCTGAGTGCAGAGTCAAGAGTAACCCTTGAGCACTGCCGGGTGTGACCCAAAATGCAAAAAAAAAAAAGTAATACTCCCTAGAGCTCTGTACAGATTCAATGCAGTCCCTATAAAGATACCCATGAAATTCTTCAAAGAAATTGACCAAACGCTCCTGAAATTTGTATGGAACAATAAACCCCCAAGGATAGCTAAAGCAGTACTTGGTAAAAAGAAGATGGGAGGCATCACCTTTCCCAACTTCAAACTGTACTACAAGGCAGTAGTAATGAAAACAGCGTGGTATTGGAATAAAAACAGACCTGTGGACCTATGGAATAGAATTGAGTATCCTAACACCTAACCTCAAACACATGATCATTTAATCTTTGGTAAAGGTTCAAAGAGTCCAAAATGGAGTAAGGAAAGCCTCCTCAACAAGTGGTGTTGGGAAAACTGGACAGCGATATGTAAAAAAATTAATTTGGACCTGTGTCTAACACCCTGCACAAAAATAAGATCAAAATGGAATAAAGATCTCAATATCAGACTTGAATCCATAAAGTACATTGAAGAGAAATATAGGAAAAACCTTCCACGACATTGAAGCTAAAGGCATCTTCAAAGGTGAAACATCACTAACAAAGCAACTAGAAGAAAACATAAACATATGGGACTACATGAAACTAAAAAGCTTCTGCACGTCAAAAGAACTAGTGACTAAGATACAAAGGTAGTCCATAGAATGGGAAAGAATATTCACCCAATACCCATCTGATAAAGGGTTAATATCCAGGATATATCAGCTACTGGTAAAACTTTACAAGAAGACAACAAACAACCCCATCAAAAAATGGGGGGAGAAGAAATGCACAGAAACTTCAACAAGGAAGAAATTCGAATGGCCAAAAAACATATGAAAAAATGCTCATCATCACTAATCATCAGAGAGATGCAAATCAAAACAACAATGAGATACCACTTTCCACCACAGAGACTGGCACATATTCAAAAGAGCAAGAACAACAAGTGCTGGCGTGGATGTGGGGAAAAGGGGACACTCATCCATTGTTGGTGGGAATGCCGGCTGGTACAGCCTTTCTGGAAAACAATATGGACATTCCTCCAAAGACTAGAAATTGAACTCCCATTTGACCCAGCCATACCACTCCTGGGAATCCACTCTGGGAAGCCAAAAATACACAGTGGAAACACCATCCCTACTTTTATGTTCATAGCAGCATTATTCTCAATAGCCAGAATCTGGAAACAATCAGAGTGCCCTAGAATCCATGACTGGATAAAGAAGCTTTAGTACATCTACACAATGGAATTCTATGTATGCAGCTGTTAGGAAAAATGAAGTTATAATATATGCCTATAAATTAATGGACATGGAGAAGATTATATTGAGTGAAATTAGCCAGAAGGAGAGGGACAGATACAGAATGACTGCATTTATTTGCATGGCGTAGATATATATGTGCATATTGTGATGCCAATATCCAAGGTCAAGTGAAACATGACCTTGTATTGGGAGATCTTGTCAAGGGTGGAAATTGTCGTAAAGTTGTGGGAAGTCAGAGGCTGGGTAGGACAGAGAATGGAACAGTGTGCTGACAATTGTCAAGCGTACTAGTGCCAACCTAGAACTGAGCATTAAATACAGGCAAAAGGACACACATGACAATCCTTTAATGTATGTTCTGTAGTCCATAGTCCGGAGGGGAAGGAAAGGAGAGATAGAGAGAAAGGGAAAGAAATGGGGAACCTGCCATGAGGCGGGCTGAGGGTCAGGGAGGGAACCAGGTAGTTGGTGGTAGGAGATGGGCACTGGTGGAGTGATGGGTGCTGGAACACTGTATGACCAAAACCCAGGTATGAACTTTTTAATTGTGTATCTTTGTGATTGTGTATCTTTTGGTGGTATAATAAAATACTTTAAAAAATTTAAAAAT
>JAJIBD010022243.1:0-49740 GCA_021461705.1 Cryptotis parvus | reverse complement strand
TATATATATATTGCTATATATATTGCTATATCACGATCCACGATCTTCCCGTTAATCATCTATTTGCTAGAGCGGGCACCAGTAATATCTCAATATGTCCTGTCACATGCTGTAGAGCCAAGGGCATCAGCTTGGTACAGGAACATAAAGAGCTCAAACCATTATATTAGGTCATGAGAATGATCTAATATAATTGTTACTGCATTTGGCATATCAAATACAACACGAGCAGCTTGCTAGGCTTGCCGCATGGAGGCATACTCTATAAACACCTCCAAATAAAGCCTTTATTGATGAACCGCTGCGGCGCTAGGCCGCACGAGCCAGGCTGTGATGGGCTGGTCGGCTGGGTGGAGTTCTGATGAGAGGGAAGTCCAATGTGGAAAATGGCGGCGCCCATGGAGTGGGTGGGGTCGTCTGGCTTGTTGTGAGGTTCTGCCGGGGTGGTGGGCCAAGGCTGGAACCCACCATGCCTCCCGACAGCCTCATGAACGGCTGGGCACAGGGAGAGCAAGGAACCGCTCTGCCCCATGTCTGAGAGTCTCTGGACCAGCATACCTGGGCCGGATTGAGGAAGAAACTGCTCCAGGGTGGGTGTCGGAGATCCGGGCTGTGATGGGCTGGTCGGCTGGGTGGAGTTCCGATGAGAGGGAAGTCCAATGTGGAAAATGGCGGCGCCCATGGAGGGGGTGGGGTCGCCTGGCTTGTTGTGAGGTTCTGCCGGGTGGTGGGCCAAGGCTGGAACCCACCATGCCTCCCGACAGCCTCATGAACGGCTGGGCACAGGGAGAGCAAGGGAACCGCTCTGCCCCATGTCTGAGAGTCTCTGGACCAGCATACCTGGGCCGGATTGAGGAAGAGACTGCTCCAGGGTGGGTGTCGATGATCCGGGCTGTGATGGGCTGGTCGGCTGGGTGGAGTTCTGATGAGAGGGAAGTCCAATGTGGAAAATGGCGGCGCCCATGGAGTGGGTGGGGGTCGTCTGGCTTGTTGTGAGGTTCTGCCGAGGTGGTGGGCCAAGGCTGGAACCCACCATGCCTCCCGACAGCCTCATGAACGGCTGGGCACAGGGAGAGCAAGGAACCGTCTGCCCCATGTCTGAGAGGTCTCTGGACCAGCATACCTGGGCCGGATTGAGGAAGAAACTGCTCCAGGGTGGGTGTCGATGATCCGGGCTGTGATGGGCTGGTCGGGGCTGGGTGGAGTTCTGATGAGAGGGAAGTCCAATGTGGAAAATGGCGGCGCCCATGGAGTGGGGTGGGGTCGTCTGGCTTGTTGTGAGGTTCTGCCGGGGGTGGTGGGCCAAGGCTGGAACCCACCATGCCTCCCGACAGCCTCATGAACGGCTGGGCACAGGGGAGAGCAAGGAACCGCTCTGCCCCATGTCTGAGAGTCTCTGGACCAGCATACCTGGGCCGGATTGAGGAAGAAACTGCTCCAGGGTGGGTGTCGGCGATCCGGGCTGTGATGGGCTGGTCGGCTGGGTGGAGTTCTGATGAGAGGGAAGTCCAATGTGGAAAATGGCGGCGCCCATGGAGTGGGTGGGGGGTCGTCTGGCTTGTTGTGAGGTTCTGCCGGGTGGTGGGCCAAGGCTGGAACCCACCATGCCTCCCGACAGCCTCATGAACGGCTGGGCACAGGGAGAGCAAGGAACCGCTCTGCCCCATGTCTGAGAGTCTCTGGACCAGCATACCTGGGCGGATTGAGGAAGAAACTGCTCCAGGGTGGGTGTCGGCGATCCGGGCTGTGATGGGCTGGTCGGCTGGGTGGAGTTCTGATGAGAGGGAAGTCCAATGTGGAAAATGGCGGCGCCCATGGAGTGGGTGGGGGTCGTCTGGCTTTGTTGTGAGGTTCTGCCGGGTGGTGGGCCAAGGCTGGAACCCACCATGCCTCCCGACAGCCTCATGAACGGCTGGGCACAGGGAGAGCAAGGAACCGCTCTGCCCCATGTCTGAGAGTCTCTGACCAGCATACCTGGGCCGGATTGAGGAAGAAACTGCTCCAGGGTGGGTGTCGATGATCCGGCTGTGATGGGCTGGTCGGCTGGGTGGAGTTCTGATGAGAGGGAAGTCCAATGTGGAAAAATGGCGGCGCCCATGGAGTGGGTGGGGTCGTCTGGCTTGTTGTGAGGTTCTGCCGGGTCCAGAGACTCTCTCAGACATGGGGCAGAGGTTCCTGGTTCTCCCTGTGCCCAGCCGTTCATGAGGCTGTCGGGAGGCATGGTGGGTTCCAGCCTTGGCCCACCACCTCGGCAGAACCTCACAACAAGCTGTGACGACCCTTCAACCACTCCATGGCGCCGCCATTTTCCACATTGGACTTTTCCTCTCATCAGAACTCCACCCAGCCGACCAGCCGATCACAGCCCGATCATCGATAGGATGATCCGGACTCTCAGACATGGGGCAGAGCGGTTCCTGCTCTCCCTGTGCCCCAGTTGTTCATGAGGGCTGTCGGGAGGCATGGTGGGTTCCAGCCTTGGCCCACCACCGCAGAACCTCACAACAAGCCAGACGACTTCCCATATATATACTTAGAGGTTATCATGTGTTCTTTTGCCTGTATTCAATTCCAAGTTGGCAATAGCACACTCGACAATCACTGGCACACTGTTCCATTCTCTGTCTTACCCAACCTCTGGAGGAAGGAAGCCTTGAACACCACTTGGTGTGGTCCCAAAACCCAAAATAAGTAAGACTGCCACAAAGATCAATGAGTCCAGTATTGGAAAATTAACTAATGCTCATGGGGGAAAATAAAACAAAAAAATTCCAACTGAACTGTCTTTCATTCCTGGAAAGAAACTTCCCAGGGTGGTTCTGCTGGAATCATTCCCTACAAGAGAAGGCAGTGCTGCACCCTTGGGTGCTCACATTGAACCACCAGCCCCTTTGCCAGGTATCACCGGGATTGGCTTAATTGCAGGAAGACCATGCAGTGTTGGTGGTTGGACTCTGGTCTCTTCCACGCAAAGCTCCCATTCTAGGCTTTCAACTTATTTCCCTGGAGCCCAAATGGATGACGTTTTTAATGCCATTAGAAGCTCAGTTTGACTCCTGATCATTCTAGACCAGTGTCTATTTCTGCTTTGTTTGTGCCTTTTGAAAGGGACTGTTCTATGTATGCATTTAACGGCACCTCAGGCCTCTAGGCCAGCACTAAGTTATGACTGCATCAATGTCTCCTGATAATCAAGCTAGTTTCCTCCACTTGTTCAGCAGGAAAAAATCCTTCTGGCTGAGAACTGCTTGAATATAACCATCCCAGGGGTGCAAAAGCAGCTAGCATAGAACTTGAAAGGGGACAGGACAAGAAGCATCCGAGGCATCTTTGAAGGGCTGAGTTTGGGGTCTGCGGCCATGGGGCACCTGTCTCAGATCTCAGGGCCAGCATCTCTGTGCAACGGGTATGGCTGGAAGCACCCAGGTGTGCTGCCCAACTCAGTCTCCAAAACCATGAAAATTTCAAAAAAAACAAACCCTTCCAGAATCCTCACAGCAAACCCACTTGGACCACCTGTGATACTGGTGAATTCTCTGCCTTGAGCATTGCCCTTGTACTTACTGGGGACAGTAATAGAGAAGGACCTCCAGTGACCTTGAGACCATCTAAAAGAGCCACATGTGAGAGGAAAACCTGGGGGGAGAGTAGAGAGAGGGAAAAAATCTGCAAAAAAACCCAAAGTGATCAGAATTGAGAATCAGGGCCCCAAACCCAGAGTCGGCAACTCCTGGAAGATTATTCAGCAGTAACCGACCATATGTTACTGACTGTCGTTTCAGGTTCATTCAACCCCAAGCTTCAGGGTCTGCACAGTCATTCCTGTGTAATAAACCATGCAGGTGCGAGCAGGCAAGCCTGAAAGTTTAAAATAGTTCCCTATGGGATTGATTGAGACCAGTGATAAAGAACGTAGAAGAAGGTAAGCGTGGGGCTGCTCCCTCCAGAGTGGGGATGCCGGAGAATTGCCTCTAATATTTTATCTACACTTTCTAACACATTTGCCCTTTAATTGACTAGCTCACAATCCTTTTCTTTTTATATATTATTCATGTTTGAATTATTAATGTATACTATACTTAGCAGGATTTCTTGCTAGTTTGTTGACTTCATGTCTTATGGCTCATATCACTCATTTTCCTTTCATTTATTTATTTTTTTAAGTTTTGTAATTGAATCACTGTGCGATACACAATTATAAAGTTGTTCATGACTGACTTCATTTAAGTTACACAATGTTCCAACACCCGTATCTTCACCAGTGTACATTTTCCACCACCAATACTCCCAGCTTCCCTCTTGTCACCCCCCCAGCCTGCCTCTTTGGCAGACTCTTTTCTTCTATTTGTTTCTCATTCTCTCTCTTTCTTTTTTGGACATTATAGTCTTCAATACAGGAACTGAGAGGTTATCATGTTTTCCCCTTTACCTACTTTCAGCACTCAATTCTTGTCCAGAGTCCTCATTTCCAACTGTCCTTGTCATAGTGGTCTCTTCTCTATCCTGCCTTCCAACACTCACTCCCCCACCTTGTGGTAAAGCTCCAACAGTGGACCAGTCCTGGCCCTTGTTTCTACTGCTTTGGATATTAGTTTCATACTATAGTTTTTATATTCTGCCAGTGAGTGCAATCATTCTATGTCTGTACCTCTCCTCTGACTATTTTTTTTGCTTTTTTGGATCACATCCAGCAACGATCAGGGGTTACTCCTGGCTCTGCACTCAGGAATTACTCCTGGCAGTGCTCAGGGCCATATGGGATGCCGGAGGATTGAACCTGGTCAGCTGTGTTTAAGGCAAACTCCCTACCCGCTGTGCTATTGCTCTGTCCCCCCTTTGACTCATTTAACTCAGCATGCTACTTTCCATGTCCATCCATTTATAAGGGAATATCGTGACTTCATTTTTCCCTTGGTGGCTGCATAATATTCCATTCTGTAGATATACCATAATTTCTTTTACCAGTCTTCTGTTCATGAGCATTCTGGTTGTTTCCAGATTCTGCCCATTATGAATAGTGCTTCAATGAACACACAAGTGTGGATGGTTTTTCTGCAGTGTCTTTGGGTTCATGGGGTATACTCCCGAAAATGGTATTGCTGGGTCATATGGAAGTTCAATTTCTAGCTTTTTGAGGAATACCCCATATTGTTTTTCAAATAGGCTGGCCAGTTGGCATTCCCACCAACAATGGAGAGTCCCTTTCTCTTCACAGCCATACCAGCACTAGTTGCTCTTGTTATTCTTGATGTTATCACACATTTTAAAAAAAAAAAAAAAAAAAAAAGGGATAAAAAAATGTTCGGGTGGGGGGGGGGGGGGTAGTTTTTGTGTGTGTTTGGGGGGGGTGGCGGGGGGGGGGGGGGGGGGCGGGGAGGGGGGGGGCCCCGCGGTGGGCCCAACCGCCGCCCCGGGGGGCGGGGGGGCCGGCGAACCCGCCCACCCCCCCCCCCCGGCGGCGGGGCCCCGGGCCGGGGGGGGCCCGGGGGGGGGCCCGCCGGCGGGGGGGGCCACAGGGGGGGGGGGGGGGGCGGGGGGGGGCCACAAAAAGGGGAAAAGGGGGGGTAGGTTCTGGGGAAACCCCCATATTTTGGTGGGTAGTTTTGTTGAAAGGGTTGGTGGTGGTTTGTGGGGGGGGGTTGGTTGGGTGGTTGGGGGGGGGGTGGCGGGGGGGGTTTAGGGGCACCCCCCCCAAGGCCCCCCGCGGCCCCCCACGGAAACCCAACGCCCCGGGGGCCGCCGGGGCGGGGCCCGCCCGGGGGGGGGGGGGGGGGGTGGCCCCGGGGGGGGGGCGGGGGGGGGGGAAAGGGGAGGGTGGGGGGGTGGGGGAGGAGTGAATAATGGGGTTAATTCCCATGTGGTTGGGGGGGGGGGTTTTTTTTTTTGTTTTTTTTTGTGGGGTGATGGGGGTGGGTGGTGGGTGGGGGTGGGTGTTTTGTTTTTGGTTGTTCGGGGTCCCGGGGGGGGGGGGGTGGGGGGGGCCAACAAAAAAAAATAACTGGGGGGGGGGGGGAGCGGGGGGGGGTGGGGGGGGGGGGTGCCGCCGCCCCGGCGGCTGCGGCTGATAATTAGAACACCATTTAGGCTGGAGAGGTAACTCAAAGGGCAGGAGAGCACAGGGGACTCAGGTTTGGTTTCTAGCACTGTGTGATTCCACATGCACTGCTGGGAGTGACATCCAGGTAAGCACAGGAGCACTCCTATTTCTACTAAATGTGGCACCCAAACAACAGTAAATAAACAAATAAGTCAAACCATCCCTTATCATTTTAACATAAACTTATTCTTGAATTTGTGACCCTCTAGGAAGTGCAGTTTCAGTGGTAACAAAAAAAAATGATCAAGACCAGAGAGAGTGTCTCACATTCTGAAGACTTGCATTTACAATGCCCTGAGTTTGAGCACCAGTTCTGCATGGTTCACTCACAGCATTGACAGCTATCATCCTTGGGGCCTCTAAGCACACCCAGGCTTTGATGCTGAGCTGATAGACTTGCCCTCTAGACCAAACATCTCTCAAATATTTTCTTTCTTATGGAACTAGTCATAATTTATTTGAAATAGTTCCACCCCAAATTATTGTAAATGGATTTCATAAGGTTGAAGTCACTTAAATCCCTGGGATAATCATAGAAAATGGGATGTCACTGAACTGTCTACTTGAACATGGCTGAAGCAATGAGCTTTGTCTCAAGTGTATTATATACCAACTTGAAAATAATTAAGTCTTCAAAGGGCAATTTCTGTGGCTTTGAAAAAGCAAACCTGAAAACAATAATGTAAGGATTTAAAATTTTTTTGTTGGTCATCTTTTGCGCAGAAAGCTTTGTGCTTTGATAGGTTGTAAATTCATTTCAAAGAGTATTTCTACCATCTTGTGGTACCTAGAAATCAAAATCCTGATACCGGTGAAATCTTTATCCAGAATACAGTTTGGCTGGAGGTTCACCTTCTTATCATGCTCTCTCCGTGTTCTCATCATGTTCTCTCTCCTGGAATCATAGTATTTCTTAGATTTATCCACAGTTGTTATCTTAAGTCTAGTGTTTAATTTCAACCAACGAAACCTGGAAAATTGGATCAGATGTTTCAAATAATATGTATTGGGGTTGTTTGGGGTCCCCAGCAGTGTTGGGGTCTGTTGGGTTCACTGGTCACACTCAGGGGCTGTTGACTGATGAACAAAAGACCATGAGTCCAGTTTAGATAAACCAAAAGTTTTTTACTTCTACCAACTTCAGTCTGCACCAACAGTTACACATACTCTGCTAGCACCACACCCGCCTACAGGCAACAGTAGGAGGTGCAAGTCCAGTTAGTGTCAGTATGTACCCATGAGATTTTTGGTAGTGGTTTCACACCCAGCATCGCTTGGGGTGGCTCCTATTTCTGCACTCAGGAATTACTCCTGACAGGCTCAGAGGACCATATGGGATGCCAGGGATCAAACCTAGGCTGACTGCATGCAAGGCAAATGTCCCTACCCACTGCAGTATCTCTATAGGCCCTGCAATTGTGGTTCTTTAGGAAAATCTTGGAGCCAGTGCTGCACTGTGATAGGTCTGAGATTAATTAGGGGGACTATCTCAGTATCCTTTAATGCATCTCTGTGGTCAAAGTCAGGGCACAGGTGAAGTCTTTGTACAGGTAGATGCTAATAGTGTCATGATCTCCACCTCCTATAATTACATTATTTTGTAAACTTATCTGCTGAGTGCAATTATTTTGGCAATTATTTTGTAGTTACTTATTCCAAGCAACAAAGCATGGGAAAATTGATAAGATACTTAAAAAATATCTTCAAAGCCAGATGGAGTGATTCCCTAAGGGCAATAAGACAAGGGAAACAGGAAATAGAGATTAAAAATAGGGCCCTAGGGGCCGGAGTGATAGTCCAGCAGGTAGGGCTTTTGTCTTGCATCTGGCTGACCTGGGTTCGATCCCCAGCATCCCATATGGTCCCCTGAGCACCGCCAGGAGTAATTCCTGAGTGAAGAGTCAGGAGTAATTCCTGAGCATCACCAGGTATGACCCCAAAAGCAAAAAAAAATGGCCCCAGGGACCCAGAGGATCTATGGGGATGATGGCTATGCTAATAAATGAATTTTAACAATTATCACTTACATGGATTTTTTGGGTAACACTACCATCACTGGACAGGAAGCCTCTATTTCAACATTGGGAATCTTGGGAGAGGGCATGAGCAGAGATGACCAAAGACATAACTTTAGGAGCTTCAAATAGTGAAGTAAAAGGAGGGAAATGGAATTGCAGAGGAGGTTGGGAAAATACAAAGACTTATAAAACCAATGACTTATATGCCATGGAGCATGGAAGACATGGAGCCCATCTCTTAGGGAGATAATAACCCAGGACATTCACATTCTCCGTTGAACTTGCCTTTGGGGGCCAGAATGTTCCTTAGTGATGAGCTCAGAGACCCATCAGTGACAAGAGACTGCTTGGCTGAGGATCCTGACCAGTGCCCCTTTGACATCCTTGTTCCTCAGGCTGTAGATGAAGGGGTTCAGCATGGGGGTGATCACTGTGTACATCACGGAGGCAATGGCACTTTTCTCTGAAACTTCAGTGGCGGCAGAACTTAAATAGACGCCCAGACCTGTGCCATAGAACAAGGAGACCACGGAGAGGTGAGAGCCGCAGGTGGAAAAGGCTTTGTACTTGCCCTTACTGGAGGACATGTGTACTAAGGAAGAGACGATCTTAGAGTAAGAGTAGAGGATGCCCCCAAGAGGAATCATGCCCAGTAGTGCAGTGGACACATACAAGGCAATATTATTGACCAGAATATCCGAGCAGGCCACCTTGAGCACCTGAGCCAATTCACAGAAGAAATGTGGGATCTCAGTGCCCACGCAGAAGGTCAACTGTGCCATCAGGAGGATATGAAACAGGGCAACCCAGAACATGACCAGCCAGCACATTAGAACCAGACAGGCACAGAGGCGGGGGTTCATGATAACCATGTAGTGCAGGGGGTGGCAGATGGCCACAAAGCGGTCATAAGCCATCACACTGAGGAGGAAATTGTCTAGTCCTGCAAATAACATGAAAAAGTAGACCTGAGTGAGACACCCGATGTAGGAGATGGCTTTGCTCTGGGTCTGGATGTTCAGCAGCATCTTGGGGATGGTGGTGGTGGTGAAGCAGATGTCTGTGAAGGACAAGTTGGAGAGGAAGAAGTACATAGGGGTGTGGAGATGGGGGGTCAGTGATGCTGGCCAGGATGATGAGCAGATTCCCCAGCACTGTGATCAGGTACATGGACAGGAACATACCAAAGAGGAAGGGCTGTTTGTCTGGATCCTCGGAGAGTCCCAGGAGGAGGAACTGTGTTGCTTCTGTCTGGTTTGCTGCATCCATAGAGCTTGTAAGATAAATAAGAAAAGGTGAAGAATATTGAGCTGAGAGAGAAGAATGTGTAGGTTCCTAGTGGGGCTGAGAGTTTGATCATTTCAGGGAAATGAGAGGTCAATGAGAGAGAAAGAAGGGGAAGACCATGGGGGTCAGGAAAGAGAGAGAGTATAAGGACCCCAAGTGTAGTTTCTTGTCTCAATCCTTGATGTGTCTCTCAAGAAGTAATTTTTGTGTTTGTAGGTGGGTTAGGGATTGTGACCACTTGGATCATTGGGTTGTTTCCAGGAATGACTTACCTGAGTCTGGGCACACAGCGGGGATTAAAACAAGCAACGACTGTGTGTGTGATCAAGATTGATACCAAAAGCATCCACTGGACCATAAAGCAATTGTTCTCATCACACACCTGCACATATAGAGTTTCCAGTGTGACTGCTGAAGATGATGAGGATCATCTATAGTAACAGTGAGTGAAGGAAGCTGGAATCTGACAGCTTAGGACTGAATCTGGACTTGACACCCCACTGATTCCTGGTCATTCATCTGCGCCTGGTCTCCCTGGTGGGCACAATGGGAAGATTCATGGTGCTGCCTCTATAGGATTGATGGACAGATGGATAAATTCCTAAGTTAGAGATCCTGAAGAGTCATGCTGAAATGCACAACCTTGTGATTTATCTTGTGATTTCAAGACAAATACTGAAGTGCTACGTGGAGATGATGGCCAACGAACTGCAGTAGATATCACAAAGTTGATAAAAGTCTCGATATTAAATGCTCTCTCCATAAGAGGGAAATGACAACTAAGTAATGTGTCAGAAGTTTCAGCTAACGTTACTGTAGTAGTGGATACAGGCAATACCTCAACATACAAATTAGACATGTGTAAGACCTGAGCTTACTTGATTATATGAGTTATATATCAGTTTAATAGAACTGTATAGTGTTCTATTGATTAATCTTTGTTTAGCAAAGTATTTGAATATAAATATACTTATTTCATAAAACTTGAAGAGAAATAAGACTTTACCATTTGACAATCTATTATTCAGCACCTCTGGCATAAACTTATTCTGTCATCATTTTATAACCTATGAAAGTCAAGAGATGCAGCTACACCTCTTCAACTTGTGCACATTATATATCAATGCTTGATAAAATGCTAACAAATACATTTCAGTCATGAAAAGTTCTGTTTAACATTTTGACCATCAAGTTGTTGAAAGAAACTTGAGAGGGGCTGAGTGATATTACAAGTAGGGCATTTTCTTTGTATGCTGCTGATCTGGATTTGATTCTCAGCATCTCAGCATCTCAGCATCTCATATGGTCTCCTTAACTCCACCAGGAGTGAGTCCTAAATACAGAACCAGGAGTAACCTCTGAGAACAAAAAATACTGTTTGTTGAGTGTGGCCCCCAAACAAACAAAACCATACAAACAAAAAAGACACTTGTATTTTGCTTATAGCCTTATCTTTGTTGTTGAAATTGGTTCTAGCATGTGGCTCTAATTTGATTCAAGAAAGCATTGACCAACAATTAACTCTATGAATATGTAGGTTTCCCATATGGAGCACATAAGGGATGTGACCGCAGGAAGCTGTGTGACCTGCATACGTTTTAAAGTAGAGAGTATAGAGCTGGAAGATAGTATAGGGGATAAGGTGCTTGACTTGCATCGAGCTCACTGTAGTTCAAATTTCCATTATCACATAGAGTCCCCGAGAACCAAAAGGGAGTGATCCCTGAGCACAGAGCCTTAATACTTCTGGGTGTGACCAGCCCCAAAGAAGATAAAATGACACAATTCCATGGGGAATGCATAAAATCTGAAATACAATATCTATTTAATAAAGCATAAATATTATTATTGATATACTTATAAAAAGTATATCAATGAACTGGTGACAATATCTATTTAATAAAGCACAAATATTATTATTGATATACTTATAAAAGTATATCAATGAACTGGTTACATTGCTGGTGAAAATGTCATGATGCCAAGCCTCAAGGGAAAATAATCTGGAGACTCTCCATTAACAAACATCCATGGCATGTTTAAATTGAGAGCCATTTGTCCCTTCCAGAACAGCAATTCTTTCCTGTGATAAGGCCCTCAGCAATGGTTGGAAATCACCATGGATTGATTGATCTTCAGTAAAAATGGCACCTTACCTTCCTTGATTGCCCCCTGCTATTTCTGTCAATGAACACATCAGTAACACATTTCTAACTCAACTACACTCACTTGTTGTCATTGCTCACACTGGTCTATAATCTCAGTGCCATCCTCATGACCTTCTGCTGTCTGTACACAAGCAAAATCAACCTATGTCTGAAATAAAAAATCCCTTCCAATGGAGAGAAATAGACCATCACAGCATACACCTATCAAAGATCTAATATATATGTGTATGTATATACATGTATATATATAAATGAGGGCATATATATGTCTTTGAGGGCTTCAAAGATACACACACATACACACATATATGTATGTATATATATGTCTTTAAAGATCTCACTGACCTCAAAACATTCCCATCCCAAGTGGGAGAGGAGCTTCAAAGACATTCCTTGAGGAAGAGAGATTGGTGAGAGACATAGAGAGTGTTCAACCTCACTGATTAATGCAAATAAAGATGACAAGGAGCTAACATTTCACATTAGGGAGAATGACCAATATAAAAATGTCCAGTGGGAATGTGGTGAACCAGTAATCCTCTCTCATGGCTGGTGAAAATGTCATGAGGCCAAGCCTCTAGGGAAAATAGTCTGGAAACTCTCAATTAACAAAAGAATCCCCAAATTGCTAAGCAATTTCATTTCTTGGGTTTCCATTTCCCAAACAAAAAGCATTAAAAAAGATTCATGGATTTTTATTATAGGGTTATTTAAAATAGCCAAAGCCTGGAAACAACTAGAGTGCCCACAAGGATGAGTGGGGAAGAAATTTGTGGGTTATATGCACAATTGAATGTCTTAAGAAAACATGAAATCTTTCCTTTCGCCAAAATATGGATGGAATTAGCAGGGTTATGTTATCTGAAGTAAGTCAGAGGTTAAGAGACAAACGCTGATAATCTCATCATCCAACAAAGCAAGGGAATGAACAATGAAAACTAACTTTTTCTTTAATCTCTGAACTGGTGTTTCAAGGAGGCAAGGGGAGTTCAGGCGTGGATAGGCAGAGAAGTGATAGACAGTAGTGGAAGGCTGTGGGCAGTTGGTGGTGGCAGAGAGGAAATAACGTCATATGCCCAAAGCATAAACATGAGCATTACTTCAACTTGCTTGCCTCAATAATAGCTTAATATTTTCTTTTATAAATAAAGAAAAACAAGAAAACTTATGGGGAAATTTCTGTGACTGTACTTCATAAGAGAGAACTGACCTATATGTTCACATGAACAAAATAAACATCTAGACGATTCTAGAACATTCATTAGATATTAAATTATTCCGTAATTATTGAAATCTTTTCTACACTGAGAGAGAATTGATCCATGACAATTAAATAGGCAAGTGAGAAAATAATTTATTTGAATCACATGACCTTGAAAATAGCTTTGATATAATAAACCTATCCTATGCATTGGTTTCATGATGATCTATGATAATAACTCAAAGAACTGACAGTGATATTACAAAAAAGACAATTAAAATAAAGTCTTCATGGATTGGGGAAGGAAAAGAGAAGAGAGAGAGAAAGGGAAAGAAATAAAGAACCTGCCATGGAGGAGGGCTGGGGGAGGGGAGGGAACCGGGGACGTTGGTGGTGGGAGATGGGCACTGATGGCGGGATGGGTGCTGGAACACTGTATGACCAAAACCCAATATGAACTTTTTAATTGTATATCTTTGTAATTGCAAAAATAAAAAATTAAAAAAAGAAAAAAATAAAGTCTTCATGGATAAATGTTTGTCAACAGAGTTGATATCTTCTGACTGAAAAAACTTATTATTGATTCATAAATGCATATACGCAGATGCATGTTAAATAAATGATACAAGCATTGAACATTCAAAATCCTTTGCAAATAAAAAAAATTGATTCCAAGACGTGAGCAGTCACATGAAACATTTCATTTTTTGTAAGAATGTGCCTATCACATTAAGGAAGAAAGATTATACACAAGCACAAGGGGCACTGGCATAGTGATGAATGAAAATAAAATTCTGATCAATGTGAAATTAGACTGTTGGGTATTCGCGATCTTTTTTGCGGGAGTCACATCTTACAGTGCTCAGGGCTTACTCCTAGTTCTTCACTCAGAGATCACTTTTGTCAGGACTCAAGGTGCTGCATGGATGTCTGGGAGTCAAACCCAGTCAGCCATGTGCAAGACAAACAGCTTATCCACTACTGTTGTTCTTGCCCACACCTGAAAATTATGTCATGAAACAATAATACCTCAAAAGTAAAGTCTCTATCAAGTAAACAGCATCTTACCACAGTGATATGAAAGTGAGAAGACCATAAAAGAAATATCAGAGAGGAATATCTTTTGACCTTATTATCATTTCATGAAATCTTCATTCCAGAGTCCTGTTCCAGGTCACACACTGACAATGGTTTGGAGCTTTGATTTATGACCACTCACCTCCTGGAGTGCCTAGAGTCTGTTCACATGGACTCCTGTCTACAATGGTCTTTCATAAAACACTGAGTAAGCCCAAAGGAACCATTCAGGTGGTCCTAGGCAAGCATGTCCCTGTAGAGAGTGATGGAAGGATGAGTAGCAAGAGAGCTACTGTCATGCAGAGAAGACACATTGGTGGTAGGATCTAATGGACGGGAGCGGACAGACATGGCGGTTGTCTCGGTGGTGGATCAGTGTCCTGGGAACAAAGAGGGTAGAACAAGGAGCGTTTATCCATTCAGGAACATCCTGCGGCCAAGTCTCAAAGGTCCCAATTAAAAAAATGTTTCTCCAGGTACTCTATGAACAAATTAGTTCCCTGGGAGACAGAAAGAAGAACAATGAAATGGAAAGTTTTCTGAACAATGAGATTCCCCTGATGGGAAATTTGTGGGTGCATCCTATTTTTTTCATTAATTTGGAGATTGTCCCACTCAGGTATGATCTCATGGTGAAAGATTCTCCCAAAGAGAATCCCTCGAGTGGCTGAGGGACACCAATTAAAACACTTAAAGAAAAATTTTGTAGAGCCTCGAAAGTCTCTGTACAATCCTGCACCAAAGATGATCTCCAGCAGATTGAAATGCAATCACTATAGAAAACACAAAGCTTATATCAATTGTTGAAGTCCTCATCATTCTCAGATAATTTAATAGGCATAGGTATCTGTGACAGGCCTTATAATTTGAAGATGAATAACAGATACAGGGATAGGCTGATCTTGTTGTACTATGAAAGGTTTAGTTTTAATTGGTTGGGTGCCTGGCTTAGCAGAGATAGAGAGGGAGGACCAGGTCTGGAGAGATGCCTCAGGGTACTGAACACAGGGTCTCATGTGGGGGCCTGGGTTTGATCCCCAGCATCAAGGGTCTCCTGAGCACCTCCAGAAGGAGCCCTAAGCTGAGATAGGGGCAGTCCCCATACACGTTCAGGAATGTTCCCAGAAGTAAAATAAAAAAGAAAGAACTAATATGCGTATGCTAGTCAAATTTATTTTTTCCTGAACATTAAAGATCCCCCAAAGTTAGACAACTATACATTGATACAGTTAAATATTAAAATTTATATTTGATCATAGCAAGAAATTAGAAAAAGAAGTTTGTTAAGCATGGTAAGCAAATAATTTGACCACAAGTATAAAATAACATATACTTAATTAAGTAGTGGTAACTTCAAATACAAACACGTTCATGGCAAAATTTACATAAAATTTGACTTCTCTTTTTAATTGATTTGTCATTTCTTACAGTCCTACTTATGTGTCTAAGACTCTCCACCAAAGTTCACATCATGCCATTCAGTAATCAAAAGGCTCCTATTCTTTTATTGTCTGGATTCTCTCCAGTAATCACCATTGTTTTCAGCCTGTATAGACGAAAATTTGGTTGCCAGTTTATCATGGGGTTGTGGCTTTTGTTTTCTGATTCACTGATTCTGTCCTCTGCCTTTGTCATTCTGTTGATTATTCCCTCGATTGTATTATTTAAATTTTTGCTAAGCTCTTCATATCAATGATGTCTCATTGAACTATTTTCATGTTTGCCCTTTCCTTGGTGGAACTCTATTCTATTCTTCAAGGCCATCAACAGTTTGTTACTTTGAAATCTTATCTGCATCCATAAAACTCCCTGAATTACTGTAGAAACTCTGAAGGGGGAAAAGACCAAAGACATTTTGTTTCCTGACTCTAAACTATACTTTAAAGCTATGTTTTCTAGAGAGCATGGTACAGAAATAAACACAGGGGCAGAGAGATAGTACAGGGGATTAAGGATTTGACTCTATTGGCAAAGAGCAGTAAAGCAAAAATTAAGAAGTGAGACTTCACCACACCACAATGAGAGACAATGTTTGCATCCTAATACCAAAAAAGCCTAATATCCAATTGTCTAATATCCAAGATATATAAAGTAGGCACAAAGTTCAACAAAATTTTAAAAAAATAAAATTTAAAATGTAATGAAATGCTATCTACAAAGTTATTGCTAGCTGAGTTTTAGGCATATACTCAACACCAATCCCAAGACCAGTATCACCCTCCCTCAATCCCTCCACCAGTATTCCCAGATTCCCTTCCCCCAAGCCCCCACCCCATCCCCTGTCTGTTAACTTGATAGACACTTAAAAAAGTTCTAGTGGTTGCATCTTAGATATCATGTTTTATGTGTTGTTGAGTCTGTTTTGGATATACGGTTATGCCCCTCACTCCTATCACTGGTGTAAATGAAGCCCTGATGCCTGTTTACTCACTACTTCCTGCTCTATTTCCCCATCCCTTGATTTCTTTCCTTCTCTATCCTTCTCTCTAAACACTGGGGGTGTGGGTGATACAGGAATGCCCCCATTTATTACAACACATTTTTTCATCTGTTATGCTATATACCGCAGATAAGTGAGATTATCTTGTTCCACAACTTTTTTTAATGGGAAGAGTAGCTGAACAGACACTTCAACAAAGAGGAAATATAGGTGACAAACAGCCAAATAAGTGTTTATAATTATTGTCAGGGAAATTCAGATCAAATGATGATGAGATATTACTATGAGATATCCTGGTATTAATGCCAACTTCAATGATCCTAGAAATCAGGTAAGTCACTTGCCTTGTACATGGTAAACCCAGATGTGACCCCTGGCACCCTATCGTGTCTCCTCAGCACTGCTAGGTGTGATACCTGAGTGCAGAGCTAGGATCCCTGTGCATCTCTAGGTTATCTCCCAAATAAAAGTGTTTGGAAATAACTAGCACTTGCGTAAGTTTGGGAGGAAATGAATCCTCCTTCACTGTTGGTTACAGACAGCTACAAACTAGCCCCACACCATAATTATCAGGAGGAAATCATCAGTCCAGGAAGAATCATGTGAAGATAATAAACCTTACCCTTTATCATGTTGTTCAAGAGAGCTGATCGAAATAAACCCATTTTCTATTCTCAGGCCTGTTTTTTTTGGTGTAATTCTTCAATTATTATCCTATTACTAACCTCATTTTCCCTGAATACAACCACTTAGGCCTCTAACTTGCTTGTGCTCTGATAACCCCTTTCCTTATGCACAAAACTCCACAGAAAAATGATCCTTCTTCACAAAGACATTGAGAGAGAAGGGCTTATATTTGTGTCAAGAAACTTCCAGGCTTTCATATCAAGAGAATAGAAATGAGAGTCAGGGATAAAGCCTCAGAATAATGGACAGTTAATCTACGATAAAGTAAAAGGGTATTTTGAAGTGGAGTAACAAACGCCTTTTCAGAAAATTTTGGAAACACTGAATAGAGACATGCAAAGATTAAGAAACAAAGAGAATAAACTGGATCCATATCTCATACCATACACAAAAGTGAACTCAAACCAGGGCTGGATCCAACCAGCAATATGTCTCTGGGCCCAACCAGCAACATAGCTCTGGACAGAGCAATGAAAGGTCAACTTGGTTGACTGAGTAGCACCACAGAAGCTCCTGTGTGTTGCTTGGGAGATCCCCACTAATCACATGCACCACTTGCCTTCCTGTTGATCATCAATTTGCTTGAGTGGGCACCAGTAACATCTCCATACATCCTATCACATGGTAGTGTAGCCCAAGGGCATCTGCTCACTCCAGGAACATAAAGAGCCTCAAACCATTCCATCAGGTCATGGGAATGAGGTCTATAATTATTACTGGTATTTGGCATATCAAATACGAAACGGGTCGCTTGCCAGGCTCTGCCATGCAGGTGGGATATTCTTGTAGTCACCTCTAATCTCGAGCATTTATTGATGAACCGCTCGGCCGCAAAGTGGTCACGTGAGCCGGGCTTGTGATCAGCTCTTCTGCTGGGTGGAGCTCTGATGAGTTGGGAGTCCGGATGTGGAAAATGGCAGCCCTCACGGTGTGGGGGGTTCCTCTGACTTCTTGAGAGGCTCTGCTGGGGTGGCGGGCCAGGGCTAGAACCCGCCTTCCCTCCTGGGTGCCTCGTGATCAGCTGGACACAGGAGAGCCGGGTAGCAGCTCTGCCCCGTGTATGTGAGTCTCTGGATCCCCACTAATACACACACAAAAATCAGTGATGGAAGAGGTTTAATATAAGTGGGGCGGGGCGGGGGTGGGGTCGGGGAAAGAAGGAAGGAAGAGAGGAAGGAAAAAAAAGAAGAGAGAGAAAAAGCACAACAATCATAACATTTTCCTAGGTAGTTTATTACTGCCAATGATCTGAACAAGTCTCACCTCCAATCTAGATTCCACTGCTAAAGTCAACAACCACATCGCAACTTCTTGAAAAAAAATCTACATCAGGGTTGTGGACTCAGAGTCAGTTTGGCTGGTTATAGTCCAGCTCAGTCTCACTCCTTCTTTTGAAAAGTGGATTAAATAAGAGGAAAGATTCCAGAAGAGTGCTATGAAGGTATCTCAGGCCATCAGAGGAAAGCTCAGCGTGAGTTTATTGGAATACCCTTTGTGATGAGCATGGGATGATTCCTTCCTAGCACTCCCATTTATTCGAGAGAAAAAGTAGCAGTAAACTTAGTGGCGGTGCAATATTTGAATTATTTTTTGATGGAAGCAACATCGTCATTTGATACAAAGTCTAGAAAACTCAGCGTGGGAGTCTCAGGAAATGGCACACACCAAGGTGAACAAAAACATAAATTCAGAGGATTCAGAATGGGGAAGAAAACGGGAAGAACACGATTGCAGAGGGAGTTATGTCAAATAAAAATTATTAATTCTTATGTCTTGCTTGCCATTAGCATAGAAAAAATAGTCGGTCTCTGAGAAGATTAGATGACTCAGAGATTTACATTTTATATCGAACCTGCCTTGGAACCACAATGTCCTCTCAGGGATGAACTCAGGGACCTGTCACTGACAAGAGACCGCTCTGCGGAGGAGCCTGTCTAGTGCCCCTTTGACGTCCTTGTTCCTCAGGCTGTAAATGAAGGGGGTTCAGCATGGGGGTGACCACTGTGTACATCACGGAGGCAACAAAGCTTTTCTCAGAAGTGTGTGTGATTGCAGAACTCATGTGGACTCCCAGACCTGTGCCATAGAACAAGGAGACCACGGAGAGGTGAGAACCGCAGGTGGAGAAAGCCTTGGACTTACCCTTACTGGAGGACATGCGCACTAAAGAAGAGACGATCTTAGAGTACGAGTAGAGGATTCCCCCGAGAGGAATCATGCCCAGCAGTGCGGTGGCGGCATACAAAACGATGTTATTGATTTCTGCATCTGAGCAGGCCACCTTGAGCATCTGAGCCAATTCACAGAAGAAATGTGGGATCTCGGTGCCCACGCAGAAGGTCAGTCGCGTCATCAGGAGAATATGAAGCATGGATACGCACAAAATGACCAGCCAGCACACAAGAAGCAGCTGGATGCAGACGCTGGGATTCATGATGACCATGTAGTGCAGGGGGTGGCAGATGGCCACAAAGCGGTCATAAGCCATCACACTCAGAAGGAAACTGTCCAGTCCAGCAAATATCATTAAAAAAGTAGACCTGTGTGAGGCAGCCGATGTAGGAGATGGCTTTGCTGTGGGTCTGGATGTTCACCAGCATCCTGGGGACGGTGGTGGTGGTGAAGCAGATGTCTGTGAAGGACAGGTTGGAGAGGAAGAAGTACATGGGGGTGTGAAGGCGGGGGTCAGAGATGCTGGCCAGGATGATGAGCAGGTTCCCCAGCACTGTGATCAGGTACATGGACAGGAACATGCCAAGGAGGAAGGGCTGCATGTCTGGATCCTCGGAGAGTCCCAGGAGGAGGAATTGTGGGATCTTGGATTGGTTTTCTGCTCCCATAAAGCTGATTTGTCTGCCAGGGAAGTGAGCAAAGACATGTTCAAATATAGAGTCATCTGGGTGCACGTTGCCTTTGAGCTACCATTGCATTAATATTATTCAGCATTTTACCTACCTTTCTTTTTGATCGGGGTATGGAATGGCATCTCCATACCCCAATGAAAAAGAATCTCTGGTTCTCTGGAGTCACTGGATGCACACCCAGCAGTACTTTAGGGGGTGCCTACAGTCCCTGGGCATGAACATGAGGTCTGGTGGTGGGCACACCAGATACCAGCCCTAAGAGTTATCCCCCTGCACTCAGGCAATAGAATGGAAAAAGTTTGAGTTGAGAGAACATAATGCAGATTCCTGGTGGGTTTGAGTTCAGTCATTTAAAGAAAATGAGAACCTAATATGTGTGCGGTGTGTGTGTGTGTGTGTGTGTGAGAGAGAGAGAGAGAGAAGAGGTATTTGGGGGTGAGTAAGGACAGAGTGCATAAGGTTCTAACCCAAAACAAATGTTCTAATCCTAATCCTTGATATGCTACTCAAGCTAGTCTGTGGGTTAAGGATCGTGACTAGTTGGATCACCATGATTGTTGCAGCAAAGGATGTACCTGACTCTGGGAACAAAGTAGATGGTCAATACAAGCAATTGTTGGATGTGCAACAAAGACTGACATTTAAAGCATCCACAGTAATATAAAAAGTCTTCAAGCTCATCATATACCTGCATATAGACACAGAAATTTGAATAGAAAAGCCCATAATGTGCCTTGCTATTAATATCAGCCAGTAGCAGGTTATTATTAGTAAGTCATAAGTAATGGAAATCTGGTTATATATTATGTTAGAAAGATGATTCATGGCACAAATATTATTGAGGCTATATAATAACCTCAGAGACAGCAGGAAATGCCTTTGGACAATAGTGTATCCATCACTACTGTGGTTAGCCTCTCATTAGATGCTCTTGCTCAACCCCAGAACAATTCCTGAATCCAATTAAGAATGGCTGCTTTGATATTGAGGTTTTTAAAATCCATTTTGATCTAATTCTTGTGCCTGGTGTTAGATAGAGGTCTGAGTTAATTTTATTTGCATGCAGCTGTCCAGTTTTTCCAACACCACTTGTTAAAGAGGGTTTCCTTGTTCCATTTCCTATTTCTTGCTCTCATTTAAAAAAAATTAAGTGATCATGTATTTGAGGGTGTCTGTTAGGATATTCAACTCCATTCCATTGTTCTGCAGGTATGTCCTTATTCTAAAAACAGGCATTTTAATTACTACTGCTTTGTAATATAGCTTGAAGATGGAAAGGTGATGTATCCCATTTCCTGTTTTCCAAGAATTGATCTAGGTATTTGTGGGGGTTTATTCTTCCATATGAGTTTCAGGAGCGTTTAATCAATTTTTTTTGGAAAAAATGTCATAGGTATCCTTATAGGAACTGCTTTAATCTGTATAGTGCTTTGAGAAGTATTTCCATTTGACAATGTTAATTGTCCCAACTCATGAGCAGGGGATGTGTCTCCATTTCTTCACGTTCTCTTTTATTTCTTGAAGTAGTGTTTTGTAGTTTTCTTTGTATAGGTCCTTTATGTCCTTAGTTGATTCTGAGGTACTTTATTTTCTGAGGCACAATTGTGAATGAGGTTTTTAAAAATATCACTTTCTTCTCTTTTGGTATTTTCATAGAGGAAAGCCAATTTATAAAAAGGGAGTTTCACCATGTGGACTTCTAGGTTTGTTGCAATACACTATTCACAATAGTGAGAATCTGGGAACAATCTGAGTGCCCAAGAACAGAAAACTGGATAAAGAAACAATTCCATCTACACATGGAATACTATGCAGCTGTTAGGAAAAATGAAGTCATAAAATTTTCTTATATATGTATGGACATGGAGAGTATCATGCTGAGTGAAATGAGTCAGAATGAGGGGGCTGGAGCGATAGCCCAGCGGGTAGGGTGTTTGCCTTGCACGCGGCTGGTCCATGCCGGCCCGGGTTCGATCCCCCGGCATCCCATATGGTCCCCGAGCACCGCCAGGAGTAATTCCTGAGTGCAGAGCCAGGAGTAACCCCTGAGCATGGCCGGGTGTAACCCAAAAAAGCAAAAAAAGAAAGAGTCAGAATGAGAGGAATAGATATAGAATTACTACATGCAATAGTGGGATATGAAAAATAGTATGAAGCTAATATCCAAGGCCAGGGCAAACTGGGACAGGAGGACTTGTCAGTGGTTGGAATCTGCCAAAAGGTGTGAGGGAGTGAAGGGTAAATAAGATAGAGAAGGAACAAGCTTGACAGTAATAGTTGCAAATAGTAATGCTAGACAAGAACTTAGTATTGAAATTAAGCAAAGGGATATACACGATAACCTTTCATTGTCTGTATTGCAAACTGTGATGTGGAGAAGGAGAGGGACATAATGAGAGAGAGAATGAGAGAGAGAATAAAAGTGCCTGGCAAAGAGACAAATTGTGGGGGTAGGTGGGAGGGAATGGGCCACACTGGTGTTGGGAAATGCGCACTGGTGGAGGAATGGGTGTTGAGACAGTGTACGCCTGAAATTCAGTCATGCACAGCTTTGTAATGGTCAATTGCAATGGTCATAAAATGGCTGTTTGAAACCAAAGTCATATATCAAACCCATAGACACTAACACAATAGCAGTCGTATCACCTACACTAAACATTTTTTGGAAATTAAAAGAATGAAACCCAGGCCAACAGGCTAGATATTGTATGTTAAAAATTTCCACTGATCTAAAGTGAGTTATTTCTTCTATCTGTTCCTGGGTTCCTAGTGGGCTCAGTGGTACTTTGATTATGATGCTTCTTCCATGGGACTGTTGAGAGGTTGAATGAGTTGATGTTTCAAAGAACAATGTGAGGAATAAGCTTGTGATTAGAAGGGAATGTTTCCATAGGACAGGAGCACATAGACTTGGGCAGCATATGTGCCACAAGTGGACTGTTATAATTTACAGTGATGTCAGTTGGATTGTGTTTTAATCCTTAAGTCTGCAACTGCAGGAAAGTGCATTTCTGCTCTCAGGTTTTGAAAAGATATAATGATGAAAAGCCATCATGAGTGCCTAGAACCTGACACGTAATAATTGTTCAAAAGGTGATCTTAGTTATATAATACTTATTCAGTGATTCAATTCTTAATTTATCATCATCTGATACCTCTAAATTACAGATTATTACTTGTGATGAGGCAGGCAATAACAGCCATGACCTATAATAGGGGGTAATTCCAGTAGAAATAAAAACATTACCTTCCTTGATTTCTACATGGTATTGCAGTCAGTGAATGCAGCAGTGACCTATGTCTAACTCAGTGGACATCTACTTGTTAGTTGACAGACGAGCACTGCTCAGTTATCTGGAATTTTACCACCATTTCCATGCTTCTCCACCTGATGAACACCGTAAAAAGAAACTGGATAAAATATAAGGACAATTTGATGAATGGAGAGTAATATTCACACATTAAACATCTGACAAGACTAAATATAGAGCACTCACAAAACTCATCACTGTATCACTGGATCACTGTCTTCCCGTTGTTCATCGATTTGCTTGAAAGGGCACCAGTAATATCTCCATACATCCTATTGCAAGCAAGTGTAGCTCAAGGGCATCTGCTTGCTCCAGGGACAGGAAGAACCTCAAACCATTCTTAAGGTTATGGAATTTAGGTCCATAATTGTTACTAGTTTTTGGCATAACAAATAAAATACAGGTAGCTTGCCAGGCTCTGCTGTGTAGGTGGTATACTATCAGTAGAAGGCTCTCATCTCGAGCATTTACTGATGAAACTTATAGGAGAAAGATCAGGTTTTCTCTTGGATGGAGCTCTGAGGAACTATGGAGTCTGAATGTTGAGAATGACTGATTGCATAAAAAAGTAAAAAAAGTTCACATAAAAATGAGAGTTGTGAGGACCAGAACTTTCTCCAAGATGACATATAAATGAATAATAGATATATGATAAAGCAGTCATCATTAATTAATAGGGAAATGCTAAGCAATATGACAATGAACTATCACATCACACTAGAATGAGTGAAAATGTATAAAAATGTATAAAAATGTCTGGCAGCAACCAAATGCTGGCGAAATCTGAATAGAAAGAAAGTCTCATTCATAACTAGTGAGAATGTTGTGTGGTTCAACATCTAGGGAAAAATAGTAGGGAGATTCATAATTAAAAAATAGAATCCCCATATGACTTCATTTTCCCCTAACAGTTGTGTTATTTCCCTTAATACCTTCCATTGTGTAGATGGAATAGTTTCTTTATCCGGTTGTCTGTTCTTGGGCCCTTGATTCTACTTCTTAGCATCTATCTCAAGAATACAAAAACATTAATTCAGAAGGATGTGAACACTTTTATGTTCATTTCAGGGCTATTTTCAACAGTCAAACTCTGGAAACTTATCCAAGGCCCAACAACGAATGAATGGATAAGACTTTGTGGGCTATATACACAATAAGAAATTACAAAAACTTGCCTTTTGCTAATATATAGGTAGAACTAGACATTGTCTTATTGTTTGACCTGCCATGTGAAGTAGGTCAAATAGCAAAAGGAAAATGCCAATGGTCTTATTCATGCATGACACATAGAGACACAAAACAAGGGAAGGGACAACGAAACAAAAACCTTCTTGCATTCTGACCTCAGAGCTGAAGCTACCAAGGAGGCACAGGAGTGTTCTGGTAAGGGGAGCGAAGATGCAGATTAGAGAGGACAAGCAGTCAGTGGCTGAGAGTCTTTGTTACTCTGATGTTATTTGCCGGGTTGAAGACTTATTACAAAGAAGCATTTTATAGATTCATGCATGCCCACTAACAGATGCATGTCTTATTTTTTATTTATTTTTCTTTTTGGTTCACACCTGGAAATGTTCAGAGGTTACTCCTGGCTCTGTACTCAGGAATTACTCCTGTTGGTGCTCAGGAGGACCACATGAGATGCTGGGGGGTCGAATTTGTATTGGCTGCATGCAAGGCAAGCACCTTACCTTATGTACTAATAGACTAGCCCCCAGATGCATGCTTTAAAAAAAGGACTACCACAGTTTAATAAGATTTTAAATCTCTAGTCAATCAAAAGTGTTTCTGGGAGATAAGGAGTAACAATGAAAGGTGCATTCTTGTGAAAGCACATGTGGTACTTAATGGAAAAAAAACCATTTTCCACATGATATATAAGCATAAGGGGACAATGGTATAATGAGTAGGAAGAAACTTTGGCAGCATCAGAACATAGTACAGACGTCAGATGATCGTGTTGGATATGAAAAGTAGACTGTTGTCAGCCAACACTCCCTCACTATAATCATTTAAAATAAAAATATTTTTGTTTTGCTTCAGACCAAGAGCAGCAGAATCATACTGTATGGAAGAGACAGTCAAATGCCCAAAAGAGTGAAATATTGTGTAAGTGTGTCTCTTGTCATGACTTCAAAGAATCTACATTCTGGAATCCTCTTCCAAGCCCCGCACCTACAAATATTTGGGATTATTACTTCTGGCCACTCACCTACTGGAGTTCTTGGATTCCTTTTGCTCAGTTCCTGTCTATACTAATTTTGGAAAACACCGATTAAACCCAAGGAACTCTCCGGATGGTCCCAGGCAAACAATACACTGAAGATGTCATGAGAGAAGCTGGGTCTGCCCCTGAAGGGCAGAAAAGTCACAGTGTTGGTGGATTCAAATTTTCCAGGCAAGAGAAACAGGCGTGTGACCCAGCTTGTTCCATAGGGGTCAGTGATCTGGAAACAAAGGGGTGTAGATGGAGCATTTATCCTAACAGGGACATCCAGAGGCCAGTTCCCAATGGTGCCAATTATAAAAAGTGTTCTTCTGGTGTCTCTGTCGCTGATCAAATTAGTATCTTGGGAAAGAGAAGGAAGAACAATAAAATGGAAAATGTACTTAACAAGTTGATTCCCATATGGGAAACCTGTAGGCCATTGTGATTTTTATTAATTTGTGATTGTCTCTCCCCTTAGTTAGGATCTCACAGTGAAGGAGTATTTTTCTGAAAAAAAATCCCATCAATAGTTACTAAGAGGCTTTTTCGTTCCCAACCAAATTCTCTAATGGCGTTTGTCTATCATCTGCCAAGTCTCTGCAGCAACCTACACCAAAAGGTTGCTGTAGTGGACCAAAGGGATAGTATATCAGGGAGGGCATTTAGATGCCCTTGCATGTAGATAACCAGGGTTCTGTCTCTGGCATTCCATGTGGTCTCCCATGCACTGCCCGGAATAAACCCTGAGCATTGCTGGGTGTGACCTCAAAGCAAAACAAAACAAAAAGCCCTTGCTTTAGCATATTTAAATACCATATTTAAATACAATCACACATAACATAAAAACACAAAACTGTTGAAGATCATAGTTTTCATCATTAACTTTAATATGTACTAGAGCTGTGTCTATCTCATAGCTTCACTAATAATCTCTGCAGGCTCATCACAGTTCTTCAGATCCTGAAGTTTCTGGACCTTGTGACACCTCCAAGTTCCACATTACTGAAATTCCAGTAGGAACACAGCAAATCAGATAAGAAAGTACCATAGAAGTCAGCTAAACTTAACAAATAAAAACAATAACACAGAAGGCTTAACTAGCATGGAGTACATTAGTAAAGCTTCACATAGGATTTAACAGCCTTATGGTGAGATACAACAATTTCACAAAAATTTTTTACTGATGTATTTTTAATAACTCCTTTACTCATCTGGTTTTAACAAGCAATATAAAACAATTATTGTTTTTTACTGATGTATTTTTAATAACTCCTTTACTCATCTGGTTTTAACAAGCAATATAAAACAATTACTGTTTTTTACTGATGTATTTTTAGTAACTCCTTTACTCATCTGGTTTTAACAAGCAATATAAAACAATTATTGTGCTTGCTAAAAGGGCAGGCTCAAGGAGGTGGTTTGGGAATATGGGGACAATGGTAGAGGGAATGTCTGGTAGTGGGATTGGTGTGGAACTTCAAAAGCCAGAATTGTTGTATTATGAAGTTTGCAAACCAGGGTGTTTGTATATAGGAAAAAAAGCACAAAGAAAAAATAACATAAAAGCCTATATTTTATATTGGCTGGTGTGATATTACAGTGGGTAATTCAAGGGCACTTGCTTTGTATGTGGCTGACCTAGATTTGATGTTGGGCACCACATATGTCCTGTGACTCCCACCAGGAATGACTCCTGAGCTCAGAGCCAGGGTTAAGTAAAGACACCTGTAGGTGCATGTAAAGCACCTAGGTGCCAAGAGGATAACTCAAGGCTAGAACATAAACTTTGCATACTAGAAGCCCCAGATTCAGTCCCTTATACATCATTGTCCCACAAGAATGGCTAAGAGAGACCCCCCCACACCCTCCGAATGATATCAGCTCTTGAAAGCTGCCTGGTGTGGTACATAAAATCAATCATACCCTCTCCCAAAAAATTAAAAATAAACTGGCAGAGTGAGAATTATAGCAAAACCAGATCAGTGTCAGTAGGTAGCCATGAGAAGGTTCTTCTTTAGGTAAATTTTGTTGCCGGCATTGCACTGTGATAGGGTGTGTAGTAACTTGGGGAAACATCTCTGTGTTCTCTGGCGCTTAGGGTCACAGTCCTGACTCAGGTAAAGTCTGAATAGAGGGAGAGTCTGTATTCTCCTCCCTGCTCTTCATCTCCAGGAGTCACAGTATTTTGCAGACCCACTTGTTGTATCCGTGGTATTGTTACTTATCCCAAACAAGAAATCATGGGAAACTGATAACATGTTTCAAATCATATCTTGCTCTATACTTTGAAGACACTGCAGTGTTAATAGACACTTAGGAAAGGATTATTGACTGAGGGGGCTGGAGATATAGTACAGCTGCAGGGTGCTTTCCTTGAACACAGTAGACCCAGATTAATTCCCAGCACCCTAATGGCTCGAGCCTGCCGCGCCCCGGTAGACAGGGTGGCCCAAAAAACAATAAATATCTGCTATAAATAGGTAAATAAAAGGAAATATTTTCTTTAATATATCTATATAAAAAGCAAACAATTACAATAGGGCAGTTATTGCTAGGAAAATCTAAATATGTAAATAATGATTTGCATTACACTCATAAAATAGAGGTAGTTTTGGCTTTTTGTTATAGAACTAATTTTTGTTATTTTGCGTGATCAATGCAACCTTCTGAAAATGTCAAAAATAATGTCATAAATTCAATTGTTTTGGACCACATCCAGTAGTGCTCAGGAATGGTTCCTGGCGCTGCACTCAGGAATCACTCCTGGGGGCTCAGGGGACCAGGTGGGCTCTGGGGATTAAAGGTCAAGTTAAAGACAAGACCCCTATCCACTGTGTTATCACTCTGGTCCCAATAGAAAATTTATTTTAAATGACACTCTGAAGCTTATGTGATAAAGATCTATCTGGCTTTTTTTTTTTTTGAATACAGTTTCCATATTTTCCTGCCTCCCCCCCCCCTAACATGCACTTCTTTATGAGTTTGGGCAAAGAATAAAATATTTTCCCAGATGTGGTCATGGGAAGCCTGGTAGATGAGCAATCAGCTCATCTTGCACATTTAATGCATAGCCTTGAGGTCGTAGGGATACCCTACCTTTATGGCAGTTGATTCCTGCTAGTCTCTTTTTGGAGCCCCATAGATCTGGCTAAGCCTGATCTCTCCCGAGCAGTTCATTTCCTTTTTTAGGTGGAATGTTGGTACAGGGCTTACTTCTGGCTGTGTGTACACTGCTGGTGTTCAAGGAATCATATGTGGGGCCAGGAATTAAACTTGGGTCAGCCTTGTGCAATACAAGTGCTCTACCTGCGGTACTATTGCTCTGGCCCCAGAACATTTCTATCTTTCACATTCTCCATTGAACTTGCTGTGGGGTCACATTGTTCCTTAGTTATGAGCTCAAGGACCTATCTCTGGCACGAGACCGCTCTGCTGAGGAGCCTGCCCAGTGCTCCTTTGACATCCTTGTTTCTCAGGCTGTAGATGAAGGGGTTCAGCATGGGAGTGACCACTGTGTACATCACGGAGGCAACGGCACTTTTCTCAGAAGCATGAGTGGCGTCAGAAGTCAGGTAGATGCCCAGGCCAGTGCTATAGAACAAGGAGACCACGGATAGGTGAGAGCCGCAGGTGGAGAAGGCTTTGTACTTGCCTTTCCTGGAGGACATGTTCATTAAGGAGGAGACAATCTGAAAGTAGGAGTAGAGGATGCCTCCAAGGGGAAACACACCCATCAAGCCAGTGGACACATACAAGACAGCATGATCCACGAAGGTGTCTGAGCAGGCCACCTTGAGCACTTGAGCCAGTTCACAGAAGAAATGTGGGACTTCGGTGCCCATGCAGAAGGTCAGCTGTGCCAACAGGAGGAGATGAAGCATGGATACGCACAAAATGACCAGCCAACACACAAGAAGCAGCTGGATGCAGACGCGGGGATTCATGATGACCATGTAGTGCAAGGGGTGGCAGATGGCCACAAAGCGGTCATAAGCCATCACACTCAGAAGGAAACTGTCCAGTCCAGCAAATATCATTAAAAAAGTAGACCTGTGTGAGGCAGCCGATGTAGGAGATGGCTTTGCTGTGGGTCTGGATGTTCACCAGCATCCTGGGGACGGTGGTGGTGGTGAAGCAGATGTCTGTGAAGGACAGGTTGGAGAGGAAGAAGTACATGGGGTTGTGAAGGCGGGGGTCAGAGATGCTGGCCAGGATGATGAGCAGGTTCCCCAGCACTGTGATCAGGTACATGGACAGGAACATGCCAAGGAGGAAGGGCTGCATGTCTGGATCCTCGGAGAGTCCCAGGAGGAGGAATTGTGTTGCTTCTGTCTGGTTGGCTGCATCCATGGAAGTGGTGTATCTGCCATGGGTCATGTACAGCCACTTATCACCTGGGTTGCTCTTTATCATTCAATTCATCTTTGCATTGCCATGTACCACCCACTATTTTTTTTCCTGAGACATTCAGCTACTCAGTCAAGTTTCAGCCTATTTCTATTTTCACAATGTGCAATTGTTCGTATTTTTCTTTGGGTAAGTGAAACCTCTTAATCTTCTAATCAGTGGCTGTAATTCTATTAATCTATATGGACATAAAGGCATAGATCTTATAAATTAATTAGAGGTATTTGAATTATTTCTCTCTGGTAATTCTTCAAATTCCTTTATTATGATACCACCAAAATAGCAAAGATAAGGGATTCACCAAAAACAAAGATCAATTCTAGGATTTCACCTTTCTGTTGCTATGGTACTGAATTTTTATATTCTTTACATATTTTCTCCCTAAAAATGAAGTTAATGCTATTACCTTGTCTGTGAGATAAAGAAATTTCTTGGTATATAGGAAGGTCTGAACTATTGTCAGATAATAGTGACAGTGTTTTTAATTCATTTATGACAACTATTTGATTACTATCTCTTCCAAAGTATAGTGCACAACTAGGAGTTAGTAAGAGGAATAGTTACTAAAATAGACATAGTTCTCTAAAATAGAATTTTGGACTACATTGAACTATCTGTGTGACAGAGAATTTAATCTGTCTTAGCTACAAATATGTCACCTCTCCAATTGCGGATACACTCTGTACTTGAGGTAAGATGGTCATTGAATTAAATGAGATGCTTCATGTCATATTTCTTTTGCAGTTCCTGTAATGACCACAACATACACACTAACTCTGAACTGCTTGGAACAGGACAGCAGTTGTCCTTGCTTGGCTCCCTTCTCTCAATATTTCTTTAAACTGGGGCATCTGCCAAGGATGGACTGTGATGTTAGACCTGGCACAGCACATCTCTTACCGGTTTGCATTGCCATGCAGCACTAGAGCTTAAGGAAGATCCCTAATGGCCCCTTGTTTCCATGACAGCTTTCAAGGTAGATAGACATGAGCTGCAAGGAAGAGTGAGAGAAAGAAGAAAACACAGATGTTAAAATAAAATAGAAGCCCAGGTAAGGGCATAGCTCATACAAATGTGAGATGTGTTGTATGAAAATCAGAGGATTAATTGAGGGGGGAAAGATGAGTGACTTATTAATAAAATATTCACTATTAAAGAGGTTAAATTATCATCATGAGTGAATGACTACATGGGTCATAGTTCATAGTTCACTGACTTTCATAGTTCTAATTGTTAATTTGGAGTTATATGTAATCATGACCAAGTGGTTCCCCTGCTCTTCTCAGCAGCAGTGATTTTCTTGTGCTTTTTTTGGTTTTGGACCAGACCTGTAATACCAAGGGGTTACTCCTGGTTCTGTGCTCATGGATCACTTCTGGCAGGACTTGGGGGACCACATATGATGCCAGGGATGGAACACAGGTTGGACATATGTAAGGCAAATGTGATACCCGTTTTACTATCACTTCAGCCTAACGGTTAATTTAAATTATTCCTTCAGTGGGGAAATTTTTTCCTGCTGTTAAGACAACTCCATGACTCACATTTATGTGCATTGGATTGTGCTACATCTTAATTCTGTAACCAAGGGATGTTGTATTTCCCCCTAAGCTTTGGGGAAGATACAATGACACAATGCTATTACAAAGGCATAGAACTCAATACACAGTAGTTATTCAATAAAAATTGATATTGTTATTGATATAATTTTGCAGTGATGTGGATCTCTCTATTCTGAATACTTTCTTGAGAACCTTCATCCAATGAACCACAGTCATAAACCACAACTGATTATTCCTTATTAAAAATGCCAACTTACCTTCCCTGATTTCCATATGGTGTTTCTGTCATTGTACACAGTTATGACACAGGTCCAACTCAACTGACATTTAATTGTTACTTGATAATATGGCACTGCTCAGATATTGGTAACCTTAGAAACTTCTCCATGTTTCTCTACCTGATAAACACAAATAAAACAAATCTCTGGCTAAAATAAAAGAACCCTGTTGAATGGGATAAAATTGTTGTGCACAATACCAATGTCCAAGATATATATATATATATATATATATATATCTTGGGTATATATATATATATATATCTTGGGTATATATATATGTCTTGGATAAAGCTGGGTATATATATATATATATATATACCCAGCTTTATTTTGCAATATATATTGCATCCACAGAACCCAACAATGTCCAAAGAACCCATCAAAAAGTGAGGTGAGAATTGAATAGTCATATCCTCAAAGGCTTACAGGTTGCCAATAGACAGATAATGCTCATCATGACTGATTAGGATTCAAATTGAAATGAAAATTAGACATCATCTCCCAAGAGAAAGTATAGCCTCTATCAAGAATCCTGGAAGCAGCTAAGTACTTCTTGGGATACGATTAGAAAGAAACCTTCAATGACGGTTGAAGGGAATATTGTCAGATTGAATCTCTGGAAAATGATAAGGAGTCTTTCAGACAATCACAACAGAATTCCCATATTGTCCGGTGATTTCACTTCAGGGCCCCTATCCCAACAACACAAAAGCATGAGTTCAAAAGGCAGATGCACAACTTTCTTCATTGCAGTTCTATCGCCAGATGAAAACAACCCAAATGTCCAGAAACACGTGAGTGGATAAAGAAACGGTGAACTCCATGCACAATGGAGTATACTTAGCTATAATCAAAAATTAATTTTCTCCCTCTGACCACAACTTGTATGGAACGAGAATGTTGTGTTAAGTAAATAAGTCAAAAGAAGAAGGATAAATACTGGGTAATCTTGCTCATCTTGGCATATAAAGAAACAAAGAAAAGGAATTCTCAATGGATAACAAAAACCAAATTTTGGTCACAGAACCGAGGTTACCAAGGCAGGAGAGGGGTGTTGAGACAGGGAGAGTCTGAGAGTGGTATGATGGATACATTCTTTCACCTCTTGAATGACTTAAGAATAGTGATACAGGATCATTGACATTTTATTGTTGGTGGTGACAGAGTGCTAAATTTGTACACCCAAAGCACCAGCTTTGCCACCGTTAAAGTAACCATGTTACTTTAATAATAGCAATATGCCTTTTCTTAAAATAAAATAGTCAGAATTAAAAATATATATTTACTGTGCAACTTGATAAAAATTTAACAGATGCACACATTGTGACAGTTATATACTACCCACTAAATTGCTCATTATGACAGAGTTATTAAAATCACTTCAAAGTGACCAAGAGGAAAAATATGTTACTAATACATATCAATTCAAGGTGGGAAAGACTAAAGTGATAAGAGAGTTTATTTCAGTTACCCAGCTTCTAAACATTTGATGTAATAAAACATTTCTAGGTGCTAGTTTCATGAAGCTCTAAGACAATAATGCAAAAATAGAAAGCTAATAGAAAAATAACACAAAGGAAAATGGCAATAAAGGCTACAGGAAGAAGCAATCAGCTGAAGAACTGAAGTCTTTTACTGAAGTCATTAAAAAACATGGCACTAAAAAACAAAAAAAAACATGGCACTGGTGGAGGGACGGGTGCTGGAACACTGTATGACTGAAACCCAAACATGAGTATCTTTGTAACTGTGTATCGCACAGTGGTATAATAAAAATTAAGAAAAACATGCTATAGGACTGGAGTGATAGTATACTTGGATGCTTGACTTGTACCATGCCCACCAGGTTCCATCTCCAGAAGAAACATAGTTACAGATTCATAAATGAATGTGAAAAATGATAATTCACTGAGCAGAATTTAAAACTCTATATAAACAACTCCAGAAGTAAGAAATTTACAATGAAGAGTTCATTACTGTAACAAAATGCATAGCCTATAAAGGCAGGCTGTTTCCCTAAATGATGTAATGGTATGGGATGGATAAAAAGAGACTTTGGTAATGATTATGATACAAACATCAAATTATTATGTTGAACACTGGAAATTTAATTATGCTATAAAGTAGTGTTGTCTCAATAAAATCATTTAAAAGAAAAATCAATTCTCCTTCAAACCAATAACAACATCATACCATATTGAGGCTGAAGAGATACGAGGGAAGGCAATTTCTTGCTCAGGGCTGACCAAAATTCACTCCCTCAGCATCCTGTATGGTCCCTGAGCATACCAGGAGTGATATCTGAGAAAGAGCCAGGAGAAAACCCCTGACACTACTGACTGTGCCCCCAAAACAAAATAAAGAAAAGTAGTATCTCCTTGAAACCAATAACAACATCATACCTTATTGAAGCGGTAGTCAAAACTAGTAAAATTACATATTAGATAGCAATGTCTTTTAACATTAAGGTCACCATTCATAACATCTACATTCTGGCACCCTCTTTCACACCACAAAACTATAATATTTGGGGATTAGTAATAGTGACCACCTACTTCTGGAATGACTGGGGTCTTTTTTGGCATGTGCTCCTGCATACACTCACCTTTCAAAAACAAAGAATAAACTCAAGGAACCCTCTGGGTGGTACCAGGTAACCACCTGCTGGAACTAAGGAATAAGAGTGTGAAGGCTCCTGGACTATGGAGAAGCCACGTTGGTGGTGGGATCAAATCGATGGGGCTAGAGGAACAGGAATGTTTGTTGTCTTGTTTGTAGGTCAATGATCTGGGAACAGAGCAGATAGACCAGGATAATTTATCCTAATAGGGACATCGAGGGCTCAATTCTCTAAGGTTCCAATTAAAAAAGTTTTTCTCTGGTTATTCTTTCACTGAACAAATTATTTTCTCAGTAGAGAGAAAAGAACCACCACAAAAGGGAGACATTGCTCAACCATTTGATTCCATATGTGAAATTTGTGGATTGTCATGATTTTCTTCAACTTGGGGCTTTTCTCCCCCTAGATATGAACTTTTGTGATTAAAGATGCTACCTAAAAATTTCATTAGTGACTAAGTAACTTGTTCTTTGGTAATCATTGGCAATTGCACAGCCATTGTGTACGGTCTCCCCAAGTGAGGTTGCCTACCACAAGAACTTGCTTCAACATATATAAATATAATCACATCTCAAGCAGAATATTAAATATTAACTCTCCATATTTATTACCCTAAGTAATATGCATAGCAAACCATGACATAGGATATGCTTTCTATTCTGAAGGTAGCAGATGCAGAGAGGAGTTAAAGTTGCTAAGTCCTAACTTTAAAAGGGAAAGCTTGGTGGGGAAGAGGAAAGTTGGGTAGAGAAGCGACACTATGAGAATGATGGTTGTAGGCGATAATTTTGGATGGGAGCTGCATGCTAAAAGTGGGTTAAGGACCAAACATGATGGCCTCTGAGGGTCTATATTGCAAACCATAATCACCCAAGTGAGAGAGTGAGAGAGAGAAGTGCTTTCCATAGAGCCAGGCAGGGTGTGTGTGGTAGTTGTGGTGGGAGGAATATAGAATATTTGGGACATTGTTGTTGGGAAATGCACACTGGTGGATGCATGGGTGTTGGGAGACATCACCTTCCCCAACTTCAACTGTACTACAAAACTGTAGTAATTAAAACAACATGGTATTGGAATAAAGATATACCTGCATGGTATTGGAATAATAGATATACCTCTATTATGGAATAGAGTTGAATATCCTGACACACAATCTCAAATATGTGATCATTTAATCTTTGATAAATCAGCAAAAATCATGAAGTGGAGCAAAGAAGGCATCTTCAACAAGTGCTTCTGGGAAAATTGGGCAGCTACGCATAAAGAATAAACTCAAACCTCTTTCTAATCATGCACAAAAGTCAAATCAAAATGGACCAAAGATCTCAAAACCAGACCAGTATCCATAGGTATATCAAAGAAAACATAGGCAAATCCTACACAACATTGAAGCTAAAGATGTCTTCAAAGATGAAGCACCACTGACCAAGCAAATGGAAGCAAAAATCATATTACACTTACTTTTTTTTTAATTTTTTATTATACCACCGGAAAACACAATTAAAAGGTGTCATAATTGGTTTGGTACTAATTACATTTTACTTCTTAATAACATTCTAGACATTTTGTATAAACACAGTAAGAGACAGGGAATTTTGTTTATAGTTTCTCAGGACTATGGTAAAGGATGGCTTTTCCTGGGGACATATCGCTATATATTCCAGACTACAATCCTCAAGTCAGGTAAATTTTTTTTCTAACACAACAGAGTCCTAATCAATTGTCTATTTTGTGATCATGACAGAGTTTGTTCCATGACCATGTTCTTAAGATGTTCCATGTCAAAGCCAGGGTAGCTTTTTCACGGCTTACCCTGGGTCCACCCAAGTCCTGTGACAGGACCTTCCTTTTGGGGTGTAAGGAACTAAGATCAATCTAAGGGCAGTGGAGGTTTAAGTCAAGCAAATATGATAGATGCCCAGGAGTAAATATTTCAGAGTCATTTAATCCCCATATTACAATTAAGATTGCATATTACATATTACAATTAAAATCCTCATATTACCCCTTGAGGTGTTGCAGGTGTGGCTGCGATGCCCAGCTGCGTCGGCAGGTGGCAGACAGGAGACAGGCTTGTCTACCCCCCAGGGCTCTGCCCCGTGAGCCCTTGATGGTTGATGGTCTGACATAGAAAAAGACTGGGCCCCCTTTTTTTTTTGCTTTTTGGGCTATACCTGGCGATGCTCAGGGGTTTCTCCTGGCTCTGTGCTCAGGAATTACTCCTGGTGTTGCTCGGGGGACCATATGGGATGCTGGGGATCAAACCCAGGCTGGCATGGGTGGGCCGCATGCAAGGCAAACACCCTACCTGCTGGACTATCGCTCTGGACCTTTGGGATGAACCCAGAGCCATGGCAGAACCTGGCTAGCTACCCGTGGTGTATTCGATATGCCAAAAACACTAACAATAGTGGACCTCATTCCCAATGAATGGAGACTTGCCCACTCGAGCAAATTGATGGACAATGGGAAGACAAGTGATATGATTAAGAAACTATGGTACATCTACACAATGGCATACTATGCAGCTGTCAGAAAAGATGAAGTCATGAAATTTACCTGCAAATGGATGGACATGGAGATTATCATGCTGAGTGAAATTAGTCAGAAGGAAAAGGAGAGATATAGAATGGCAGCATTCATTAATGGGATATAAATATATACCAGTGTTCTACTAATTGTGGGAAATGATAACACCAGAATAGAACTGAGCATTGAATGTACCCAAAGCGATTTACATGATAAACCCTAAATGTCTGTAGGGCAAGCCACAACATGTAAGAAGAGAGAAAGAAAGAGAGAGAGAAAGAGAAAGAAAGGGAGAGAAAGAGAGTGAGAAAGAGGGGAGGAGAGAGAGAAAGAGAAGAAAAGGAAAAGTGCTTGTATAGAGGCAGGCTGGGGGGAAGGGGAAGTTAATTTGGGGACATTGGTCGTGGGAATAGGGCACTGGTGGAGGGACAGGTGCTGTAACAATGAGTGACAGAAGCCCACTCATGAACATCTTTGTAATTGTATGTCTCATGGTGGTACAATAAAAATGAAAAAATTTAAACAAACAAACAAAACAACCCCTCCCATATTAGAAAAGCATAGTGCTGGATAAGGAGGCTTAGCTAGCTTGGGAACTTTACTGTTTAATTCACTTACAGTTCAAGCTATTTACAATTTGTTAAGCCAGGATTCATGCTAATGAGATTTCTCTTTTGTATAAACACTGATGGAGGGTGTGGCAGTTACAAGAGTCATTTTGACTCTGAATCAGTAACTTCTGAAATATTACTATAATCTCTACTCTAATTTCAATGTTATCTAGATTGGGCACAATTCCTCTTAATACCCACTGGTTCCAACATGGATCACGATCACGATCACGATCTTCCCGTTGATCATCTATTTGCTAGAGCGGGCACCAGTAATATCTCCATATGTCCTGTCTCATGCCAGTAGAGCCAGGGGAATCGGCTTGCTAAAGGAACATAAGGAGCCTCAAACCATTATATTAGGTCATGGGAATGACCTAATACAATTGTTACTGGAATTTGGCATATCAAATACAACACGAGAAGCTTGCCAGGCTTGCCGAGTGGGAGGCAAACTCTTTTAAACACCTCCAAATAGAACAGTTAGAATTTACCAGGTACCACCCCTGGCTACGTTGAGGCTATCATTTTAATTAAAGGAAGGATCATTCTAGTTTGCCCTCAAGCAGGCTAGCATGACCCTTTCAGTGTACAGAAGACAAGACACTCTGAATCACCTTGGTGCAGCACAGAAAATAGATGGGCCTTGTGGGTACCATCTAGATTGCATGAAACCCATGAAATTATGATGTGTTTCTCCCCCATGAATATACATCCATCGAGATGCATTTCTTTATACTAGCTCTCTCTCTCTCTTCAGTGTTTTGATATAAGTGATAATCTCAGAGAAAGGGCATAATCATTTGCTTAGACCTGAAACAAGTGTGGTTCCACCCTAGGTATCACCCTCCTTCTGCACCTAGAAGATGATTTGCTGATCTTTGTTGACTTACCCTCCCTGAAGATAGGATTACTTTTTGATATATAAGGGGACTGAGGTACAGGGATCCACTTTGGTGGGAGACATGGATCCGAGCACATGGTCTAAATTCTGACCAAGCTCTAGAGGTCTGGGGACTCCCATTATCTTGGATTGCAGTAGCAGTGCTTGTTTTATTGGTAATTAGTAAAAGCCTTTGTAACTGCTCCTGAGTTTTCATCCATTCCCTGCCAGCTTCAGAGGTAGAAGTGAACTCATTTCCAATATCGTCGGGGACCCCAGCGGCTCTTGGACAACAGTCTCCCTGTGTATACTCCAAAAAGGACATTTCACTAAGGTAAAAATATACAAAGGCCATAAAAGAGAAAGAAAGGCAGCATTTCATTTGCAAATACATTATCCAAAGTTTTATCAGTAAATGCTTGAGATGAGAGCCTTCTACTGAGAGTATACCACCTACACAGCAGAGCCTGGCAAGCTACCAGTGTTTTATTTGTTATTTGTTGAGCCAAAAACTAGTAACAATTGTGGACTTCAATTCCATGTCCGGAAGAATGGTTTGAGGCTCTTCCTATCCCTGGAGCAAGCAGATGCCCTTGGGCTACACTTGCTTGTGACAGGACCACAGGACATATAGAGATGTTACTGGTGTCTGCTCGAGCAAATCGTTGAACAATGGGAAGACAGTGATGCAGTGAATCCAAAGTGATCAGAAGATTTAGGTTGGTAAATTACTGTGTCTGTATAGGGAGACAATTGTGACTAACAAGTAGAGGTGGAAGAACACAAAGGGAGGTCAGAGTTAAACATAGAGTATTGGGTGTGCCCAGGTGGGATAGGATGTGCCCTCAGGAGCACTGGAATAGGTGTAATTCAATTAACCCATACCCCCTGTAGGAGGAAAAAGCACACTCAATCTTAAATCTGAAATGTCTGCAACTGTAATCCAACAATTCTGCATTCTTAAATTTCTCTTGTTTATGAGTTATGAGGATGGTTTATATTAACGATATTTTATATTTGTAAATTTGAAATTTTTGCTAGATTGGTTTTGTCACTAACCCTTCTTGGCGTCTGAATTGAATAACCAAATGCACATATGAAGTTCTGGTCATAAGCAACACTAATATACTACACATGGGAATATTGACTTTAAACAAAAATCCAGGCAAAGTGTTATCTTAACTCTTTTTTATAATTCTTTTAATAATGTACTGAGGTTACTTGGTATGGCTAAAGTTTAACACAGAGAATTGTGTGTGCCCCAGTGGAATAGAATGTGCTTCATTAACACTGCAATGGGTGCAATTCGATTAACCTAAGCTCCCTGCAAGAGGAGAAAGGAGAACGCAGTGTTAAACCTAAAATGCTTAGAGCTTTAATCCAACAATTTGCCATTACATTAAGTTTTCTTAGGGCAAGAAATATTAAGCTAATTTGTTACCATGCCCGCTAACGTGGAAGGCTGGGGAGTGGGAGGGAAACTAGGGACATTGGTGGAGGGAAGATCACACTTATCCTGGGATTGGGGCTGCAACATTATATGCCTGGAACAGCTATATTGTGAATATCTTTGTAAATCACAGTGTTTTAGTAAGCATAAGTTAAAAAATCATATTTGGATTCATCCTCACTTTCTCTAGCCTGGGGCTTATCGATTTTTTGTCTTTTTATTTATTTATTTATTTTAATTTTTTTTTTTTTTTGCTTTTATGGGTCACACCCGGCAATGCTCAGGGGTTTCTCCTGGCTCTGCACTCAGGAATTAATCCTGGTGGTGCTTGGGGGACCATATGGGATGCTGGGGATCAAACATGGGCTGGCAAAGGCAAGGCAAACGCCCTACCCGCTGGGCTATTGCTCCGGCCCCTGTCTTTTATTTTTAATCTGCTGTATTTCCCTGAGTGCTTTCTGTAGCTCATCCTTATTCTCACTGATTCTGTATTTAGCTGCGGTCATCCTACTGGTGAGGACACCCAATACGTTTTTCATTTCATCTATGGAGTTTTTATTGATGATATTTCTGTTTGTAGTTTTCTTATTTCTACTGTCATTTCCTCCCGTGTTCTATTGGCTGCCTATTCCACTGTTTCCTTCACATCCTCTTGCATTTTCTTGGATATCTATTCCATTGTTTCTTTGAGCTCATTAAACATCTCCACCATTTCCTGTATTCTAAATTCGTTGTCAGAGAGTTTATGAATGTGGGTATTTCTTGTTGATGTTTCGGGCTGTTTCCTTCCATTCTCTGAGGAGGAGATCAGCGTTGCTGTATATATTATTGTGCACACTATAGTGCTGTGGCGGTCTGGAGGTGATGCCTTCAGGAGCACTGTTCCTCTCTCACTGCCAGATAGGTGTCTGTAGATGCAAGTTTTTGTGTGCTTTAAGGGTATGTTGTATTGTCAATGTGGTTCGAGTAGATAGTCTGTTATTGTGAGATCTCCATGAACAGCTAAAGCTGTTGGGAAAAAGAGGATGGGAGGTATCAACTTACCCAACTTCAAACTGTATTAAAAAGTAGTAGTAATTAAAATGGCATGGTACTGGAGTATTAACAGACCTGTAGACCTATGGAATAGAACTGAATATCCTGACACACATTCTCAAATATACTACTATTTAATCTTCAATAAAGGAGCAAAAAACATTAAGTGGAGTAAACCACTTTTGAGTGTTGAGAAAACTGGATAGCTACATGTAAAAAAATAAACGTAGACGTCCTTCTAACGCCATACACAAAAGTCAGATCAAATGACAGAAGATCTCAATATCAGACATGATTCTATTAGGTACATCGAAGAAAACAGAGGCAAAACCCTCTACGACATTGAAGCTAAAGGTATTTTCTTTCTTTTTTTTAAAGTATTTTATTATACCACTGTGAGATATACAATTACAAAGATATACAATTAAAAAGTTCATATTTGGGTTTTGGTCATACAGTGTTCCAGCACCCATCCCTCCACCAGTGCCCATCTCCCACCACCAACGTCCCCGGTTCCCCCGCTGCCTCCCCCAACCCGCCTCCATAGCAGGTTCTTTATTTCTTTCCCTTTCTCTTTCTCTTTTCCTTCCCTTCCAGACTATGAATTACAGAACATACATTAAAGGGTTGTCATGTGTATCTTTTTGCCTCTATTTAATGCTCAGTTCTAGGTTGGTATTAGTACTTTCGACAATTATTAGCACACTGTTCCATTTTCTGTCTTACCTAGCCTCTGACTCCACACGTTTGTGATAATTTCCTCCTTTGACAAGACCTCCTGATACATGTTTCACTTGACCTTGGATATTGGTATCATAATATGTACATGTATATTTATGTCATGCAAATAAATGCAGTCATTCTGTATCTGTCTCTCTCCTCTGGCTAATTTCACTCAACATAATCTTCTCCATGTCCATCCATTTATAGGAAAATTTTATAACAGCTGCAAAGTATTCCATTGTGTAGATGTACCAAAGCTTCTTTATCCAGTCATTAATTCTCGGGCACTCTGGTTGTTTCCAGATTCTGGCTATTGTGAATAATGCTGCTATGAACATAAAAGTAGGGATGGTGTTTCTGCTCAATATTTTTGGCTTCCCAGAGTAGATTCCAAGGAGTGGTATGGCTGGGTCAAATGGGGGTTAAATTTCTAGTCTTTGGAGGAAAGTCCATATTGTTTTCCAGAAAGGCTGTACCAGCCGGCATTCCCATCAACAATGGATGAGTGTCCCCTTTTCCTCATATCCACGCCAGCACTTGTTCTTGCTCTTTTGAATATGCGCCAGTCTCTGTGGTGTAAAATGATATCTCATTGTTTTTTTTTCTTTTCGTTTCTTTTTAATTTTTTTTTTTTACAATTAAAAAAGTTCATATTTGGGTTTTGGTCATACAGTGTAGCAGCACCCATCCCGCCACCAGTGCCCATCTCCCACCACCAACGTCCCCCGGTTCCCTCCCCCCCTCCCCCAGCCCTCCTCCATGGCAGGTTCTTTATTTCTTTCCATTTCTCTATCTTTCTCTTTTCCTTCCTCTCCAGACTATGGATTACAAAACATACATTAAAGGGTTCTCATGTGTATCCTTTTGCCTCTATTTAATGCTCAGTTCTAGGTTGGCATTAGTACCCTCACAATTGTTAGCACACTGTTCCATTTTCTGTCTTACCTAGCCTCTGACTCCCACACGTTTGTGATAATTTCTACCTTTGACAGGACCTCCTGATGTATGTTTCACTTGACCTTGTATATTGGTATCATAATATGTACCTATATATTTATGTTATGCAGATAAATGCAGTGATTCTGTAACTGTCTCTCTCTCCTTCTGGCTAATTTCGCTCAACATAATCTTCTCCATGTCCATCCATTTGTAGGCAAATTTTATAACTTCATTTTTCCTAACAGCTGCATAGTATTCCATTGTGTAGATGTACCAAAGCTTTTTTATCCAGTCATCTATTTTCGGGCACTCGGGTTGCTTCCAGATTCTGGCTATTGTGAATAATGCTGCTATGAACATAAAAGTAGGGATGGTGTTTCCGCTGCGTATTTTTGGTTTCCCAGAGTAGATTCCCAGGAGTGGTATGGCTGGGTCAAATGGGAGTTCAATTTCTAGTCTTTGGAGGAATGTCCATATTGTTTTCCAGAAAGGCTGTACCAGCCGGCATTCCCACCAACAATGGATGAGTGTCCCCTTTTCCCCACACCCACGCCAGCACTTGTTGTTCTTGTTCTTTTGAATATGTGCCAGTCTCTGTGGTGTAAAGTGGTATCTCATTGTTGTTTTGATTTGCATCTCTCTGATGATTAGTGATGATGAGCATTTTTTCATATGTTTTTTTGGCCATTCGAATTTCTTCCCTTGCTGAAGTTTCTGTTCATTTCTTCTCCCCATTTTTTGATGGGGGTTGTTTGTTTTCTTCTTGTAAAGTTCTACCAGTGCCTGATATATCCTGGATATTAACCCCTTATCAGATGAGTATTGGGTGAATATTCTTTCCCATTCTGTGGACTGCTTTTTGTATCTTAGTCACTATTTCTTTTGAGGTGCAGAAGCTTTTTAGTTACATGTAGTCCCATATATTTATCTTTTCTTCTAGTTGCTTTGTTAGTGATGTTTCATCTTTGAAGATGCCTTTAGCTTCAATGTCATGGAGGGTTTTTCCTATATTTTCTTCAATGTACTTTATGGATTCAAGTCTGATATTGAGATCTTTAATCCACTTTGATCTGATTTTTGTGCATGGTGTTAGACACAGGTCCAAATTCATTTTTTTACATGTCGCTGCCCAGTTTTCCCAACACCACTTATTGAAGAGGCTTTCCTTACTCCATTTTAGACTCGTTGCACCTTTATCAAAGATTAAATGATCATGTGTTTGAGGTTGGGTGTCAGGATACTCAATTCTATTCCATAGGTCCACGGGTCTGTGTTTATTCCAATACCATGCTGTTTTAATTACTACTGCCTTGTAGTACAGTTTGAAGTTGGGTAAGGTGATGCCTCCCCATCTTCTTTTTCCCGAGGATTGCTTTAGCTATCCTTGGGGGTTTATCGTTCCATACAAATTTCAGGATTGTTTGGTCAATTTCTTTGAAGAATGTCATGGGTATCCTCATAGGGACTGCATTGAATCTGTATAGAGCTCTAGGAGAGTATTACCATTTTGACAATGTTGATTCTCCCCATCCATTAGCAGGGAATGTGTTTCCATTTCCTTGTGTCCTCTTTTATCTCTTGGAGCAGTGTCTTGTAGTTTTCTTTGTACAGGTCCTTTACACACTTGGGTAAGTTGATTCCTAGGTATTTGATTTTCTGTGGCACAATTGTGAATGGAATTGTTTCCTTAATATCCCTTTCTTCTCTTTCGTTATTTGTATATAGGAAAGCCACCGACTTTTTGCGTGTTGATTTTGTATCCTGCCACTCTACTATATGCGTCTATTGTTTCTAGGAGTTTTTGGTAGAGAGTTTAGGGTTCTCTAGGTATAATATCATGTCATCTGCAAATAATGATAGCTTGACTTCTTCCTTGCCTATCTGGATGCCCTTGATGTCCTTTTCTTCTCTGATTGCTGTGGCAAGTACTTCCAGTACTATATTGAATAAAAGAGGTGAGAGGGGGCAACCTTTGTCTTGTCCCTGATCTCAGGGGGAAGGCTTTCAACTTTTCCCCATTGAGAATGATGCTCGCTGTGGGCTTTTGGTAGATGGCTGTAACTATCTTGAGGAAAGTCCCTTCAATTCCCATTTTCTCGAGGGTTTTAATCATGAACGGGTGCTGGATCTTGTCAAATGCTTTCTCTGCGTCTATTGATAGGATCATATGGTTTTTATTTTTTCTCTTATTGATATGATGTATTATGTTGATTGACTTGCGAATGTTGAACCATCCTTGCATACCCGGGATGAATCCTACTTGGTCATGATGTATAATCTTCTTGATGAGTCTTTGGATTCTGTTTGCTAGTATTTTGTTGAAGATCTTAGCATCCGTGTTCATCAGGGATATTGGTCTGTAGTTTTCTTTCTTTGTGTTGTCTCTCCCTGCTTTGGGTATCAGGGTGATATGTGCCTCGTAGAAGCTGTTTGGGAGTGTTTCTGTTTCTTCTATTTCCTGGAAGAGCTTGAACAGGACTGGCAGTAGGTCCTCCTTAAAGGTTTGGTAGAGTTCACTAGGGAATCCGTCTGGACCTGGGCTTTTGTGTTTGGGAAGTCTTTTAATTACTGTTTCTATTTCCTCAATGGCCCTTTCTTGTTTCCTGATGAATGCTTGCAGAGCTATAAATTTCCCTCTTAACACGGCTTTTGCCGTGTCCCACAAGTTCTTATAGTTGGTGTCTTCATTTTCATTAGTTTCCAGAAATCTTTGGATTTCCTGTTTGATTTCTTCTATGACCCATTGGTTGTTCAGGAGTAAGCTGTTCAGTTTCCAGGTGCTTGGTTTGACTCCCTGTTTCTGTGTACGGTTAACTTCCATTTTCAGTGCATCATGGTCTGAAAAGATAGCTGACACAATTTCTATCTTTTTAATTTTATTGAGGTATGCTTTGTGGCTGAGCATGTTGTCTATCTTGGAGAATGTTCCATGTGCACTAGAGAAAAATGTGTATTCAGCTTTTTTGGCATGAAAAGCCCTGTATATATCTACTAGCTCTCTTTCTTCCATTTCTTCCTTCAGGGCCAATATTTCCTTGGTGAGTTTCAGTCTTGTTGGATCTATCCATCGTTGATAGAGCAGTGTTGAAGTCTCCAACTATTATTGTGCTACTGTTAATGTCTTCTTTGAGGTCTCTTAGCAGTTGTTTTATGTATTTTGCTGGCCCCTCGTTGGGTGCATATATGTTTAGTAGTGTAATTTCTTCCTGGTGTACATACCCTTAAGTAATAAGAAATGGCCTTCGTTGTCCCTTCTAACCTTTTTCAGCCTGGAAGTCTATATTATCTGATACTAATATGGCCACACCAGCCTTTTGGAGGAGTTGTTTGCATGGAGAATGGTCTTCCAACCTTTGACTTTGAGTCTGTGTTTGTTCTGATTATTCAGATGTGTTTCTTGTAGACAGCAGAATGTTGGGTTCAATTTTTTAATCCATTTTGTTACTCTGTGTCTCTTAATTGGTGCATTTAGACCATTGACATTGAGAGAGATTATTGTCATCGGATTTTGTGCCATCTTTCTGTTTGAGCTTGTTGTGCTTATGGGTTTGGTCGTATTACAGTAGACCCTTCAGTCCTTTTAAGGTTGGTTTTGAGTCCATGAAGTTCCTGAGTTGTTGCTTATCCATGAAGTTGTGTATCTTTCCTTCATATCTGAATGTGAGTCTGGCTGGGTAAAGAATTCTTGGTGAGGCCTGCAGTTCATTCAGCCTTTTCACAATATCCCACCATTGTTTTCTTGCTCGGAGTGTTTCATCAGAGAAGTCTGCTGTAAATCTTAGAGATGTTCCTTTGTATGTGATTTCCTTCTTTGATCTTGCTGCTTTCAGTATTCTATCTCTATCTATAGTTTTTGTCATTTTAATTAAGATGTGTCTTGGAGTATTCTTGTTGGGGTTTCTTTTAGCAGGTATCCTACGGGCCTCCTGGATCTTGAGGCAAGTGTTTTTAGTTCCGGGAACTTCTCAGCAATGATGGCTTTGACAGTTTCTTCTTCATCAGAGTTTTCTTCTTGCCCTTCTGGGACCCCAATGATCCGTATGTTGTTTCTTTCTGGCTTCATCCCGATTATCTCTTGTTGTCTGTTCGGTAATTGTGAGTCTTTTTTTCTATCTTCTGGTGTTGTGTAGAGAATCTTTGGAACGCGGCTCTTCGAGATCACTAATTCTTTCTTCAGTAGCTATTATTCTGCTATGCTGGCTTTCCACTGTGTTTTTCATTTCATTTACCTCATTTTTAATATATGTCATTTCCATTTGCATTTTCCTCACTTCTTCTATCATGTCCTCTTGTATTTTATTGAGTTTGCATTCCATTGCTTCTTTGAATTCCTTATGACTCCTTAACATTTCTTCCCGAAATTCCTTATCAGAGAGGTTATATAACTCATTGGTATTGCTTGGCTCATCTGGACTAGTGACTTCACTCACAGAGCTGGATGGAACTTTGCGTTGCCTTACCATTTTGACTATTGTAGGTTGCAAATGTGGGGTCTTGGATGACAGGATAGTACAGTTAGTAGGTGTCTCGTCTGTTTGCGGAGTTTGGGTGGGTAGCAAGGATGTAGGAACCAAGGTTCAGTGGTACCTCATGCAAGATAGGTAGTAAAAGGTTCATCCGCGTGGTTTTGAGTTTTGGGATGATTACCGGAAGCGCAGGGCCCAAGGGTTCTCGGTGAAACCAAGGCAGTTAGCCTTGGTTCCCGTTGATGGAGTTTCCGCTCTTCCCTGGGGCAGTTTGGGTCCGCGGAGACGCAGGGATCACGCACACACCTGGCGGGGGTTGGGGGAGATTTTCAGCCGGTCCCAGGAGCGCAGCGCCCAAGGTTCCGCAGTGGAAACCAAGGCAGTTAGACTTGGTTCCCGTTGATGGAGTTTCCGCTCTTCCCTGGGGCAGTTTGGGTCCGAGGAGATGCAGGGATCACGCACACACCTGGCGGGGTGGGGGGAGATTTTCAGCCGGTCCCAGGAGGCGCAGCGCCCAAGGTTCCAAAGTGAAACCAAGGCAGTTAGCCTTGGTTCCCGTTGATGGAGTTTCCGCTCTTCCCTGGGGCAGTTTGGGTCCGTGGAGACGCAGGGGCTCATTGTTTTTTTGATTTGCATCTCTCTGATGATTAGTGATGTTGAGCACTTTTTCATATGTTTTTTGGCCATTCGAATTTCTTCCCTTGCTGAAGTTTCTGTTCATTTCTTCTCCCCATTTTTTGATGGGGTTGTTTGTTTTCTTCTTGTAAAGTTCTACCAGTGCCTGATATATCCTGGATATTAACCCCTTATCAGATGGGTATTGGGTGAATATTCTTTCCCATTCTGTGGACTGTCTTTGTATCTTAGTTACTGTTTCTTTTGAGGTTCAGAAGCTTTTTAGTTTCATGTAGTCCCATATGTTTATCTTTTCTTCTAGTTGCTTTGTTAGTGATGTTTCACCTTTGAAGATGCCTTTAGCTTCAATGTCGTGGAGGTTTTTTCCTATATTTTCTTCAATGTACTTTATGGGGTCAAGTCTGATATTGAGATCTTTAATCCATTTTGATCTGATTTTTGTGCATGGTGTTAGACAAAGGTCCAAATTCATTTTTTTACATGTTGCTGCCCAGTTTTCCCAGCACCACTTGTTGAAGAGGCTTTCCTTACTCCATTTTGGACTCTTTGCACCGTTATCAAAGATTAAATGATCATGTGTTTGAGGTTGGGTGTCAGGATACTTAATTCTATTCCATAGGTCCACAGGTCTGTTTTTATTCCAATACCACTCTATTTTAATTACTACTGCCTTGTAGTACAGTTAGAAGTTGGGAAAGGTGATGCCTCCCATCTTCTTTTTCCTGAGAATTGCATTAGCTATCCATGGGAGTTTATTGTTCCATACAAATTTCAGGAGTGTTTGGTCAATTTCTTTGAAGAAAGTCATGGGTATCCTTATAGGGACTGCATTGAATCTGTACAGAGCTCTAGGGAGTATTACCATTTTGACAATGTTGATTCTCCCCATGCATGAGCAGGGAATATGTTTCCATTTCCCTGTGTCCTCTTTTATCTCTTGAGGAGTGTCTTGTAGTTTTTTTTTTTTTAAATTTTTTTTATTTTTAAAACTACAAAGATATACAATTAAAAAGTTCATATTTGGTTTTGGTCAAACAGTGTTGCAGCACCCATCCCGCCACCAGTGCCCATCTCCCCCACCACCAACGTCCCCAGTTCCCTCCCCCCTTCCCCCAGCCCTGCTCCATGGCAGGTTCTTTATTTCTTTCCATTTCTCTCTCTTTCTCTTTTCCTTCCCCTCCAGACTATGGATTACAGAACATACATTAAAGGGTTGTCATGTGTATCTTTTTGCCTCTATTTAATGCTCAGTTCTAGGTTGGCATTAGTACCCTCAACAATTGTTAGCACACTGTTCCATTTTCTGTCTTACCTAGCCTCTGAATCCCACACGTTTGTGATAATTTCCACCTTTGACAGGACCTCCTGATATATGTTTCACTTGACCTTGGATATTGGTATCATACTATGTACCTATATATTTATGCCATGCAAATAAATGCAGTCATTCTGTATCTGTCTCTCTCCTCTCTGGCTAATTTCGCTCAACATAATCTTCTCCATGTCCATCCATTTGTAGGCAAATTTTATAACTTCATTTTTCCTAACAGCTGCATAATATTCCATTGTGCAGATGTACCAAAGCTTTTTATCCAGTCATCGATTTTCGGGCACTCTGGTTGCTTCCAGATTCTGGCTATTGTGAATAATGCTGCTATGAACATAAAAGTAGGGATGGTGTTTCCGCTGCGTATTTTTTGGCTTCCCAGAGTAGATTCCCAGGAGTGGTATGGCTGGGTCAAATGGGAGTTCAATTTCTAGTCTTTGGAGGAATGTCCATATTGTTTTCCAGAAAGGCTGTACCAGCCGGCATTCCCACCAACAATGGATGAGTGTCCCCTTTCCCCCACACCCACGCCAGCACTTGTTGTTCTTGTTCTTTTAAATATGTGCCAGTCTCTGTGGTGTAAAGTGGTATCTCATTGTTGTTTTGATTTGCATCTCTCTGATGATTAGTGATGATGAGCATTTTTTCATATGTTTTTTGGCCATTCGAATTTCTTCCTTGCTGAAGTTTCTGTTCATTTCTTCTCCCCATTTTTTGATGGGGTTGTTTGTTTCCTTCTTTGTAAAGTTCTACCAGTGCCTGATATATCCTGGATATTAACCCCTTATCAGATGGGTATTGGGTGAATATTCTTTCCCATTCTGTGGACTGCTTTTTGTATCTTAGTCACTGTTTCTTTTGAGGTGCAGAAGCTTTTTAGTTTCATGTAGTCCCATATGTTTATCTTTTCTTCTA
>JAJIBD010022242.1:0-350409 GCA_021461705.1 Cryptotis parvus | reverse complement strand
CACCAGTGCCCATCTCCCACCACCAACGTCCCAGGTTCCCTCCCCCTTCCCCAGCCCTCCTCCATGGCAGGTTCTTTATTTCTTTCCATTTTCTCTCTCTTTCTCTTTTTCCTTTCCCTCCAGACTATGGATTACAGAACATACATTAAAGGGTTGTCATGTGTATCTTTTTGCCTCCATTTAATGCTCAGTTCCTAGGTTGGCATTAGTACCCTCGACAATTGTTAGCACCCTGTTCCATTTTCTGTCTTACCTAGCCTCTGACTCCCACACGTTTGTGATAATTTCCACCTTTGACAAGACCTCCTGATATATGTTTCACTTGACCTTGGATATTGGTATCATAATATGTACATATATATTTATGTTATGCAGATAAATGCAGTCATTCTCTATCTGTCTCTCTCCTTCTGGCTAATTTTGCTCAACATAATCTTCTCCATGTCCATCCATTTATAGGCAAATTTTATAACTTCATTTTTCCTAACAGCTGATAGTATTCCATTGTGTAGATGTACCAAAGCTTTTTTATCCAGTCATCGATTTTCGGGCACTCTGGTTGCTTCCAGATTCTGGCTATTGTGAATAATGCTGCTCTGAACATAAAAGTAGGGATGTTGTTTACACTGCGTATTTTTGGTTTCCCAGAGTAGATTCCCAGGAGTGGTATGGCTGGGTCAAATGGGAGTTCAATTCCTAGTCTTTGGAGGAATGTCCATATTGTTTTTCCAGAAAGGCTGTACCAGCCGGCATTCCCACCAACAATGGATGAGTGTCCCCTTTTCCCCACATCCACGCCAGCACTTGTTGTTCTTGCTCTTTTGAATATGTGCCAGTCTCTGTGGTGTAAAGTGGTATCTCATTGTTGTTTTGATTTGCATCTCTCTGATGATTAGTGATGATGAGCATTTTTTCCTATGTTTTTTGGCCATTCGAATTTCTTCCTTGCTGAAGTTTCTGTTCATTTCTTCTCCCCATTTTTTGATGGGGTTGTTTGTTTTCTTCTTGTAAAGTTCTACCAGTGCCTGATATATCCTGGATATTAACCCCTTTATCAGATGGGTATTGGGTGAATATTCTTTCCCATTCTGTGGACTGCTTTTGTATCTTAGTCACTGTTTCTTTTGAGTGCACTAAGTTTCTTTATCCAGTCATCAGTTCTCGGGTACACAGGTTGTTTCCAGATTCTGACTATTGTGAATAGTGCTACTATGAAAATAAAAGTGCGGATGGTGTTTCTACTGTGTGTTTTTGGCTTCTCAGGTTATATTCCCAGTAGTGGTATGGCTGGGTCAAATGGGAGCTCAATTTCTAGTCTTTTAACTAGTCCATATAGTTTTCCCAAAAAGGCTGTACCAGTTGACATTCCCATCAACAATGGTTGAGAGTCCCCCTTTTCCCTGCATCCATACCCAGCACTAGTTGTTCTTGCTCTTTTGGATATGTGCCAGTCTCTGTGGTGTGAGATGATATCGCATTGTTGTTTTGATTTGCATCTCTCTGATGATTAGTGATGCTGAGAATTTTTTTCATGTCTTTTGGCCATTCAAATTTTTTCCTTGTCAAAGTTGTTGTTCATTTCTTCTCATTTTTTTATGGGGTTGGCTGTTTTCTTTTTGTGAAGTTCTATCAGTGTTCCTGATATATCCTGGATATTAACCCCTTATCAGATGGGTATTAGGTGAATATTCTTTCCCCATTCTGTGGACTGCCTTTGGTATCTTGGTCACTGTTTCTTTTTGAGGTGCAGAAGCTTTTTAGTTTCATGTATCCTATATGTTTATCTTTGCTTCCAGTTGCGGTGATAGTGGTGTTTCACCTTGGAAAATACCTTTAGCTTCACATATCGTGGAGGGTTTTTCCCTATATTTTCTTTATGTACTTTTATGGGTTCGGGTCTGATTCCTAGTATTGATTTTCTGTGGCACAATTGTGAGTGGAATCATTTTATTAATATCCCTTTCTTCTCCTTCGTGATTTGTATATAGGAAAGCCACCAACGTTTGGCTATTGAATTTGTACCCTGCCACTCTACTATAAATATATTGTTTCTAGGATTTTTTTTGGCGAAAGTTTAGGGTTCTCTAAGTACAATATTGTCATCTCCAACTAATGATAGCTTGACTTCTTCCTTGCCTATCTGGATACCCTTAATGTCTTTTTCTTCTCTGATTGCTATGCCACGTACTTCCAGTACTGTGCTGAATAAAAGAGGTGCGAGTACACAAACTTGTCTTGTCCCTGATCTAACGGAAGTCTCTCAATTTTTCCAAATTGAGAATTATACTTGCTGTGGGCTTTCGGCAGATGACTTTGACTATATTGAGGATGGTACTTCAATTCCCATTTTCTGGAGGGTTTTAATCATGAATGGGTGTTGGACCTTGTCAAATGCTTTCTCTGTGTCTATAAATATGATCATATGGTTTTATTTCTTCTCTTATTGATATGATGTCTATGTTGATTGACTTGCCCATGCTGAACCATTCTTGCATTCCCAGGATGAATCCTACATGGTCATGATGTATAATCTTTTGATGAGTCTTTGGTATCTCTTTATTAGTATTTTGTTGAAGATCTTAGCATCTGTGTTCATCATCAGTGAGATTGGTCTGCAATTTTCTTTCTTTCTGTTGTCTCCCTGCTTTAGGTATCAAGGTGATATGTGCCTCGTAGAAGCTGTTTGGGAGTGTTTCTGCTCATTCTTCTTCCTGGAAGAGCTTGAAAAGGACTGGCACTAGGTCCTCCTTAAAGATTTGGTAGAATTCACTGGTGAATCCATCTGGACTTAGCTTTTGTGTTTGGGCAGACTTTTAATTACTATTTCAATTTCCTCGATGGTGATAGGCTTATTCATGTTTTGCAGGTCTTCTTGTTTCATTGTGGATGGTTATAGGACTTCAGGAATTTATCCATTTCTTCTAGATTCTCATATTTCATGGCATACAGACTCTCAAAGTAATCTTTGATAATCTTTTGTATTTCTGTGATTTCTGTTATGATGTCCCCATTTTCATTTCTGATTCTGTTTTTTTTTTGGGTTTTCTTTTTCCTTGTTCTTACAACTCTTGCAATTGGTTTGTCAATTTTGTTTATTTTTTTTTAATAACCAACTCTTAGTTTCATTAATCTTTTTGGATTTTGTTTTGGGTTTCCAGCTCATTGATTTCCTCTCTAAGTTTTATCATTTCCTTGTTTCTGCCTGGATTGGGCTACTTTTGTTGGTCTTTTTCTAATATTTTGAGCTGTTTAGTCAGGTTATTTATGTGGGCCCTTTCTTCTTACTTGATGGATGCTTGCAGAGCTGTGAACTTGCCTCTTAACACTGCTTTTGCTGTGTCCCTCAAGTTCTGATAGTTGGTATCTTCATTTTCATTCGTTTCCAGGAATCTTTGGATTTCCTGCTTGATTTCTTCTACGACCCATTGGTTGTTCAGCAGTGAGCTGTTCACTTTCCAGATGTTTGGTTTGACTCACTGCTTCTATGTATGGTTAACTTCTATTTTTAGTGTATCATGGTCTGAAGAGATAGTTGACACAATTTCTGACTTTTATATTTTATTGAGGTATGCTTTGTGACTCAGCGTGTGGTCTATCTTGGAGAATGATCCTTGTGCAGTTGAGAAAAATGTGTATTCAGCTTTTTGGGTATGAAAAGCCCTGTATATATCAATAGTTCTCTTTCTTCCATATCTTCCTTCCGGGCTAGTATTTCCCTGGTGAGTTTTAGTCTTGGTGATCTATCCATAGTTGATAAAGCCCTGTCAAAGTCTCCAAATATTATTGTGTTACTGTTAATATCTTCTCAGAGGTCTGTTTGCAGTTGTTTCAAGTATTGTGCTGGCCCTCTTGGGTGAATATATGTTTAGTAGTGTGATTTCTTTCTGATATAAATACCCCTTATTTATTAAAAAATAGACTTTATTGTCCCTTCTCACCTTTTTCAGCCTGAAGTCTATATTGTCAGATACTAGTATGGCCACACCGGCTTTTTGGAGGAGTTGTTTGCATGGAAAATGTTCTTCCAGCCTTTGATTTTGAGTCTGTGTTTGCTCTTTGTCTCTCCTTGGTGCATTTAGACCATTGATACACCAATTATTGTCATTGAATAACATTGAGAGAGACTATTGTCATTGAATTTTTGTACCACCTTTCTGTGTAAACTTGTTGTGTTTTTTGGATTCTGTTTTATTTTACAGTAGACCCTTCAGTCCTTTTAAAGTTGGTTTTTAGTCTATGAAGTTTCTGAGTTGTTGTTTATCTATGAAGTTGTGTATCTTTCCTTCACATCTGAATGTGAATCAAACCGGGTAAAGAATTCTTGGTGAGGCCTGCATTTCAATAAGCCTTTTCACAATATCCCACCATTGTTTTCAGGTTGGAGTGTTTCATCTGAGAAGTCTGCAGTAAATCTTAGGGATGCTCCTTTGTATATGATTTCCTTCTCTTGATTTTGCTGCTTTCAGTATTCTATCTCTATCGATTTTGTCATTCTAATTAGAATGTGTCTTGGAGTATTCTTATTGGGGTTTATTTTAGCTGGTATACTATGGGCCTCCTTAATCTGGGAGCATAAGTTCTTCAGTTCAGGGAACTTCTCAGCAATGATGGCTTTGACAGGTTCTTCTTCATCAGGGTTTTCTTCTTGCCCTCTGGGACCCCAATCATCTATATGTTGTTCCTTTTGGCTTCATCCTGATTATCTCTTGTAGAATGTTCATTAATTGTGAATCTTTTTTCTATCTTCTGCTGTTTTCTACAGAATCTTTGGATTTCATCTTCAAGATCACTAATTCTTTCTTCAGCAGTTGTTACTCTGCTTCAGAGGCCTTCCAGTGTGTTTTTCATCTCACTTAACATATTTTTTAGTATCTGTCATTTCTGTTTGTATTTTGGTCTGCAATTTACTCATTTCTGCTCTCATGTACTCTTGTATTTTATTGACTTTGAATTCCATTGCTTCTTTGAGTTCTGTATGCAACCTTAACAGTTATTTCCGAAATTACTTATCAGAGAGTTTATATAGCGCATCATTATTGCTTGGTTCATCTGGGCTAGTGACTTCATTCACTGAGCTGATGGAATTCTGTGTTGCTTTCCCATAACGACTATTGTAGACTGCAAATGTGTGTTCTTTGGTGGCTAGATAGTATAGTTAGTAGGTGTCTGGGTTGTTTGAAGTTTGGGATGGGTGGCAAAGAATGTAGGGATGAATTCTCATTGGTATCGCAGGTAAGATAAATAGTAAGTAGTTCGTGCATTTTTAAATTTTGGGATGTTGGTAGTTGGTTCCGAGGGGTGCTTGAGGCTCAAACACAACTGGTAGGGGGATGGGAAGCGTCTGCAGGAGCTCGAAGTTAACTGGCAGCAGGTCTGAGGCTCTGTGTGGCTTAGACCCATTGGTGATTGAATAATATCTTGAGTTATTTTGTTTCCTCTTAAAACTAAAAAAACATTTAAAAACTCTACACTCCTCAGAAAGTGCTAGTGCTCAGTACAAGAAACTTCTTATGCGATAATCTTAAAGATTTTTTGCTACAGAGTTTACAAACCTGTGTGCTGTCACAATGTGCTGCTTTATTATAACTTCCTAGGACTTGTGATTTATCTTAAAATTGTACTATACGTAGAGGGTTTAAGAAGACAGTTCTTATTTAGCTTTGAAGGAAAGTGATACCAGAAAGCTGAACATGAAAAAGACTGAATATATCAATGTATAAAAATAAAATATGATAAACACTAAGTATATCTTTGTTATTAACACAAAAAATATAATATTATCACTATCTTTTGGATAACATATATTTTACGATTCCAGTGAAATCTGCTGAATAATTTGGATAAGGATCATCAAATCTAAAACAGGAGTCTTTGAATTATTAGTACTGAATATCTCCTTGAGGCTTACCTGTTACCAAAGCATAATTAATATTTTGAAATAGGATGGGTTTCAAAATGTGTTTAATTACCCTTAAAGATAAATGACTTCATAGTCTATAATTCTGTAATGAATTTCCTTTCCATGAAAATTTCAACTGCAAGTAGTTCTTGTGTCACAAGAATATTCAAAAGTAGAGCAATTACCAAAACTTTCTAGATACAATTTTTTCTTTATGTGGAGCAGTAATTTAGGGAATAGATTTCTATCCCATCTAATATACAGTTGGCCTGGCTTATAATTATCTGGATTAAAATTAGATTAATTTTTCATCCAAGCTCTCAATATTAGTTGTGATTCACAAAGTTCACTACTGTATAAATGTAGCCTTAGTAAAGTGAAGATCTAAATTAGCCTATCTTACCCTTTTAAACTGACTATAGTTGCATCAAAATTATAGTTGCATTATAATTCTTCAGTTAACTTATAAGTTAACTGAACATTTATGATGTTTTCTAATGCTATACTCAATGGAGAAATAGAAACAATGACAGAATGCTATTATATATTTTTCCTTCTCTAAAATATATATGTTGAACCTTCATGTAACAAGGTACTTGCTATTATCATTATACAAATGGTTACATTATGAGAACTCGAGGAACAGCCTGTATCTCCATGGGCTAGTTCACAGGGCCATCTGGCGCTAACTAACAGATCAGCAAAACCTTTGCCCTGCAGCATGGTGGTAATGTGGCAATGCAATATACCCCTTGCACATCCCACATGAAACACACCATCTCAGATCAACATAAGAAAATACTAAGTAATAATTTGGGTTGGATAGCTTCCATAAGGATCAACAAGAACACTAACTGTTGCTTTCTCTCGCCAGAGCATATTCTAGCATAAGAATATTCTTTGAAAAGTCCCATAGAAGCAGGTGTGTGTTGTATGACTGTAAACCAAACATGAACATCTTTGTAACTGTATATCTCTCACGGTGGTATAATAAAATATTACCCCCCCAAAAAAGCAGGTGTGAGTGTGGGGGGGTGGTAGTGGTGGAAGGGAAACTGGGCACCTTGATGGTGGGAAATGTACACTTGTGAAGAGAGGGGTTTTGGAACATTGTATGACTAAAATCCTATCATGAACAACTTTGTAACTCTATCTCATGATGATTCAATAAAAAATTTTAAAAAAAGAATATTCTTTTACTAGAAAAATATTATTTATTATTCTAGTAAAAGAATATTCTTTTACTAGAATATTATTATGTATAGACACAGGAAGATAACTAAGGTTATGTATTTGAAATATAGGAGTTAATTAAGTCAAATTAGTTACTCCTGGGTATCATCATATTTCCTAACTTAAAACCTCAGTTGCCCTTAGATTGATTCTAGTTCCTTACACACCAGAAGGAGGGGCTGGATGGACCTAGGTAAGCCATGAGTAAGCTACCTTGACCTCAACATGGTACAGACTAAATGTCCTCAGCAATATAATAAGTTGTGTATGGTCATAGAAAAAACTCTGCCATGACCCCAAGACAAGCAATAACTGATTAAGGGTCCTCTTAGGGTTAGGTAAAAGTAAAAGCCACCTGACCAGAGGACTGAAGTCTGGAATATATAGTGAAACGTCCCCAGGAATAGCTACCTTATAAACTTAACCCTCAGTATAGATAATTGTCTGTATCTCTTACTGTTTTATACAAAATGAATAGAATTATTATCAAGATGATTGTTTACTACTAAGAAAGGGAAAAAAAGCCAGAATTCTGTCTTTGTACCTAGGCAGGTCTTTAGCCCCAGGACAAGATCTGTCTCTTAGGAAGGTTCCTTATCATTTTCCCAGGGAAGGAAGAGTTTTTTCCCCACCTCATTGTTTCAGAATTAAAGTCCATTACCACTTGTAACTCCTTCCCTCAACTTTTTCTAAAGTAGATGTAACTAACAGATTTAACTTGGTATAGTGTGAAGTGAGGTGGAGTGAGGAGTGAGTGGAGAGAGATTAAAGGAAAGAGCTTCAGTCATCAAGAGTCTGTGATCTTGTTCCTTTTCCCATTCATCAAGGGAAGGATCATTGGATCCAAATGTGGATGGAGACCCCACCGAATACCAATATCTACTGTGGACCCACAAAAACTAACATTCCTAAATATATGTGCACCTAATGAGGGACCAGAAAAATACTTAAAACAATTGCTAACAAACTTGATGAAATATACGTACAGAGCATAGTAATAGCTGAAATCTTCAAGACTGCTCTATCCCTTCTCAAATCAACAAGACTAAATCTCGCACTGAAGAAAGAAATTAATAATGGGGTTTTGTGTACATATAAAACATAAAGCATTGTGCATTCTCTAAAAGAGATCATTTTCTGAGTCACCTAACAGGTTTCCATAAAGTCAAGATGATATAAATCATAAAAACTATTTTCTCACACCATGAAATGAAATATAGAGAAAAATATTGAATTCCTGTTCTTAAACTGTTTACTAAATTTATTCTTTTACCAGTGAGTCAAAGAAGAAATCAGACAAGATATGAAAAGATCACTGGAAACAGACTGAAAAAAATAAGTCATCAGAATTTGTAATACACAGTAAAAGCATTGTTATGAAGATGTTGTTAAGAGGAAGCTTCATATGTCATAGTGAAACTACATGCAAGAATTCATCCAGAAGGAACACCCACATGAAGAATCTAACCATACAGCTGAGGAGACTAGAAAAGGATCAAAGAAAAGACCAAGACACATAAAAGGATGATAAATATTACAGCAGAAGATAATGTTGCCTACTCTCAGCAACTCTATTCAAAATATTATTGGAAATTCTTGACATAGCAATTAGGAAAGAAAAATACAGTATGGGATTCAAGATAGGAAAAAAAGAATTTAAGTTCTCACTATTTGTGGATTGAATGATACTATACTTAGATAGAGCTAAAAACTCTGCAAGAAAAAAAAGTACCTTGAAAAAAATAGACTTGTGTATTAAGGTGGAAGGCACAACATTTACATGCAAAAGTCTAGGACTTTTCTATATGAGATAATTAAATAGAAAAGAGAAATTTTTAATAATAAATTCATACTAACAAATACACCTCAGAAAATTTTGAAATAGCTTCAACTATTTTGAAATCAGTTCAACAAAAAGATGCAAAAAGACATCACTTGTATCACTTGTCTTCCCTTTGTTCATTGATTTGCTCAAGTGGGCACCAGTAATTTCTCAATTCCTGTCGTGTGTTAGTACAGCCCAATGACATCTGCTTGCTCCAGGAACACGGAGAGTCTCCAACCATTTATGCAGGTCATGACTGTTCAAATACATATCAAATGACTGTTCATGACATATCAAATACAACATGGGTAGCTTGCCAGGCTCTGCCATGAGGGTAAGCCTGGCTTGAGATTGGCCTCTCTCGGGTGGAGCTCTAATGAGCTGTAGAGTCCGGGCATTGGAATATGGCTGCCATCATGGTGTGGGGGTTCTTATGGCTTCTTCCAAGGCTCTACTGGGGTGGTGAGCCAGGGTCAGAGCTGTTGTCCCTCCTGGATGCCTCTTGATCAACTGAGCACAGGGAGAGCTGGAAGCAGCTTTGTCCAGTGTATCTGTATCTCTGGTTCACAGGCGACAGCCCATGAGCAGTTCGTGGGTGGGTCCATTGGGCCTCTTGGAAAGGACTGAGGTGGGGGAAAGGGACTCTAGCTCTATCTCTACAGAAGACTGGTGACTTTTTCTGCCAAGACCTGCATACCTGGGCTTGAAATCGGCTTCTCTATAGGGTGGGGTTCTGATGACCCGTGCTTGAGATCAGCTTCTGTCTTGGGTGGCTCTTCCAACAGCCCAGGAGATGATCATGGGTGGGTCCACTGGGCCTCTTGGACAGGACAGAGTGTGCGAAAGTGACAAACATGAACCCCTGCACCATGATGGCAGCCATCTTCAACTTCTAGACTCCACAGCTCATCAGAGCTCCATCCAACGGAGAAGTTGATCTCAAGCCCAGTTCGTCAGAACCCCTCCTTATAGAGAAGCTGATTTCAAGCCCAGGTATGCGGTTCTTGGCAGCTGAAACAAAAAACAACTAAGAAAACTGAAAAACAACAGTTAAGGAAATAAAAGAGTACAGGAGCAAACGGTAGTGCACACCATGCTCTTTGACTGAATTGACATCATCAAAGGGTAATGCTCCCCACCCAAAGCAAAAGATTTAATTAAAAGTCCATATGATTAATGAAAACAAGAACTGGTTCTTTGATAAAAACAATACTTACAAGTAACTAGGGAAGGAAGGAAGGAAGGAAGGAAGGAAGGAAGGAAGGAAGGAAGGAAGGAAGGAAGGAAGGAAGGCAGGAAGGAAGGCAGGAAGGCAGGAAGGAAGGAAGGAAGGAAGGAAGGAAGGAAGGAAGGAAGGAAGGAAGGAAGGAAAGAAAGAAAGAAAGAAAGAAAGAAAGAAAGAAAGAAAGAAAGAAAGAAAGAAAGAAAGAAAGAAAGAAAGAAAGAAAGAAAGAAAGAAAAGAAAGAAAGAAAGAAAGAAAGAAAGAAAGAAAGAAAGAAAGGAAGGAAGAAAGGAAGGAAGAAAGAAGGAAGGAAGGAAAAAAAAGGAGGGAGGATGGGATGATGAAGAAAGGAATAACAGGAAGGAAGGAAGGAAGAAGAAAGGACGGACATTATTGGTGGGAAATGTTCACTGGTGTAGGTAAGGGTGATGGAACATTGAATGACTGAAACCAATTCATGAATCCTAAAACCAAATTTAATTAGTATAAGAAAGTGAGAACTCTGGAAGGCAATTTAATCATAATATAGCTCTCAGGAATGGTTTGCTCTTCCCCTCTCTGTATGTAGAAAAAACATAGATACAATTGCTAAGGCAGGTCCTCACTAGACATTACTCAGAAACTTAAGAGATAAACAATTGTTTAAAACAGCCTAATGGAGTCCTCTAAAGCAACCTAAATTGATTAACAACATATTGAATGTTCCATTCTAAGACGCCTCCTTGAGGCTATAGAATTCAGAAAGGAAGTAAAAAATAAAATTAACTATCCTTTTTTGACCTTTAAGTTACTTGATATAATTTTTTTTACTAAAAGATGTAAAATTTTGACTAAGAAAAACAGAGAAATGAGATTTATATTCTGATTATTTTTACTTTTTACCACAATTCGGACCAACATACTACATAAACATCCTGGGGCATTTCTATCTTTGATCTCTGCTGTCCAAAGGAAGTATACTGCTGATTTCTCTGCAGCAAATTCCATAAAAACCAGTGTGTTTCCAAATGTTTAGACGCAGTGCAATATGACTCAGCTACTTGACTTTGCAAGGACAGGATAAACAAAAATAGAAAAAAAATTAGTCATTAAATTAAAGAGCACATTTCCTTTTCTGTTTTTCTTAATCCATATCTTAAGGTCACCTCCTAAAAATTTTCATTTTAAAATGGCAATTTTTTTTGATCTAACAACTCTGTAGAGCAGACAATGGATGGATTTGTGCTTAATATACCTAAAAAAATGGCTTAGTGAAAACTTTAGAGAGGAAAGTAGTTTAGCAAATTGTACCTTTTCTTCTTTCTTTAATTTAAAACATTTTTTTAGTCTATATGGAAAATATTTAGTCTCACCTGCTTTTTCAGCAGGATGATAAACTACCTAAGTCAGCTACAAATTGGAAGAATTGTGATTGAAGTTGAAGGGAAGAAGCACTCTAATCAAGTAATAATCACTGAATCATTTCCAGGAAAATTCACAAAGTAGTTTGGATTTAAGTGTCATGGCTCCTCTGAAATCCTTATGGAGGAAGAAGTCACAATTCCAATCAGTACTGATGATAGTGATTGTGCCAGGAAGCTAGTCTTACACCACTTTAATTGCTACCCAATATTTGGATGGCATTTAGATAACATGATAGTTGTAAGGATAAGATTAATGAAACCATGGATACTGAGAACATGCTTTAAATTTGAAGTTTTATTTGGTCATTTGATTATAGTGTTTTCACTGCTTTACACAAATGTGTTTTCTTCTCAAGTCTTTTTCTAGAATCTCAGTAAGATCTATGAATTTCTATGGCTAGTAGAAACATTATTTTTAATCTTTCAATTCCATATTAAAAGTGCCTTTTTCCTGATCTCAGTAGGCTTTTAAACAATTTGCCAGCTACCTCTGAAGTGATTTACCTTGTGTTATAAACACTGTCTTCAGCACTAGAAAACATGTTATCTAGATGGTCCTCAAAGTGGTGCAAACTTTCCAAAAGAATCTCAACCAATATGTAAATATATATATTCTGAAAATAATGATCTTCAAAGACACCCTTTCTCTCACCCAAATTCTAGAATTCACATTATTATAAAACTCACTGAAATGATCTATAGTGCTGGTAACATTATGATAGAAAATTTGAGGCTAATATTTCAATTATGCAAGAAATAATCAAAAGGGAAAACAAAAACTTAGGGTAAATTTGCCTTTCTCTTAACCTATGAACAAGTGGGCAAAATATGTAGTTTTAAAAATTCAACTATAAAATAGGGAAAAAATGCAATTATTTCACAAATTACTTTGAAGCATGCTCTACAAATAAATTATCTCATTCTGTTTAAATACTTCAAATTTTATTAATGCTTTCCCAATTAAAAATAGGCATAATTCCTTGAAATTCATGTGATGTTATGATTAGATTTCTTAAGTATTGGTTTCAAAATTAACAATCTTGAAGCATATGTCATTTAATATCTTGTCAGTTTTCTGATTTACATAAAAGGCACACTGTTTTATGTATAGAAAAATATCAACTTATGCTATATACAAACAAATACAAATTTTATTCAGATACTTTCAAAGTATTATTCACATACATGTATAATTTTCATTAGTTATTTTCAATTCTACATTCCTAACAAACAGGAAATAGAAACTGATTGGTCATTTCATTTATTTCATTCTTCATAAATTATGAAAATGATGTTTTTATTTTCTATTTCCTTTGTCAATAATGCTCTTTTTGAGAGTGATGATTTATAATTAATTTGAACAATAGTAGAAAAAATTTATTTTAACAATTTTTTTTTTTTTTTGCCTTTTGGGTCACACCCAGCCATGCTCAGGGGTTTCTCCTGGCTCTGCACTCAGGAATTACTCCTGGTGATGCTCAGGGGACAATATGGAATGCCAGGGATTGAACCCGGGCCAGCATGAGCCAGCCGCATGCAAGGCAAACGTCCTACACGCAGGGCTATCGCTCCGGCCCCTAGAAAAATTATTGACCAAAATGTATTTCCTTAAGGAGAATACTTAGCATGCCAATATAAGAAAAAGTAAGCCAGATTTTTGATTACAAAAAAAATACCATATTGCTGATGACTAATTTAAGCTCTACATTGTCTATATTAAAAATTAGGAAAATTATGAGATCTAGAAAAAGTATGATAAAAGTATGCTTAGAAAAAGTATGAGATCTGGAAAATTCATGTTTGATGAAAATTTGTTAGAAATATTTTTGAACCATAAAGTGTCATTCTTAAAAATCTTACAAATTCAACTTACCCTGGTTGGTTTTAAATATTTAAAAAAGCCTTCCATTTTTTTTCTATTTTTTTATTTATTTTTGCTTTTTGGATAACACCTGACAATACTCAGGGGTTACTCCTGGCTCCTTGCTCAGGAATTACTCCTGGCAATTCTCTGGGGACCATATGGGATGCTGTGGATCGAACCTAGTTGGCTGCGTGCAAGGCAAACACCTTACCCACTGTGCTATCACTCCAGCGCCCTAGACTTCCATTTACATACTAAAATTCTCAAAACATTCTAATGGCAGTCTGCAGTACAGAGGTCTCCTAGATTCAAGAAAATATGTATAAAATCAAGATCTTTGCTATGTACTAAAAAGCATATTTCAGAGTTTTTAAGACTACAAAAAAAATAGTATTTTTTTCCATCAGGATGATAGTGATTTGCTTTTTTGGATAACACCCGGCAATGCTCAGGGGTTACTCCTGGCTCCTTGCTCAGGAATTAATTGATTAGTTGATCACTCATATTTATTCTCAGAATATACTATTTGCTAAAATCAGGCAAATACCAACAATTATCATTCCAAGTTAGATAACGTATTCTTTTATTAGTTTTCTTAATTAAGACATCATGATATGCAATGTTATTCATAGTTGAATTTTAGGCCTGCCGTGATAAGGAACCAGTCCCACCAACACTATCAATTTCCTTAGGCCACTGTCCCCTGGTAGCCTCCCCCTCCCTCCCCCAAACCCCAAAGCTGACACCTTGACAAACACATTTTAAAGTATCCTGCTGTGGTTTGATTTCACTTTTCAGTATTGCTGGCAGAGCTGGCTGTAAGACTTCTACTTCACTGATCTATCTGAGTCCGCTGACCTAAGCCCACTCCCATTATTTCTAGTCTGCTTCTTCTTGCTATCCCCCTCAATTTTTTTCTAGCCAACTGATTACTATGCAGAGACATCAAGGAATAAACAAATATGAAACACTTCTAGAGAACATGGTGACCACATGACTTCTATGGAATCATACAGTTGTCTTGGATGATGTTTTGTTCAAGTTTGAAGAAGTTAAATTTTCTTGATTTCATTAATTTAACAACTATTTCTTAAACCTTGAGATTATAGGGAAGTGAAATATAGTCCCTTTGAAGTGGCACATGAGAAGGGAACACATTGGATATAATCACAAAAATTTGTAATTACAATTATTAGTGAGTAGGTAAAAAGGTTTATTTTGTTTTTGGGTTCTAAAGTGGTCCAAGAGTTCCAGAGTGTTCAGTGGTGTTACCTGGCCATCCTGGTCAGTTGTTCAACACTACAGTTATAAAATATTTGCTGCTCATGCATTGCAATGGGAGGGATACCCAGGCCACCAGGCAGTGTTGAAAATCTCTGTGGCAATACCTGGCATTGTCAGGGAGCCTTGAGGATTTATCTAGTGATGTTTGCGAGTGCTGGGACCTGAAACTTGGTAGGATTCTAGTACATGCTATAACCATAAGATTATCTTCCAGCCCCTTTGATCTATATTTAAGGGATATAATAACCAGAAATATTTGTTTAAAAACTATGAAAATAGAAAAATGTATTTTTCTGAAAATAGAAAATAAAATTATATGTTTCACCACACATCATTTTTAGGTAGGGATGAAGTCATAGGTCTAATGCTTATATGCCAAAAATACTAAGGATAAAATTTGACATACTATAGATAAATCCATAAATAACTGAAGAGCAACAGCAATATTTCTGACAAAGCCTTTCATAGCTCCCAGAAATGCGCAAATGTGCATTATTTGGAATTACGCTGAGTTCTGACTTCTAAATGTTGGAGGCTAAAATAGAGTTGCCTCTATTTATACTTAGGTCCACAAGCTCCACCTGAAACAAGAGAGGGATGTATATGCTCTGTCAGCTTTTCCCTTCTGCAAAGAAGCCGCTTGGTCACATGGCCTAGAAGGATATTGATCACCCCTTCTAGTCTAACTGGGCACTGTCTCTTTTCTCAGGGGGAATATTTTCCAAATTACCCAAAGCAAGTGCATAGAATGGAAACTTCCTTCTACCAGAAAATAAACCTCAGCACAGTTAATAGAAGGCTATTTCTATGTTATTCACTCTTAAATTTGCAATTTGGGAAATAATACGGCTAGGACGGGACAAAGAATTTCCCCAAATTTCACTTGATTGTAGTCAAACACAGTGCTCTACAATTATGTAAGAACAATTTAAACTACATTGAAGATACTTTGTAGAGAAATACTTTCTAGTATTTCCCAAATGAATTGTATCATTTTTAAGTTGAAAAGCAAATTTTGTTTTGCAAATTCTAATTTTAGTGTGGGATCGCTTAGTTTATTAATTTAGATTCCAACATAAACATTATACCATGATTGTCTTTATGGGCAGGTGTATTTCTATCTATAGTTTTTATTATTTTTTGCTAGAATGCTCCTCTCTCCATTTTTTAAATCTGGGGACAAAAGTGTCTATTCAAAGTAGAATGACTTTGCTTTTAACTGATCTTTTATAAATGAAGGGGAATATAGCCTTTTATACCCTGGGTGCTCATTCTGACAATATGTAGTCAAAATATAGTTGCTGCAGATGAAACAGTCATAAATTCTGGGAACTGGACAGATAAAAGCAGGGGGTTCAAAAGCTAAGATTTTCTTTTTTATATTCCACAAATAAATGCAGTCATTCTATATTTGTCACTCTCTTTCTAATTTATTTCACTCATGATACTCTCCATGAGACTAACGTAAAGGGCCAGAATAAACAGGGTCCGGGAGTACTGGCCAATGGTTGGAAGCTTTCCACTAATGGTTGTAGGACAGAGGACAGTTAAGATATAAAAAGGACCATATGACAATAATAGTTGAAACTGTCAATCTGGACAAGAACTGAGCATTGAAAGTAGGCAAAGGGATATACATGATAACCTTTCAGTATTGTATGGCAAACCATAATTCCCAAAAAGGAGACAGAGACAGAGAAAGAAAAAGAGAAAGAGATTTAGAGAGAGAGAGAGAGAGGTGCCTGCCATAGAGGGAGGGGTGAGGGGACAGGATGGAAACTGGGGACATTTGTGATGGAAAATGTACACTGGTGAAGGAATGAGTGTAGTAACATATGACTGAAGTCCGACTATGAACAACTTTGTAACTGTATCTCACTGTGATTCAATTAAAAAAAAAAGATCAAAACCCAAGTGCTAAGATTATCATGATGAAGAGTAATACAAAATACCATCATGGACCTTTATAAATTCAGGGTTCTGTGGCACCCTGCTTATAACAATTTTAATAAATGCTGCATAAAAAGATAAAAGACAAGTGAACAACAGAGAAAGTGTGATTGAGAAATATTCCAGTGTAAATTCATGGCTATCTCAGTGGTTTTTAACTGAATTCTTGTAGGGAAAAATGTTAATTCAAAGAACTCAAATATACCTCAAAAACTTATCAAATAAATTTTGATAATCTACCAAATATTTTGGCATTATAAATGACCACACATGTTTTCATAACTAAGAACAGCTAAGGACCCTCAAAGAGCAAAACTGGGGATCAACAATCTCTTTTCTCGGCAAAGAAATCAAATCAAAACAACCAACCAAAAACATCAGGTAAAATGCTGCACTATTTAGTCTCTTGAAATTTCAGTATTAATTTAGTTTAAGGAAACAATCTCCACCAAGGTTTAAATATTTAATTAATCTACATTGCTAAAATAATAGGAGCCTCATTAATGAGGTTTAAAAATTCAGGATTTTTAAATGTAGATCTGCAAGAACAGGCAATTCTTTACTGGTTGCTTTTTTTTTACGTTTAGAGGAGTGTCAACTGTAATCTTCTCTTACTAAGCAATTTGAGATGAAGGTTCTTTGTTACAAATTGTATTGAGAAATAAGTACTACACCATTAGAATCTCTGTGATAATGGTTGTCTCCTTCAATAAAACAAAGCAAGGACCAGATATGACAAGGTTTGATTGTGGGCAAAACTTTCCCCAAACCCTTTCTATACTGATTTCATTTCTCTTTTTAGACATCCCTAAGTGAGTTTTCAGGGCTTCAGAAGTCTCTTTGCCTTTTGAGTCAAATCAAAATTTGTCAACTTCAGTACTGAAAATATTTTGGATCTAATATCATTCCATGAAGAGTGCTGTGTGGGCTTTGTTCTGGACTAGGCACTTACATTTCACCAACTAGAAGCCAAAAATACTCACCTCCCAGTTTTAAGAACCACAAAAGTGTTTTGATATATCTTCAACTTCTAACTGAAGTAAATGGGAAAAGCAGAAGTGATAGGGATTTCTACTAGGAACCATTGCCTTAGATCTTCCTATTAAAACAGTGGAGTGAATAACATAATATTTATGTTGGAATTTGAATCGTATATACAAGTTATAGTTCCAGGAAATAGAGAGCTATTAAGGGGTTAAGTCATTTGCTTTGCATGTGGCCAACCATGCTTCAACTCCCAACAGTGCCCATGGTCCCTCAAGCACTGTGGGGAAGGATCTCTGAGCACTTCTGGGTGTGGCACCAGAGATGTGTGTATGTATATGTGTTGTATATTTCCATCTATCATAAAGATGTTATCTAAATCTGAGAAATTCAAATAGCCTCCTTAAAATTAATTTCCTGTTCTGTAAAATAGACTGTGACATTTACTTCACAAGACTGTTGTTTGAGATCAAATAAATAATGCTTGTGAAACACTTAGCTTAGTACTTGTCAAATATACATGCTCAATAGATGTTATTTAAAAATTGAAATGCAAACTAATTTAAATGAATAAAATGAGAACAAAGAAGTCGGGGAAGGAGACTTCATTTTTCTCCATTTAGAGGTAAACTCTACTATGATATGATAAGATTTACTTCAAATTATTAAGGGACCAGGGAGATAGCTAAGGTGGTTGATCACATAAATAGCAGGCATAAAGTCTTGAATTTAATCCTAACACAGTATGATCTCCCTTCCCCAAGCACTACTAAACTTTACCACGACAGTTTAGCACTACTAAGGTATCCCTGTTGACTTAGTCTTTCAAAACTTGGGTAGCAATGCTATCAACTGGGCCTAAGCACCAAAATATTAGGTCTTTACCACAAGGTAAGCATTTTTAGGAGGCACCTTCGGTATCTTAGCTGTGTTCAATATGATCCCTATTAAACAAACTGATTCAGAAAGCTTTAAATAAACTTATGCTTATTTTGAGTACCATATACTTATTTTAGCACACATTTTATTTCATATTTTATTTCATGTTCAGTAGAGGGAAAAAATATGGGTTGTTTTTGCCAATGTATAAATTTTCCTACAAAAGCAAATGGCTATTTGATACTCATGTAATTAGAAAAAAATAATGAAGTTTCTTCATTAAAACTTGTCGCCATGCAATTGGGAAATACACCAAAGATAAACAAATTAAGATGCATATCATGTCTTCTTTTAAATTATAGTTTTAAAGGTGGAATGAACTTAAGAATCTCATTAAATCATAAATTTAGCAATATAAGTTTATAGACAGAATCTATGAGAGTAAAGATAAGAGAAACACTGCCTTTTGAAATAATAAATTTAGGGTTATTAAGAACACTTTACTAAGTATTGTCTTATTTAACTGTCTGGATAGTAGAGTCAAATATAAAGTACTGAAGGATGATTCAGGAGAATCAGAGATGGAAACTGGAGAACACACCTGAAAACAGGCTATAGATGAGCCAACTGTTCAGATAAAATCAACAAGTTCTGTGTGATTATAGCATAGCTACACTTAGGAGTTATGATAGAAATTAAAATCAAAAGACTCATTGTTCAAATTCATAAAAATGTCATTTTTTGAAAATTCTTACAGGTACTAGAATGTGATGACTATTATTTTGAGTTTCAGCATAACAAAGCGAAATTGATTCTTAAGAAGATGAATGTACTGGCATTGTGTGAGCCTCAGTTGAAGCGCAGGGAGATTTCATCATTGATATTAAATCACTGAACTACCACAGATGAGAATTCATTCTGTACTAATCTTCATCTTGCACCCAGGTGTAGGTTTGTCTTTTATAGATAGTATCCTACAAGACTTATTTAACAACGAAAGAAAATAATTGAGAACACATCCACTCAGCCCAGAACATGTGTGAAGGATATCAAGATATCAATCCTGTCACTGACTCTTGTTAAAAAAAAAATCTTAAAAATCCATTTCTTCATTTTCACTCACTTTCCCACTTTCTCAATACATATAATCTTCCTATTCACTCTGGACTTCAGCAGCAATTTCCCCTCTAGTCATTTTTTGTCAGAAAAACTGCAGATTCCTCGCTCAGCTATTCTCTTTAAGCCCTGCTATGACACACATGTACTGACAGAATAATGTCAAACTGTTCCCTGACCTAGTTTTAACAACTCTCTCACCGTTCATCTCTGCCAAGTCTCATTCAGCAGTTGAGATCTCATCAATAGAAAGTCACAATTTAGTTTTTCTTGTTTTAACACATATCTCTAATGTCTCTATAAATATATTCTTGGACTAACTTGTTCATTTTTGGTCACATAATTTTGATAATATTTTTATTTATTTATTTATTTTTCACTTTTTTGGTTCTGATTCTGCCGTGTTCAGGGTTTACTCCTGGATCTGTACCCACACATCATTTCTGGTGAGGCTGCAGGGAGCATATGTGGTAAGAAACCAGAATGGATGAGTGCAAAGCAAACACTTTACTCACTTTAGTATCTCTCTGGTCTTTTTATTTAGAAAACATTCTGAAATATAAAATGTTCAGTGGCTGGAGCAATAGTACAATGGGTAAGGCATTTGCCTTACACACAGACACCCAGGTTCAATGCCCAGCATCCCCAAGCTTGTCAGGCATGATTCCTGAGTGCAGAGTCAGAAGTAAGCTCTGAGTATGACAGGGTAAGGCTCCAAAACTATAATATATATAATAGTATATATATACTTATATATAAACTATATTATAGCAGATATAGACATATATAAATTATACTATATATAGTATATATTTCTATGGCATATATATGCACACACATATATGTTCCCCCAAAGAGTAAATCAATTTTCCTTTATTCTTTGTGCTTTAATTTTTATGTGTAATTTATATGCTATATTTAATCATTATGTACATGCAGTTTATGATCACAAATCTAAGCAACTGTCCTCTTTAAGCAATAATTTTTATAAAGACTGAAACATAACTTTCCTAGTATATGAGTGGACAATAAAACTGTTATTATAGTGATGAATACTATATAAAAGTTCTGTATTATCACCTTAAGATTACACACTTTGGTGAAAGTTGCTATTCTTATATTAATCTAGTTAAGTATTATATATGAAGGAAAACTAAGCAAATATTATAAAGTATCTATCTTATTCTTTTAAATTAGCTGTCATACGCAATTGTGTTAAAATTGACTTTGCTAAGCAATAAATCATTTTGTAACCTAAAAATAAAATGGATGTGAATTTTATATTAAATATGATGGAATTTCAATTATATATTTTAAATATTAGTGTTAACATTTATTAGCATAGTAGTGATGCCTCACAAAAGAGGAATTATAGAAACAGGCTTAGCGCTAAGTTCCTTCTATAAAGATTTAATTCATATAGAATAAATGTATGAGTTTGTGATTTGGGTCTAAGAAAAAGATTAAAATTGACACCTAGAGCAGATTAAAGTCTATTAGAGAAAAATATATTTTTTTTCTTTTTTTAAAATTTTTTTTATTATACCACCATGAAACATACAATTACAAAGGTGTTCATAATTGGTTCTTGGTAATACAGTATACCAGCACCCATCCCTCCACCAGTGCCCCATTTCCACCACCAATGTACCCCACCCCCTCCCACCCACCCCCATGCTGCCTTAATAGCAGACAGCCCCGTTTCCACTCTTTCTCTCTCTGTCTCTCTCTGTCTCTGCATCTCTCTCCCTCTTATTTTACACATTGTGGCTAGCCCTGCAGATATTTAGAGTTTATCACTTAAGTCTCTTTGTATATATTCAATGGTGAGTTTTAATCTGCCATTACCATTTCCCACATTTAGTAAAACACTGGTATCTGTTTATGTCCTATTGATGAATGCAGTCATTCTATATCTGTCCTTTTCCTTCTGACTAATTTCACTCAGCATGATAGTCTCCATGTCCATCCATTTGCAGGTAAATTTCATAATTTCATCTTTTCTGACAGCCGCATAGTATTCCATAGTGTAGATGAACCACAGTTTCTTTAGCCTGTCCTCTGTTCTCGGGCATTTAGGTTGTTTCCAGATTTTAGCTATAGTGAATAGCGCAGAGATGAATAAAGAAGTACAGATAGTGTTTCTGCTATGCGTTTTCTGGTCTCGGGTATATTCCCAGGAGTGCTATTGCTGGATCAAATGGGAGCTCAATATCTAGTTTTCGGAGGAATGCCCATATTGTGAGAAAAAACATTTTGAATAAAATTATTTAAAATAAAATTTTTCAAGGATTGGTACATACCATTTTGAGCAAGCTATAAATGTTAGAGGTAATATTTGCACAACAAAGAGGGGGAGAAAGAAAAAATGAAATTAGAGTTATATCCATTTTTGCAACATTTAATTAAGAAGAGTAAGAAAATAAAAGTGCACAATATTGTTAGATCAGGATTTATGAATATTTCAATGAAGCTTAGTTTAAAGGAAATTCTGAAGCAAATATTTACTTTAATTTTGGAAGGGAATCAAAATATATTGTATACAGTATCATTTAAATGTTTTCTTTAAAGCTAAATTCTTTCTTTTAAAGAATGACAAGGAAAACGCCTCTCCAGGCAACAGAACTCATAAAATCTTCCCTTTTCTTAGCTAACAATTTTACCTACAAGAGTGGTAATTTTTTCAGTCTCAAAATATTGCTCTGACTTAAAAAATATTGATGATTTAAAATTCACGATACTAACGCCAGACTAGAACTGAGCATTGAATGTAGGCAAAGGAATATACACGATACCCCCTAAATGCATGTATCACTAGTCGCAATGTGTAAGAGAAGGAAGTCAGAGAGAGAGAGAAGAGGAAAAGCACCTGCTATAGAGGCAGGCTGTGGGAGAGGGCAGGGAATCTGGGCACAGATAACTGAATTGCTTTACGCATATTTACTTTTTTTAAAATTTTTTTTTGGTTAAAATTTTTTTTTGGTTAAAATTTTTTTTTGGAGTAACCCCAGCAGTGCCTCGGGGGTTACTCCTGGCTCTGTGCTCAGGAATTACTCCTGGCAAAGCCCGGGGACAATATGGAATGCTGGGGATCAAACTCATGTCGGCTACATGCAAGGCAATGCTCTCCCCCGCTGTGCTATTGCTCCAGCCTCGCTATATTTACCATTTTTATCATTGAAATGTTAAAAAAAGATATTCAGTGTTTCTAATTCAATAAAACTAATCAGTGTACTTCATAATTGAGATTCTTATAAAAATTCAGAGGATTGTTGAGCACCATAATACTACATATAGCACTATAAAGTGAATTCGGTGCTTTTCATTAATTTATACAATGTGGGACATCACGAGTGAGTCTTAGTGTAAACTATAGTCTATGGTAGATTATGGTGTATCAGAGAAGAGTAATTGATAATGAGATCATCAGTTTGGAGAAATATTTCCTTAAAGAGTTTTTGAACATAAAATGGTAATAAAACTAATTTAATTGTGAAAGACAGACAAAAATACATATATAATTAATAATGTATACTTCCAACTGATTATATCTTCAATAAACTCAAATCTAAAATTCATTCAACCACATTTCACTCAATTTTCTCTCATATTATAGACCTTATATCATAATTAGAGAAGGTTCTAATTATCATGCATATTATCTTTATCAGACTTCTTTGTCTGACTTCTTTATCAGACAACAGACTTCTTTATCAGACTTCTTTGCCCCTGAATGAATGATTTGAGGCTCTTTGTATTCCTGAAGCAACCAGATGCCATTGGGCTACACTGGCACATGATAGGGTCAAATGGAAATGTTACTGGTGCCTGCTCGAGCAAATCGATGAATAACTGGATGTCAAGTGATATGTGATTATCTTTAATAAATGACACTTCTATATTGATAAATTTTAAATTAGTTTGCAGTCTCATAAAAATAATAAAATTGGTATAAATCTTATAGTGAGATATACTCAAATTTCTATTGAACTGAGCAAGTTTTCATTAGTAAAATGGGTATAAATATGTCTGGTCTCAGAAAGCATCTTTTCCTACCATAATAAATATCCATTCATCTATCACTTGACATCTCGTTATTCATCAATTTGCTTGAGCAGGTGCCAGTAACATTTCCATTTGACCCTATCACGTGCCAGTGTAGCCCAGTGGCATCTGGTTGCTTCAGGAATACGAAGAGCCTCAAACTGTTCATTCAGAGGGTCTTGATCCATTCATTTATACTCTACATAAAACTGCTAATTCTGCCATAAATTTTTTGGTTATCCATCAGTGACTGAATTATTTACTCATTTTTCTATACTTTTTACTACCTACTTCCAAACTATACATTTATATTATTTCCAACTCCCTGCCTTTCCATACAGCTTTCAAAGAAAAATAAAGGGCTTATACCAGACCTTGAGATACATTTAGTAAATAGAGTAGGAAGAAAAACTCAGCAGAGAAACTTCATCACAGATTAAAAAGAGATCTGTAAAACAATTGAGGACATAACTTTAAAATGCAAAACAGGATGAAAATGGATTGAATGGCACTTTTTGAAGAAGAGGTGATAAAATCACTGTGGTAAGGCTTATACAGTAAGAATGAAACTAGTTTCAGAGGAATAGACAAGGATGCCTAATAGAAGTCTTCCAGGAGTAAATACCCATAGTGTGATGATGGGGGTGAGTGGAGGAACCCAGTAGTGTCAATGAATGCACTGTATTTGCCCTCCAAAGCTATTTTTCTTGTACTCACACTGGGTTCACTCTTGGTATTGATAACTCTGAGGGCTATCAGTAATGCCAGGTATAGAACACTTGTTGGCTGCATGCAAGACAAGCATCCTGCCTGCTGTACTGTTACCTCTCTATTTCTTCCTTTATGATTCTGTTCAAGTTATCACCACAGAGAGACTATCTGTTAACCTGACCCTATACTTCCTTGGACATGTGATATCTGTTAGAGCAAAGTATTTATTTGTCTTTAATAATACATTTATATTCATAATGCCTTGAATAACTTCTGAAATCAAGTAGGTAGAAAGATAATGAAACATATACAACTTTTTATTAAATATATACATATCAATATGTTATAAGAAATATATTTTAATAAACATTCAAAAAATTAATAAAAATTTAAAGTATGTATTAATTGATATTAAAGAAGTATCAAAAAGCATACTCATTCTCAAAAAATATATTGATCGAACAGAAGACATTTAGAAATTCCTGGACATATTTTTATTGTTACAACTGAGAAAATGGAACTGTTATTATCTATGTATGATAGACCATGAGTTTGATAAGACATACTATAGTGCAACACAATGCCTTACACTGAACAATTGCCTTTATGTGTCTATATATGTTTCTGTATACTCCACATTTGATACATCATTCTGTATCTATCCCCTTCCTTTTTACTGACTTTATTCAGTGTCATACCCTCCAGTTTCATCCATGTAATGGCAAACTGCATGATTTTGTAAACAGTGTAACAACAACAAGTGATCGAATAGTTAAAGACAACATATCCTGGGAATCGGTTTACAAAACAGTTTACCAAAAGCATCAGTTGCAGAAGGGATGCTTTGGAAGAACCCTGAGATAATAGTGGAGTCACTCTGGTGGAGGAACTTTCTGAGCCGAAACCCTGTTTTTTTTTATTTTTTTATTTTTACAATTACAAAGATATACAATTAAAAAGTTCATATTTGGGTTTTTGTCATACAGTGTTCCAGCACCCATCCCGCCACCAGTGCCCATCTCCCACCACCAACGTCCCCGGTTCCCTCCCCCATTCCCCAGCCGTCCTCCATGGCAGGTTCTTTATTTCTTTCCATTTCTCTCTCTTTCTCTTTTTCTTTCCCTCCAGACTCTGGATTACAGAACATACATTAAACGGTTGTCATGTGTATCTTTTGCCACTATTTAATGCTCAGTTCTAGGTTGGCATTAGTACCCTCGACAATTGTTAGCACACTGTTCCATTTTTTGTCTTACCTAGCCTCTGACTCCCACACGTTTGTGATAATTTCCTCCTTTGACAAGACCTCCTGATATATGTTTCACTTGACCTTGGATATTGGTATCATAATATGTACATATATATTTATGTTATGCAGATAAATGCAGTCATTCTCTATCTGTCTCTCTCCTGGCTAATTTCGCTCAACATAATCTTCTCCATGTCCATCCATTTATAGACAAATTTTATAACTTCATTTTTCCTAACAGCTGCATAGTATTCCATTGTGTAGATGTACCAAAGCTTCTTTATCCAGTCATAGATTTTCGGGCACTCTGGTTGCTTCCAGATTCTGGCTATTGTGAATAATGCTGCTATGAACATAAAAGTAGGGATAGTGTTTCCGCTGCGTATTTTTGGTTTCCCAGAGTAGATTCCCAGGAGTAGTATTGCTGGGTCAAATGGGAGTTCAATTTCTAGTCTTTGGAGGGATGTCCATATTGTTTTCCAGAAAGGCTATACCAGCTGGCATTACCACCAACAATGGATGAGTGTCCCCTTTTCCCCACATCCACGCCAGCACTTGTTGCTTTTACCCTTTTGAATATGGGCCAGTATCTGTGGTGTAAAGTGGTATCTCATTGTTGTTTTGATTTGCATCTCTCTGATGATTAGTGATGATGAGCAATTTTTCAAATGTTTTTTGGCCATTCGAATTTCTTCCTTGCTGAAGTTTCTGTTCATTTCTTCTCCCCATTTTTGGATGGGGTTGTTTGTTTTCTTCTTGTAAAGTTCTACGAGTGCCTGATATATCCTGGATCTTAACCCCTTATCAGATGGGTATTGGGTGAATATTCTTTCCCATTCTGTGGACTGCTGTGAATCATGGTGCTTTAAATAAAAAAAAAGAAGGGAAACAAGAAAGAAAGGGAAGAAAGGGAAGGGAAGGGGTGGGGAGGGGAGAAACAAAGGGAAGGAGGGAAGGAGGGAGGGAGGGAGGGAGGAAGAGAGGGAAGAAGAGAGGAAGGAATGAGGAAGGAAGGAAGGAAGGCAGGAAGGAAGGAAGGAAGGAAGGAAGGAAGGAAGGAAGGAAGGAAGGAAGGAAGGAAGGAAGGAAGGAAGGAAGGAAGGAAGGAAGGAAGGAAGGAAGGAAGGAAGGAAGGAAGGAAGGAAGGAAGGAAGGAAGGAAGGAAGGAAGGAAGGAAGGAAGGAAGGGAGGGAGGGAGGGAGAGGGAGAGAGGGAGGGTCAGGGAGGTGTTGCAGGACTCCTAAGAGCCTTTGCATCTGCCCTGGATTGCCTCCTGCAGGTAATTTCTAGATAGGGGGTAGTTTAAATGTGGCAGTTTATCTGACCATGTATTCTGTACTGGCTGGTATAAATATTCTCTCATGCTACCACAATCATCGTGGGACTAACTAGATATTACCAGCATATTTGCCTGGCCACGCTGGTCTCTAAGTAATTAGACCAGAGAGAAATGCTGTTTGCCTCCAAGCAAGCAAGCATGGCTCCCTGATAACTCAAAAGCAACTAAAATACAAAACTACCATGAAGTAGAGGAGACTCTTGTGAAGGCTTGGAGAAATATTTAACTGGCATTAGTATAGTCTTTGGTGCAGAGACATGCTATCTCAGAAAACCCCTTCTCTACCCTAAAAAGGCATTTCCAGGCAGATCTTGACTCAAGACATTAGGTGAAGTGCTGGGAGAAATTACCTGAAGGCATTTGACCCTCTCTGCCAGAGGAAGTTACAGTTAGCTTATAGCTCCTCCCAGCTCTGTTAGGGAGGCTTTGAATCAGCTCTGAGTTCTTGTAAACAGCCAGAAGGCCTCCTGAAGTTGCTACATTTCTATTGAGCTATTTTCCTGTTTTCATATCTAGATAGCCCAGCCCAGAATGGGCCAGGCTGGAAAGTTTGGGCGAATTTCTAGCTATAAAATAAGTGCAAGAAGAAAGAAGCCTCCTTTGCCATTTGGCTTCCCTTGGCGTTTTGCTTCTCTGTTCTTTCCAGTCTCTGTTGGGCCTCAACATGTGGTGCCAGCCATTTTAGCCTACACATGGCTGGGTCCTAGCTGGGAACCTAGAGTCCGGAGGTTTTCCTGCTCTCAGATTGTATATCAGAACCTGTGATAGTAATCACTGTATCACTGTATCACTGTCTTCCCGTTCATCATCGATTTGCTTGAGCGGGCCCCAGTAACATCTCCATATGTCCTGTCTCATGCTAGTAGAGCCCAAGGCATCTGCTTGTTCCAGGAACATAAAGAGCCCCAATCCATTCCGGAATGAGGTCTATAATTGTTATTGGTATTTGGCATATATCAAATACAACACGGGTAGCTTGCCAGGCTCTGCCGTGCAGGGAGCATACTCTTGTAGGCACCTCTAAGTCCAGCATTTATTGATGAACCGCGCAGCCAAGCGGCTGCGTGAGCCGGGCTGTGATAGGCTGGTCTGCTGGGTGGAGGTCTGACGAGAGAGAAGTCCAGATGTGGAAAATGGAGGCCCTCATGGAGTGGGGGTCTTCTGGCTTGTTGCGAGGCTCTGCTGGGATGGTGGGCCAGGGCTAGAACCCACCATCCCTCCCGGGCGCCTCATGAGCGGCTGGTCACAGGGGAGAGCCAGTAGCAGCTCTGCCCCCATGTCTGCAAAGTCTCTGGACCGGCATACCTGAGCCGGATTTAAGAAAGACTGCTGCAGGGTGGAACTTCGATGAGCCGAGCGCTGATAGGCTGGTCTGCTGGGTGGAGGTCTGACGAGAGAGAAGTCCAGATGTGGAAAATGGAGGCCCTCATGGGGGGGGGGGGTCTTCTGGCTTGTTGCGAGGCTCTGCTGGGATGGTGGGCCAGGGCTAGAACCCACCATCCTCCCGGGCGCCTCATGAGCGGCTGTTCACAGGGAGAGCCAGTAGCAGCTCTGCCCCATGTCTGCGAAGTTTACCACCGTAATCCAATATAATGAAAGAACTCTCGCTCTGGTGAGAACTTGGACCATACAAGAGAGCCCATGTCTCCCACCAAAGAGAAAGGATCTCAGCCGAGAGGAGTCCTACCCAAAAGAAGGGGAAAAGGATAGTAAAAGCCCTTTTTAAAACTGCATTGGATTTCTGAGTTTTCATCCATTCCCAGCCGGCTTAGAAGGTAGAAGGGAACTCGCCCCCAGTACTGCTGGGGACCCCAGCCGGCGCCCCGACAGGGAGGGAGTGAGGGGAGAAGGAAGATAGGAAGAGAGGGAAGGAGAGAAGGAAGAAGGAATGGAGGAAGGAAGATCTTATGTAAATTATCTTTAGTATCGAGATTGACAAACTCTGCTCTTATATTTAAAAATATGAGGAGAAATGTTTCATGAGAAAACATCTCTTTCATTGTCTAGCTGCCATATGTCACAGTCTTCAGCAAATTAAATGTATCAATATGGAACCAAGAAGAAAATTGGGAGGATAAAGAGACTGCGTGAAATGAGAAAGATTTGATGGGGAAAAAGCACCAGAAGATTTAGCTTCTAAAGAAATCCCTAGGCATGACTCAAATCAGGGAACTGTGTGATAAAATGAGGCAAAAAATTGAGTGGAAGGGTTCTCATAAGCAAATATACATTTTACTTGGGTAATGTGAGTCTCCACTTTGCTGTAAAAGGTTACAAGAGAGATAACTCTACCACTGCCATGCTTAATTTGCAGGTTTTCTTTAACTATTTAAACTATTTATTGTAGATTTACACTATTTAAATTTCACATGGTAATATAATTACTTTAATAACAATTAAAGTCACAGGGTGAAAGAAAGTGTCTGTCTATACCTCAGTTCTCATTCAACTTGCTCTGTGGCCTTAAATAAATATTTCATCTGCTTGAAATTTAGTTTGACATCAATTAGATATGGTAAAAATTATTATTTTAATTACATCCTCATAAATGTATAGTAGTCTTTATACAAAATATCCAGAGACACTGACACACAGGCCAGAGCTACTACCAGCTCTTCCCATGCTCAGCTGATCATGAGGCATCCAGGAGGGATTGTGGGTTCTGACCCTGGCCTGCCACCCCAATAGAGCCTCAGAAGAAGCCAGAGGAAAACTGCACACCATAATGGCAACCATTTTCAACAACTGAACTCACAGATCGTCAGAGGTTTGCCTCAAGCTGATTATATTTAATCAAATAACCGGAAGAATAGAGGTATACCCGGAATAATTTTACTGTAAAAAAAAGTTTCCATAGCTAAGAGGAAAGAAGTTTTATTGTAAAAAGTTATTTGTTGTGCATCTAAATGCAATTCTCAATCACAATATTAAAAGAAAGAGAACATAGTATATTAAGCATAAGTCAAATAGCTTTTCAATCCAGTTGTTGCATTAGAACCGAATTACCTTGTCAAATTCTACTCCATAGCACTCATGTAATAAATATTTGATAATAATTAAACACATGTTCTATTAAACAGTTATTCATTACAGTTTGAACTAGATACTAGGATAGAGACATGACTAAAATAAATCTGACCTCAATTCTCATGGAGTTTACAAACTAGTGAAGAAAACAGGTATGATTATAGACAAATTGTGGTATCAACAATGGAAAGGTGCACAAAAATGACAGCCAACACAGAGAATTACAGGACAAGCAACTCAGGTAATTGGATTAGAGAGTGGTGGTATCTACGTATGATAGACCATGAGTTTGATAAGACCATGAGTTTGATAAGATACTATAGAGCAATCAAATTGTCTCCCTTCCTCCCTCCAACTCAGAGATGGTCATGCTTAATATAGCACCAGTTAAGGATTTGTTTAAAAAGGATGAAATAATATTTAACTATTAAAATATGCTGACTTTCACTATGAAATTAAATGTTATTGTGAAACATGTTAGAGCCTACCTACTACCAAGAGTGGTGTACCACCCGCACAGAGAGCCTGGCAAGCTACCTGTGTCGTATTTGATATGCCAAAAACAGTAACAATAATAGACCTCATTCCCATGACCTGAACAAATGGGTTGAGGCTCTTTGTGTTCCTGGAGCAGGCAGATGCCCTTGGCTACACTAGCATGCAACAGGGCAAAATGAGATGTTACTGGCACCCACTCAAGCAAATTGATGAACAATGGGAAGACAAGAGGAAAGTGACAAGTGACAAGTGATTGTGAAACATAATTGGTAAACAAGGTTGAAAAAACACTTTATAGGTAAATAATAAACATTTATAGACAACTTTGAAACTTCACACCTTTAAGAGTCTGCAATGTGAAAAACTTAAAAGGGACAGTAGATTGCTTAGACAGGAAAGCAGGCCCAATTGAGCCAGTCACCATCAACCTAACACACACTATCAGCAATCTAAAGACATTGAATCACAGAATTTTTGGCATGAAAGAAATAAAAGAAAATCATAATCACTAGCTAGAATATGTTCAATTTTGGTGGGTATGACAAATCACCTTCTATGCATTAAGCACTTCTCTAAGCATTATATAATTTCTTATTCCAGATCTTGTGTAGTGAGTATAACTATTCCAAGTTAAGAGATAAGGTCACAATGAAGATAATTCCTGAAGTTAAAATAAGGTAGTTAATTTTTAATTAAAGCTTGAACACAACTCTGTACAATTTTTATTTTTAATTCCCTGTTAAACATGTTGTCTCTGTTCTGGAACAAGCTAACTCTTTGGTCCACACTAGATTCTGTTTTTGATTCAGAAAAGAGAATGAGCCAGCTGTATTTCTTAAAAATCTCTTATAAAGTTTGGAGCTCTGCCTGTGCTAACTTTAACTCAAATTTTTAATAACCTAATAGCCATACAGTTTTTTTTAAATAATCTCTTCATTTGCCCCTCAAAATTTCAATGTTTCCCTTATTTTGAAGATAGAAGAGGTATGAAATCATATTGTCGTGAAACTGCTTAAGATTCTCTTTTCTTCAAATTGGTGTCCATTGCAAAAAGAAAAGTAATAAAGTATTAATTTCCACTCAGGGCCAAAACACTCCTTTATACATTTCTCTTGATCTGAAGTAGAAGAAAAATTGATTCACTTTCTCCCTGAGTATTAGCGGTTAAACAAAAGTGAAGAAGAGTTTTGTTGGCTAGAGTTCTTATTCTCATTCATTAGCTGGTGGACTACTGTCTTGCATTAGCTTGAAGAGGCTATTAGGATGCTCTAATTAGAAATAGAACCTGAGAAAATAACTGCTATGTTCAGAAAAGCACAATTAGAAACAGTCTTGGACATTTAAGAGCAGAGCCTTAGGGAACTTTTCTCAATCGAGGAATATATTGAATAGTCTAGAGAGTTAAGCAATACACTATGGACATTTTCTGACTCCAAATTTACTGTATCTACACAATCAACTATTCCTTTTAAGTTCTTCATATTGCAGAGTCTTAAAGATGTGAAGAATCTTAAAGTTGTTTCTAAATGTTTGAATAAAGCATTTTTATTTGTCATTGATTTTAACTTATCATTATTTGATAATGTTTTTGGAATTTATCAATGTATAAAAACCCAAGTTAAACCAGATTCTGTTTTTGAGAAAATCAGTATCAACAATTATCTTTCCACTCATAAAACAAATCAAAAAATTTATACCTACCAAATATAATTATATTAACTATAGTATTTAACATTTTAATACTAGAATCTAACCATACAGGACTTACAGGCATCATTAAAGTACAGTATGAATATTTTAAGTTTCTCTACTCTGAATTTTTTATATAGAAAAAAAATAAGTCAATTTACTTAGATAATTCTCATAAATGGATTTGGCTGTCTTGGCTCTCTTCAGATACACCAAAAAAGAGAATTGAACAAGAATGTTAATGGGAAAAATAGTTGAGAAACAGCTATTATGTTCAGATTAATTAAATAGAAGGCAAAAAGGTAAATGACAGAGAATTTTGGAACTTTACTGTTTTTGTATACCTAAATCCACATATATTTTCCTTCTCTAATCAATATCTTAAATTTCTGTTCTCATAACATCTTCTAATTAAAAAGATATCACTTGTATCTTGTCTTTCCCATTGTTCATCAATTTGTTAGAGCAGGCACCAGTAATGTCTCCATTCATGGGAGTGAGGTCCGTCCATTATTGTTACTGTTTTTGGCATATTGAATATACCACACGTAGCTTGCCAGGCTCTGTTATGGCTCTTGGTTCATCCTAGGGGTCCCAGTCTTTTCTGTGTCAGAACATCAAACATCCAGGGCCCATGGGTCAGAGCCCTGGGTGTAGAGAAGCCTGTTTCCTGTCTGCCACCTGCAGACACAGCTGGGCACCGCAGACACACCTGCTACACCTCAAGGGACAGGCAAAAATATATATATATATATGCATATTTATATATATATATATCTTTATATATATTTAATTATATGTACATTATATATATTTAATTATATGTACAGGATTCAAAGTTGCAACTTGGCAGTACTTCCCAAAGTTTATTTTCTTGCACCACTAAACAAAACTATATACACAAATTTTCATTCTTTTTTTTTTTTTTTTTTTGCTTTTAGGTCACACCCGGCAATACTCAGGGGTTTCTCCCTGGCTCTGCACTCAGGAATCACCCCTGGCAGTGCTCGGGACCATATGGGATGCCGGGGATTGAACCCGGGGCGGCATGGGCCAGCCGCGTGCAAGGCAAACGCCCTACCCGCTGGGCTATCGCTCCGGCCCCACAAATTTTCATTCTTTTTAAAGATAAGCTTGCACATTCACATTTAACAGTGATTACAATTAATTTTCCTTGAAACAAACTGACTGTCCATCTCAAAAAATATATTTGCAAGAAATGGTGAAATAGGTGTTATCAAGAAAGGCTTTTAGTAAAACACAGTCAGAAGTCAAATACATATCCCGAATAGGATTCCAGTTCACAGCCTGGATTTTCTGGGAGATAAGTATATCCCTAGACTGAAGATGACCACAGCATGGACTTGGAACCTGGAGGCACTTATCAGGAAGCCCCAGAGTAAAGTAAATTTGCTCTCATTGTTGTTGAGTATCCTAAATTTTCAGGGAGGACAAAGACTGAGGAAATAACACTGCATAAAATCAGTGATTTTACTGACATGGATAAAAGACTTCCCTGCTGCAGAAACTGAACTATGGAACAAACATATTGATTACTAATATTTTAGACTAGCAGTAGATAAAAATCTGAATTTTTCCATACGTCTTTAAGGGAATAAACTAGAATGGACCAGTCTAAAGGTGATAACTTTAACAAAGGCTCTTGGCATGGCTAAAGCTCAGAAGTGACCATAGAGGTGGTGGATTGACTTTGAGAAATCTCTCTGGGCAGTTTCCCTCCACCACATTGCAACCAATTGTGATTTTCCATTTCTTCACCACCTTTCTGTCACCATAAAAAAATTCTAACATGAAAGACACAGCACCACTTACAGAAAAACAAATGAATTCAGCTCAGATGAGTAAGCAAAAGATTTCAGCAGGCAAATAGTTTTAAAATAAGATGGAATTCCACAAAGAAAATGACAAGTCTCAGAAGGGCAATTATAAAGATATAGAATTGGAGAGGATAACAAAGAAATAATTGAGAAGAATTACTACAAAATGCAATGACGTGGAGAATCTCAACTACACAGACAGAAACAAGACTGAGAGGTTTTTTTTAAAATATCTACAAAAGTTCGAGCACTTTTTCACCAAAGCTACTAACAATATTCCTAAAAGAGTGCTTGCATATGAAGAGCACATGGGATAAAATAAAAATTCACATGATGAACAGAAATAATAGTCAATCTTTCAGATGAAAGAATAAAAGAATATTAGAAATTAAAGATGACAGTAATGATTCATGTGTAAGAAGAGAAAGAAATGAGAACTGAAAAATGAAGTGAATCTATGAGAAACATCTTATACTTTTACAATGACAACTATTAGTATAATGATAATTTCCAGATAGAGTGAAAGGGGGAAATGTAGCAGAGACACATTCAAAGAAGAAATAAGAGAGAAGTTTACTAAAAGTAAGGAAAGAACTAACTATAACTGTTCCATAACCAAAAAAAAATTAATTCAAAGAAACCTACACTAAAAGATATTATTGTTAAATTATTTAATAAGTCAATGGTAAAATAATATATAAAATTAAGTTGGGGGGAAAATAGCATTCAAAAGCATTTCCATGGGACTTTAATATGACTTCTCAGCAGACACCCAGAGTTAACAAGAGAGCAGAATGACACAGTCACTTCATTAAGGGCAAATTAGGGTTCAGGGAGTGGGAGCTAGCTTAAATTGGCAGAATACAACAATGTGATATATATATATATATATATAAAACTTCCTTATATAATATATATATGTAATCACTTCCTTGTTGAATGGTGAGATCCTTGTTCTAATAACACCAAATATTAGTCAAGTGGCACAAATGCTGGCTGACTACATTGAACTCTCTAAAGACTATATATAAAAATATATATATATATATAAATATATATATATAGTCTTTAGAGAGTTGATATATATATATATCAAGTGACATATATATCAAGTGACATATATATATCAAGTGATATATATGTATATATAACTTGATAACTTGATCACTTGACATCCTGTTATTCATTGATTTGCTCGAGCAGGCTCCAGTAACATTTCCATTTGACCCTATCATGTGCCAGTGTAGCCCAATGGCATCTGGTTGCTTCAGGAATACGAAAAACCTCAAACCGTTTGTTCAGGGTCTTGACGAAGAATTCTGACCATCTTGTAGGTGGGTGGCCATGTTTTCTTTTGACATCCAGTGGGATCCAGTCAGGGTCCATTTATATATATATATATATATATATATATATATATATATGTTGCATAGTATGCCACTGCATATATATGTGTGTGTGTGTGTGTGTGTGTGTGTGTGTGTGTGTGTGTGGGCCAGAGTGGCATACTATGCAACTCTAGAAAATTTGAAATCATACAGCTTGCTGCAACATGGATGAAACTGGAAGATATCATGTTAAACAAAGTAAGCCAGAAGATAAACACAGGATAATACCACTGATATGTGGTATTTAGAGTAACTGGATGAGGAAATGCAGTGTTTGAAAGTGTGGATGTCTAGATCACTTTTGTTCCCGAAGAACACGGAGGAGAATGAAAAATGAGCAGGGCAGGGATGCAGAAAGACAGATGAAACAAAAAAAGGTTTAAGGTCAAGGTACATCGTGGTGCTAAAGAATGACAGAGCTAAATATCCAAACAGTAAAAGACACCGTTAGATATAAAACATCCTTATAGCACTAGATATAGTGAAATAAGTAAAATGATCAAATACAAAACCAATTTATAAAACTTTTGAATTTTATATTTGAAAAATGTGTTATCAGGATGAGAATTTAAAAAAATCAATTCCATTTTAATTGCATAAAATTATAATGTACATAGGGTAGACCTAAAAAAGAGATTAAAGACATACTATACTGTCTGAAAGCAGATATTTTACAAGAAGCAGCAGATACATAGAAATGAAAATATCCATAATCATGCACTTAAAGACTAATTTACTAAAATGCACATTTTAAATAAAACAATCTATAGGTTCAACATTATCCCTTTAAATTACCAAAGCATACTAACAATGTTTTTCAAAGAATGAAAAGAAATAATTTAAAAAATGTGTATAGAACCACAAAAATCCCCAAATAGCCTAAGTAATTTTCCAAGAAAGAAGACAAATGGAGGTATCAAACTCTCTGACTGCAAGTTCTATTACACAGTAATGATTCTTGACATAGTATGCCACTAAAACAAAAGCAAGGACATAAATCAAGGGATAGAAAACTGATGAGAAATATTTAACTCATATATAGACATCCAATCTACATTAACTATCCGAAACCAATGGAGAAATAACTTCAACATACAGTGTTGGAAGAATTGAAGAGCTACATAGGAAGGAAGGAAGGAAGGAAGAAAGGAAGGAAGGAAAGTAGGTAGGAAGGAAGGAAGGAAGGAAGGAAGGAAGGAAGGAAGGAAGGAAAGTAGGTAGGAAGGAAGGAAGGAAGGAAGGAAGGAAGGAAGGAAGGAAAGTAGGTAGGAAGGAAGGAAGGAAGGAAGGAAGGAAGGAAGGGAGGGAGGGAGGGAGGGAGGGAGGGAGGAAGTAAGGGAGGGAGGGAGGAAGGGAGGGAGGGAGGGAGGGGAGAAAGAAGTGAAATTATCACAGCTTGTCTCAATAGCACAACTAACTAAATGTTTTTTAACTGTATGAACCCAAAATGAGAGAACTCAGGCTCAAGAGTAAGAGCTGGTAATCAAATATAGACTAATCACTAGTTAGTATACTATTGACCGGTGAGGTCCTGGGACAGGCACACCTGCAGAGATTGACCTTAACTGCTATCCATTGATGTGGCCAGTCAGGGCTGAAAGGATCTGAAAGCAGTAGCCCTCTTCTCTGCTTCCTCTTCTCTTCCCTGTCTGCTCTCTGCCTCTGCTCTCCTTCTCTCCGTTCTCTGCCCTGTTGGGCCTTAGCACATGTTAGTGGCCATCTTGGCCTAGATTCTAAACCTACACATGGCCAGGGTCAGCTAGAAACCTAAAAAAAAAAAAAAAACCTGGGTTTTCCTATTATTGAATTGTACACCAGAACAAGTGTGAGTAAAGTCTTTTGAAACTGTTGGATTTGCGAGTCTTTCTCTGCTGGCTGCAGATCCCTGGATAAGAAGGGGATGGCTGCCCCTGCTCCCAGATTTTGTTGGGGAGCCCAGCATTCTCCAGCAAATGCAGGTTCCACCAAGACACCTGTCCTGCTTCCTGGATTTGTTGGGGGAACTCAGCATTCTCTGGCACCTCAGCATCAGAGATGTAATTCAATTCCATTGAAAAAAAAGGAGCTTTTAAGCAAAGAATTTTAAAGAGGCTAAATTAGATTTAACAGCTTTTGCATGGCAAAACACCAAAGAAAAAGATAGTATAGCAATTATAACATATATTTTCACATTTATATATTGTGGGATTTAAAGGCTCAGTACCTCCCAAGGTCTGTTAGGACAGTTGAGGCCAGGGTTCTGAACCTGGCTGAGACTGTAATAGGAGCCCTAGGAGAGCATCCTGGTGGGGGTGGTGGGAGGTGGGGCGGCGACTTCTGGACTTCTGGACTGAGAGAGCAGTGGCCTCTGGTGCCTGGCTAGCTCCTAGGTCATGGAGGCCCTGGTGCTTGGAGCCATATGGCTAGCACCAGGGAGGAGAAGCTGTTCCTATTGCCTAGGCCCGAAGGCCAGCACCAGAGACACAAGGCCTGGTGCCTGAGCTCAAGGAGTGGCATCAAAGCTACAGGGCCACAGAGCTTCAGGGCTTCTGAGAATAAGGACCACAGGCAGTAGGGCAACAGGGAGAAACTCAAAGACTTAGATAGGGATTCAGTGACACAAGTCATGGTAGCAAAAGATGAAACAAAGTAACTAGGGAAACAGATAGGGATATAGCCGAGAAGTCTAGAGAAAAGAAGCCCTGGAAAGAAAAAGCCCTGAGCTGAATTGGTCCTGAAAGGAGACGTCCTAGAAGAGGACCCCAAGCATGAAGCCTTGAAGAGAGATGGACATCCGGAAGTAAGAGGGTCTGAGGAGAGGAGCCCACACAGATCCCCCCAAAGAGAGAGCAGCCTGCAGGAGCACCTGACGGCAGGAGCCCACACGGAATCTGCCAAAGAGAGAGCAACCTGCAGGAGAAACCACCAGGAGAGAGACTAGGTCAAGGAGAGCTTCCTGCAGAAAGCAGCAACTAGATGAAACAAAGTAAATATTAAAGACTAACATTCAGGAAACTCTAGCCCTGCTGGTTATTCCGTAGACAGGTCAGGGGAAGCCTTTCGGCCTAGACACAGGTCAGAGGCCATAATGGACAGTGAATACTGCTGGGAACCCAGTTAGGTCCCGGCTTCTGTTGCCATGGTTATCCCCTGACCCCCAAGTAATGTTAATGCTATGGAACCCACAGGAGTTCCCTTAAACCTGAAGTCTTGGGACATCCGTGAGGGGGGAGGCACAATCCCCCTCCAGTACAGTTATTTTTAAGCCTTAACAATATATTTTACAAGGGATTACTGTTCAGAATATATCATGGACTTACATAGCTCAACAACAAAAACAATACATTCAAAAATGCAACTCAAAATTTAAAAGACTTGAATAAACACCTCTCAAAATAGTCAAATAGAAAGCCCATAGACACATGAAAAATACTCAATATTACTTATTATTAAATAAATGCAAAATAGAAACACATAAGAGATATCACCCATACCATAGAGTGAACTCTATCAAAAGTAATGGAAGCAGAAAATGCTGGTGAGAATGTGAAGGAAAAATTATAATATATGGCATTTTAGCAATGGAAATGGGCAAAGTCTCTGTGCAAAATGATGGCGGGAATCTTTTAAAAGCTAGAAATATAAATATCATTGATCACAATACTAATCCTAGGAATTTATCAAAAGATATGAAAACCTAATTCATAAGATTATTTACACTTCTATACTCATAGTAATTCAGTATCTAAAACATGAAACAAACCTAACTACTTATCAACAGTTGACTTATTGAAGTTGTGATTTATATATTCAATGGAACACTTCCATTAAAAAGATGAAATAATGCCTTTTGAGATATATGGATAAAATTTGAGGTGATTATGCCCAGTGAAGTAAGGGATGAAGTGAAAGGTAATTTATTTCATTCATAAAGAACATGAATAACAAAAAAGCAAACAAACTGGAAAAAGCAAAATTATTTCCTAGCCTTGGTAAAAGCTATGATATCCATGAGAAGGAAAGAGATGTGAATGAGAGGGATGGATAGATCTTTTTTAGGGAGGAACAGAATAATAACTCGGTAATTTTGTTGATTCATATAGATATATTGAGTCATAAAGCTGACCTAAAATTTCATAATATTTAATCAATGATAAAATCAATACAAAAGAAAATCAAGTGTTAGCTACGACTGATAATAAAGTCATCATTTCTCATAAATAAATATGAACTTACAATACCAAAAGAGCATTAGCAGAATGGTTTTTAAAAAGTTCTTTGTTTTATTAGAGCACCATTATTTTGATTATGCTTTCTTTAACTTATTTGTTATATGAAAATACTTTGTGAAAGAAATTAATTACTTTTGCTTAATGCACTCCCAGATTAGAATTCACATATACAACCAAATGCTCTAGTTTAATTTAATTTCATATATTAAATTATTAAAAACAAATTAAGATAGAAGTAATTAAAATATTTAAAAATACACTCAAAGAATACTTTTCATATTTTATGTGAATACAAAGTGCAAAAAATATTACTAGAACAGGATAAATAATAAATGCGCTCCCACTTATACTGATAAAAACTTTTTCTTAATTTTATTTTAGTTCAAGTACTAGGAATTCTAATAACTGATAAAAGGCAAAGAACTTTTATCCACTTATACTGTAAGTATGCACTACAATAGTTAAATAATTATGTATATTTAATTAGAAGTTCTGGTCTGTATTAAATAATTGCTAACAAAATAAATTATTTAGCTTGCGGACATAAAAGCCAAATTAAGAGAAAATGCTGTTTCTACTGCATGAATGGAAGTCTCAGTTCTTCACTGGCCATCATCAATGGCACTCAGCAATGACAGGAAAAATAAAACAAAGCTACATCCTGTGAAATAATTACTTATCCTCTAATTATTATTATGACTAAAATTATATGACTGAATCACTAGTTTTTATTTCATTAAGTTTAATTTCAAATATAATATTCAGTGTTTGAAAGCCTTACTGCTCAAAACATTTTATGTAATAAGGGACATATCAATGGATTATGTACTTCTTTAGGAAGAGGCAGGTACATTGCATTTTGAAGAGTCATGTATTTATGACATTCCAAGTCATAAGTTAACTCCCTACTATCTCTCACCCCACTCCTATTTACCTTTTATAGCACAGAGTATCTGTACTAACTTAGAAAAAAAAGGCCACGACTGTGTACTAGTACAGTCTGTGCAAATTCAGAATGAAAAATCCCAACTGAATACCAGTACAATTTTATTTACAAAATAAATGCTGCAAGGGCCATAGCAATGGCAAACTCTCTAGTATGGAAAAGAGTTAAGAGTGGTATTACAAATGTTAGGGCCCAATGGAAATGTTACTGGCGCCCGCTCAAGCAAATCGATGAATAACGGATTCAAGTGATCAAGTGATTACAATGTAAGATGAAAGATTTGTTATGTTTGTGAAAAGATGTTCAGATCTATTTAATGTTATAGATGCCATGGAAGGAGGTGTCTAGGGCATTATTCTTCCATGTGGCCAATCCAAGTTAAATCTCCCGCATCCCATATGGTCCCCAGGAGTGATCCCTGATAAGAGCTAAGAGTAAGCTCTTAGCATTGCCCGTGTGCCCTCACCCAAAATTATATAAATAAATAAATAAATAAATCACATGAGGTAAGGTCTCTGGAGACAGACCATCTCCATATGAATTCAAGATCTTCCATTTACCACAATTCTATACACACTAAGACAGTTACTTAACTGTCTTTTCACCTATCATGCTTGGAAAATGGGCAAATATGGAATGTTAGAATTAATTAAGTTAATATTTGTGGGGAAATGCTGGGGTGCCCTGCACAAAATCCGGGAGCAGGGTCAGGGATCCCCTACATCCCAGGAGAAAGATTCAAGAATCCGGAGAAGTTTCAAAATGCTTTACTTAACACAGGTTCTGGCATACAAATCAGCAATAGGAAAAACCACCAACTTAGGGTTCCTAGCTGGGCTGCAGCCACATGTAGGCCAACATGACTTCCACCATGTGTTAAGGCTTTGGAGAGAGGAGACAGAGAAGAGGGCCAGCAGAAAGGTGGCAAAAGCCAAGAGAGAAGAAGCAGGCTAGTTTTATATCCCTGCAACACAAACACAGACCTCCCACCCCAGCAGAAAGCCATCAGGGTCAAATCTGCTCAGGTAATTTCTCCCAGGACCTCATCTAGGCTGTTTGAGATATTAATGTTGCTGAGCCAAGATCTGCCTTGGAAGTGACCTTGCAGGCTATAGTGGAGGAGGGGGCTTCTAAGACGAACTGTATCTCAGAATTCAAAGGCATCTGTACCAAAGAATATTCTGTAACCAGCTAAATATTTCTCCAAGCCTTCACAAAAGTCTCCTCTTCATGGTTGTTCTGTATATCAGTCTTTGAGTTATCAGAGAGCTATGCTTACTTGCCTGGAGGCAAACAGCATTTCTCTTTGGTCTAATTACTTAAGAGATCCAACATGGCCAGGCAAATATACCAGTAAGATCTAGCTAGTCCCATGATGATTGTTGCAGCATGAGAGAATATTTATACAAGCCAGTATAGTATACATGGTCAGACGAGCTGCCACATTCAAACTGTCCTTCTATCTACAAAATAACCTGCAGGAGGCAACTCCAGGCCAGATGCAGAGGCTCTGGGCAACAGTGTACTGCAACAAATGTTGATGATTAACTCAGAACACTTCTTGATTAATGGTAATAACTAAATAATATTACTATCATAAATGTTTTCCTTTATACATCATGAGCTCTCAGGGGGAAAACAAGATTTCATTTATGTATTGTAACTTGTTCATAGCATCATAAAATACTCAACAAACTTATGTGTCAGTACATAAACTGCCAGAATATGAGAAACTAGAACATTAAGGGTATCTTGAGGGTAAGCACAAACACACATCTGATAAGGAATTCAATGTCAGGGTTAGGAGATTCCCAGTGATCAGACTCTATCTGATGAGAACAGAATGCCTTTCATCACGATCTCACGATCACGATCTTCCCGTTAATCATCTATTTGCTAGAGCGGGCACCAGTAATATCTCCATATGTCCTGTCTCATGCCAGTAGAGCAAAGGGCATCGGCTTGCTACTGGAACATAAAGAGCCTCAAACCATTATATTAGGTCATGGGAATGACCTAATATAATTGTTACTGGCATTTGGCATGTCAAATACAACACGAGCAGCTTGCTAGGCTTGCCGTGCGGGAGGTATATTATTTAAACACCTCCAAATAAAGCATTTATTGATGAACCGCACGGCCGCTTACGGCCGCACGAGCCGGGCTGTGATGGGCTGGTCGGCTGGGTGGAGTTCTGAAGAGAGGGAAGTCCGGATGTGGAAAATGGCGGCGCCCATGGAGTGGGTGGGGGTTGTCTGGTTTGTTGTGAGGTTCTGCCGGGGTGGTGGGCCAAGGCTAGAACCCACCATGCCTCCCGACTGCCTCATGAACGGCTGGGCACAGGGAGAGCAAGGAACCGCTCTGCCCCATGTCTAAGAGTCTCTGGACCAACATACCTGGGCCGGATTGAGAAAGAAACTGCTGCAGGGTGGGTGGGGCATTAAAATTAGGAATGACTGATAGGGAGAGAAGACAAATAACTGAAGACATGAAAGGTATTCCAAGAAAACGCATGGACAGCAAGGTGAAACTGGATCCATAGGGAAAATTAGAGAGGATTATTTTCAGTTGAGCATTGATACAATTGAGTAAGTTTTCTTTCAGTTTCAGAATTCTCGAGACACCCTTCTAACACCATGCTACTGCATAGCTCCACAAGCATAACTCTACTCTGGTCTAAACAGAAATATTCACTATCACTGTCACTGTCTTCCCTTTCATCATCGATTTGCTGTGGGCACCAGTAACATCTCCATATGACTTGTCTCATGCAAGTATAGCCCAAGGGCACCTTGCGTGCTCCAGGAACATAAAGAGCCTCAAACCATTCCATCAGGTCATGGGAATGAGGTCTATAATTGTTACTGGTATTTGGCATATCAAGTACGACACAGGTAGCTTGCCAGGCTCTGCCTTGCAGGTAGCATACTCTTGTAGTCATGTCAAAATCCAGCATTTATTGATGAACCACGCGCCACTTGCTGGTGCGTGAGCCGGACTGTGATAGGCTGGTCTGTTCGGGGAGTTCTAACGAGGGGGAAGTCCGGGTGTGGAAAATGGAGGCCCTCATGGAGTGGGGGGTCGTCTGGCTTGTTGCGAGGCTCTGCTGGGGTGGCGGGACATGGCTAGAACCTGCCATCCCTCCTGGGGGCCTCATGAGCGGCTGGGCACAGTGAGAGCCAGTAGCAGCTCTGCCCCATGTCTGTGAGTCTCTGGATCAGTATACCTGGGCCGAATTAAAAAAAGACTGCTGCAGGGTGGATCTCGATGAGCCGGGCTATGATAGGCTGGTCTGCTGGGTGGAGTTCTGATGAGGGGGAAGTCCGGATGTGGAAAATGGAGGCCCTCATGGAGTTAATAGAAATATTAACTCTAAAGTTTAATCAAAGTGAAGTGCCAATTGACCTACCTTCAGTTCATGCTTCTGCTCTTCATTGTTATTTAGGAAGGTATGGTTTATAACAGCGTTCATAGCATGGTTTAAAAAAGCAATGTTCCAAATCGCACCACCACCAGAGTTCTAGTGATCCTTCACTGTCTCATGTCTCTGCACATTCCATCCCAACCCAACCCCATCTGCTAACTCAATTCTATCTCCTAATCTCAAGGTCTATTATGACCGGCCAATGGTTATGCAGCATTTCTTTAAGAGCTTCTTATCAGTATTTTTATTCTTCATAAAACTCTAGCCAAACTCGTTTCATGCCATTGCTATGATGGAGAAAGTTTCCATTGAAATGAATGTATAGTTCCAGGAACTTTTCAGCAATGATGGCTTTGACAGTTTCTTCTTCATCAGGGTTTTCTTCTTGCCCTTCTGGGACCCCAATGATCTGTATGTTGTTTCTTCTGGCTTCATCCCTATTATCTCTTGTTGTCTGTTCGGTAATTGTGAGCCTTTTTTTCTATCTTCTGGTGTTGTGTAGAGAATCCTTGGAACTCGTCTTCGAGATCACTAATTCTTTCTTCAGTAGCTATTATTCTGCTATGATGGCCTTCCACCGTGTTTTTTATTTCATTTACCTCATTTTTAATATCTGTCATTTCCCTTTGCATTTTCCTCACTTCTTCTATCATGTCCTCTTATATTTTATTGATTTTGCATTCCATTGCTTCTTTGAATTCCTTTTGAATCCTTAACAGTTCTTTCTGAAATTCTTTTTCAGATAGGTTATACAACTCATTGGTATTGCTAGACTCATCTGGAGCAGTGACTTCACTCACAGAGCTTGATGGAATTTTGCGTTGCTTTTACCATTATGACTATTCTAGGTTGTAACTGTGAGTTCTTGGGTGACTAGATAGTGCAGTTAGTAGGTGTCTGGTCTGTTTGCAGAGTTTGGGTGGGTGGCAAGGATGTAGGAACCAAGGTTCACTGGTACTTCATGCAAGGTAGGTAGTGAGAGGGTCACGTGGACGCCGCTTAGCGTCCGCGCAGTATTGAGTTTTGGGATGTTCCCAGCAGCTCGGGCGCAAGGGTCAGTCCGGCTGGAACCAAGGCACTTTGCCTTGGTTCCCGTTGATGGAGTTTCCGCTCTTCCCCTGGGGCAGCTTGGGGTCCGCAGAGACGCAAGAATCACACACACACCTGTGGGGGAGTGGAGGTGGTTCCCGGAAGCTCAGCGCTAGGGTCAGTCAGGCTGGAACCAAGGCACTTTGCCTTGGTTCCCGTTGATGGAGTTTCCGCTCTTCCCTGGGGCAGCTTGGGGTAATTCGAATGGCCAAAAAATATATGAAAAAATGCTCATCATCACTAATCATCAGAGAGATGCAAATCAAAACAACAATGAGATACCACATTACACCACAGAGACTGGCACATATTCAAAAGAGCAAGAACAACAAGTGCTGGCGTGGATGTGGGGAAAAGGGGACACTCATCCATTGTTGGTGGGAATGCCGGCTGGTACTGCCTTTCTGGAAAACAATATGGACTTTCCTCCAAAGACTAGAAATTGAACTCCCATTTGACCCAGCCATACCACTCCTGGGAATCTACTCTGGGAAACCAAAAATACGCAGCGGAAACACCATCCCTACTTTTATGTTCATAGCAGCATTATTCACAATAGCCAGAATCTGGAAGCAACCAGAGTGCCCGAAAATCGATGACTGGATAAAGAAGCTTTGGTACATCTACACAATGGAATATTATGCAGCTGTTAGGAAAAATGAAGTTATAAAATTTGCCTATAAATGGATGGACATGGAGAAGATTATGTTGAGCAAAATTAGCCAGAAGGAGAAAGACAGATACAGAATGACTGCATTTATCTGCATAACATAAATATATATGTACATATTATGATACCAATATCCAAGGTCAAGTGAAACATATATCAGGAGGTCTTGTCAAAGGAGGAAATTATCACAAACGTGTGGGAGTCAGAGGCTAGGTAAGACAGAAAATGGAACAGTGTGCTAACAATTGTCGAGGGTACTAATGCCAACCTAGAACTGAGCATGAAATAGAGGAAAAAGGGATTCACATGACAACCTTTTTTTTTTTTTTTCCAAGTTTTTTTTTTTTTTTTTTTTTTTTTGCCTTTTTGGGTCACACCCGGCGACGCCTCAGGGGTTACTCCTGGCTCTGCGCTCAGGAATTACTCCTGGCGGTGCTCGGGGACCATATGGGATGCCGGGGATCGAACCCAGGCTGGCATAGGCCAGCCAGCGTGCAAGGCAAACGCCCTACCCGCTGGGCTATCGCTCCGGCCCCACATGACAACCTTTTAATGTATGTTCTGTAATCCATAGTCTAGAAGGGAAGGAAAAGAGAAAGAGAGAGAAAGGCAAAGAAATAAAGAACCTGCCATGGAGCAGGGCTGGGGAAGGGGAGGGAACCGGGGATGTTGTTGGTGGGAGATGGGCACTGGTGGAGGGACGGGTGCTGAAACACTGTATGACCAAAACCCAAACATGAACTTTTTAATTGTATATCTTTTATTTGTATGGAGATGGGCACTGGTGGAGGGACGGGTGCTGAAACACTGTATGACCAAATGACCAAAACCCAAACATGAACTTTTTAATTGTAAAAAAAAAAAAAAAAAAATGCAACAGCAAAAAAAAAAAAGAAATAAATGTATAGACAGAGCATACCAGCACCTGGCCAACTATAAATTCTAGTGTAGATGGTGTATCAATAGGATCTGAAAATCTTTTCTCTCCCTATTTAAAAAACCTAGTTGAAAGGAAGGATGTGGGTCATGTTTAGTTTTTTTTTTTCTGAAAAAATATTCTCATTTCCTTGGAGAAAGCTCTTTATGTTCACCTATCATAAGGAACATTAAAGACTACTTAGACTTCTTTCCCCTTGTATTCAGCAAGAATTTCTCTTCATCATCTAAATGGATTTGTATTAACAGGGGTTTCAGGAAGGTATCTTTGAGCTTTCAAAATTAAAGCTATCCAAAAAGCTATCACACACAGCTTTGATCTTCCCTTTGATATGAAGAAGCCAGTTTTGCTTCTCCCTGATAAAATCTATTGCACACAATATTTTCTCAATTTTTCTTTCTTCAATGCACCTGAAATATTTATGTTAGTTTGTTTCCTGTGATTGAACTTATATTTAAATAAGAAGGCAGCTCACTTTTCATTTTAATCACATTATTGTACATAGTGAATGGTGTAATATGAATACCATTCTATGTATACTAAAGTATAATCAGTGAATTGCTACAGTAGTTAATCATATATATTAATAGAGATTCAAGTTTATATGATTTAATATTCTTAACAAAGTAGTATAATAATTTTTATACCTCCTTAACTAGACATTGAATTTACTCAACTGGCATTTGTTTTCCCCTTCTAACTTACAATTTTCAATATGAAACCCTCAATTTCTATCCAAGATTCAATGAAATACAAGATTTCATCTTTTCTTATAGTTGCATAGTATTTCATTGTATATAAATGTGAATCCTAAAACTTCCTTATTCATTTATCTGTTGTTGCTAATAATTTGAGTGTTTCCACATTGATATTATTAAACATAACACTGTAATAAACATAGTTGTGAATATATCCTTTTGAATTCATGGATATACATCATAACTTCATTATCTTTCCATAGGTTGTTAGATACTTAGATTGCTTCCATGTACTGGTATTGTACTTAGTACAGTAATGAACATAGTTGTGCAAATACCTTCTGGAACTAACAGTTTCACATTTTGTAGAAGCATAGTAGTGCAAACCACTGAGTAATATGGAAGCTATATTATTTTGATGTTTTTTTTTACGTTTTTATTTTATTTTATTTTATTTTTTAATTTCACAATTACAAAGATATACAATTAAAAGTTCATATTTGGGTTTTGGTCATACAGTGTTCCAGCACCCATCCCACCACCAGTGCCCATCTCCCACCACCAACGTCCCCGGTTCCCTCCCCCCCCCCTGCCCTGCTCCATGGCATGTTCTTTATATCTTTCCGTTTTTCTCTCTTTCTCTTTTCCTTCCCCTCCAGATTATGGATTACAGAACATACATTAAAGGGTTGTCATGTGTATCTTTTGCCTCTATTTAATGCTCAGTTCTAGGTTGGCATTAGTACCCTCGACAATTGTTTTTTTTTTAAGTATTTTATTATACCACCGTGAGATATACAAATAAAAAGATATACAATTAAAAAAGTTCATGTTTGGGTTTTGGTCATACAGTGTTTCAGCACCCGTCCCCTCCACCAGTGCCCATCTCCCACCACCAACATCCCCGGTTCCCTCCCCCTCTCCCCAGCCCCTGCTCCATGGCAGGTTCTTTATTTCTTTCCCTTTCTCTCTCTTTCTCTTTTCCTTCCCTTCCAGACTATGGATTACAGAACATACATTAAAAGGTTGTCATGTGTATCCTTTTGCCTCTATTTAATGCTCAGTTCTAGGTTGGCATTAGTACCCTCGACAATTGTTAGCACACCGCTCCATTTTCTGTCTTACCTAGTCTCTGACTCCCACACGTTTGTGATAATTTCCACCTTTGACAAGACCTCCTGATATATGTTTCACTTGACCTTGGATATTGGTATCTTAATATGTACATATATATTTATGTTATGCAGATAAATGCAGTCATTCTGTGTCTGTCTCTCTCCTTCATTTTTCCTAATAGCTGCATAATATTCCATTGTGTAGATGTACCAAAGCTTCTTTATCCAGTCATCGATTTTCGGGCACTCTGGTTGCTTCCAGATTCTGGCTATTGTGAATAATGCTGCTATGAACATAAAAGTAGGGATGGTGTTTCCGCTGCGTATTTTTGGTTTCCCAGAGTAGATTCCCAGGAGTGGTATGGCTGGGTCAAATGGGAGTTCAATTTCTAGTCTTTGGAGGAATGTCCATATCGTTTTCCAGAAAGGCTGTACCAGCTGGCATTCCCACCAACAATGAATGAGTGCCCCCTTTTCCCCACATCCACGCCAGCACTTGTTGTTCTTGCTCTTTTGAATATGTGCCAGTCTCTGTGGTGTAAAGTGGTATCTCATTGTTGTTTTGATTTGCATCTCTCTGATGATTAGTGATGATGAGCATTTTTTCATATGTTTTTTGGCCATTCGAATTTCTTCCTTGCTGAAGTTTCTGTTCATTTCTTCTCCCCATTTTTTGATGAGGTTGTTTGTTTTCTTCTTGTAAAGTTCTACCAGTGCCTGATATATCCTGGATCTTAACCCCTTATCAGATGGCTATTGGGCGAATTTTCTTTCCCATTCTGTGGACTGCTTTTGTATCTTAGTCACTGTTTCTTTTGAAGTGCAGAAGCTTTTTAGTCTCATGTAGTCCCTATGTTTATCTTTTCTTCTAGTTGCTTTGTTAGTGATGTTTCACCTTTGAAGATGCCTTTAGCTTTAATGTCGTGGAGGGTTTTTCCTATATTTTCTTCAATGTACTTTATGGATTCAAGTCTGATATTGAGATCTTTAATCCATTTTGATCTGATTTTTGTGTATGGTGTTAGAGACAGGTCCAATTTCATTTTTTTACATGTCGCTGCCCAGTTTTCCCAACACCACTTGTTGAAGAGGTTTTCCTTACTCCATTTTAGACTCATTGCACCTTTATCAAAGATTAAATGATCATATGTTTGAGGTTTGGTGTCAGGATACTCAATTCTATTCCATAGGTCCATTGAGGAAATAGAGACAGTAATTAAAAGTCTGTTCAAACACAAAAGCCCAGGTCCAGACGGATTCACTAGTGAACTCTACCAAACCTTTAAGGAGGACCTACTGCCTGTCCTGTTCAAGCTCTTCCAGGAAATAGAAGAAACAGAAACACTCCGAAACAGCTTCTATGAGGCACATATCACCCTGATACCCAAAGCAGGCAGAGACAACACAAAGAAAGAAAACTACATACCAATATCCCTGATGAACATAGATGCTAAAGTCTTCAACAAAATACTAGCAAACAGAATCCAAAGACTCATCAAGAAGATTATACATCATGACCAAGTAGGATTCATCCCGCGAATGCAAGGATGGTTCAACATTCACAAGTCAATCAACATAATACATCATATCAATAAAAGAAAAAATAAAAACCATATGATCCTATCAATAGATGCAGAGAAAGCATTTGATAAGATCCAGCACCCGCTCATGATTAAAACCCTCCAGAATATGGGAATTGAAGGAACTTTCCTTAAGATAGTTACAGCCATCTACCAAAAGCCCACAGCAAGCATCATTCTCAATGGGGAAAGTTGAAAGCCTTCCCCTGAGATCAGGGACAAGACAAGTTTGCCCACTCTCACCCCTTTTATTCAATATAGTACTGGAAGTAGTTGCCATAGCAATCAGAGATAAAAGGACATCAAGGGCATTCAGATAGGCAAGGAAGAAGTCAAGCTATCATTATTTGCACATGACATGATATTATACCTAGAGAACCCTAAACTCTCTACCCAAAACTCGGTAGAAACAATAGATGCATATAGTAGAGTGTCAGGATACAAAATCAACACCCAAAAGTCAGTGGCTTTCCTATATACAAATAACGAAAGAGAAGAAAGGGATATTAAGGAAACAATTCCATTCACAATTGTGCCACAGAAAATCAAATACCTAGGAATCAACCTACCCAAGTGTGTAAAGGACCTGTACAAAGAAAACTACAAGGCACTACTCCAAGAGATAAAAGAGGACACAAGGAAATGGAAACATATTCCCTGCTCATGGATGGGGAGAATCAACATTGTCAAAATGGCAATACTCCCTAGAGCTCTGTACAGATTCAATGCAGTCCCTATAAAGATACCCATGACATTCTTGAAAGAAATTGACCAAATACTCCTGAAATTTGTATGGAACAATAAACCCCCAAGGATAGCCAAAAGCAATACTGGGGAAAAAGAAGATGGGAGGCATCACCTTCCCAATTTCAAACTGTACTACAAGGCAGTAGTATTGGCCTTAATACATTACTGCTGTTTTAATGGTAATACTACTACAAGGCAGTAGTATTACCATTAAAAACAGCATGGTATTGGAATACCCTTTTATTTTAGACTCGTTTGCTTCTGCCATTCAAAAATACAATGTTATTTTAATGTACTTCCATTTTTATTTTCTTGTAAATTGTGAAAAAAATATTTAAAGACAACCAAGGTCCATATCCTGGTGTGCTATGTCATGTTTTCCTCAATACATTTTATAAATTATAGTTTAATTTCAAACTTATTAATATAAATTTAATGAACTTTTGTAGATGGTTTTTATATCAGGGAATCTCACTTTATTTTTCCTTCTTTTTTTAAAAAATATGTAGCTATCCAATTTTTCCCACATCATTTACTGAAGATGCATAACTTTCTCTAATTCATGTATCCAACTTCTTTGTCAAAAATTACCTATCCATATATGTGAGGGTTTATCTCTGGATTCTCATTTAGATAGCATTGGCCTGAGATTCTACCGCTATTCTAGTTCCATAAAGTTTTAATTATTACATTTGTAGTATAATTTATTTTTATTTATATGATATTTCAATTAAAAAACTTGTGGGTGTTCTTAGCTATATACAGGATTTATTTTTGGGAGTGTGCTCAGAAATAACTCCTGGCAGGCCCTGAAATATACACACAGTACCAAAAATTAAACCCAGGTTGTCTATATACAAACTTCCTTACCAACTCTATATCTCTTTGGCCATATGGTACAATTTAAAGTCAGGAACATTTCTTCTTTCTTTCCTAATATTGTGGGGCTATTACATATAAATTTTAGTAGAATCTTCCAATTTCTTGGAGAACAATGTTGGAAATTTAATGGGGACTTCATGGAATCCCACTAACACCATTTAGAATTCCTCTAAGACACAGATACAAGGGCAGAGCTGCTATGGGCTCTCCCTGTGCTCTGCTGATCAGGAGGTGTCTGGGAAGGAAGGCAGGTTCTGTCCCTGGCCCATCATCTCAATGGTACTTTGAAGAAGCCAGAGGAACCACTACATAATGATAGCAGTCATTTTCAACACAGGGGCTCCACAGCTCGTCAGAGCTCCACCCAAGAGAAAAGCAAATCTCAAGTCCAGCTTGTCAGAGTCCCACTCTGCAGAGAAGCTTACTTCTAGCCCAGTTATGCTTGTACTAGAGACACAGATAAACAGGGCAGAGCTGCTACATAGTTGATATCAGTAAATGAATGAACTGAGAACCTACCTACTATGGAGAATATCCCACCCCGCATAGCAGAGGCTGGCAAGCTACCTGTATTGTATTCAATATGCCAAGAACAGTAACAATGATGGACCTCATTCCCATGACCTGAACAAATGGTTTGAGGCTCTTTGTGTTCCTGTAGCAAAGAGATGCCTTAGGGCTACACTAACATGCAGCAGGGACAAATGGAGACATTACTGGTTCCTGCTTGAGCAAATCGATGAACTAATGGGAAGACAAGTAATACAATTGAAGTGATACTAAATGGTATTAGAAGTAGAGTGGTCATTTTGACAATGTTGAGAGAAGGAAGGGAGGGAGGAAGGAAGGAAGGAAGGAAGGAAGGAAGGAAGGAAGGAAGGAAGGAAGAAAGGAAGGAAGGAAGGAAGGAAGGAAGGAAGGAAGGAAGGAAGGAAGGAAGGAAGGAAGGAAGGAAGGAAGGAAGAAAGAAGGGAGGGAGGGAGGTAGGGAGGGAGGGAGAGAGGGAGGGAGGGTCACGCCACTAGTGTGACCTTCCCTCTACTAATGTCCCAAGTTTCCCTCCTATACCTAAAGCCTTCCCCCTTAGAAGACATATAACAAATTTTCTTCATATTACTTGTTACAACAAAATGGCATATAGAATTATCAGAAAAGAAATAAATAAAAGTCAATTTGTGATGATTGACTGCTATATCTCATAATAGTGTTCTTAAAGTCATTTTGTGAGGATGTAGTGATCTGGTTGATGCTGGTTGAATCACTGTGTCATGATTTTCAAGCATTGATCTTGGTGAGTTGAGATATAACTGTTTTAATAAATTTGCTATTCTACTAGATTGCAGGTATTGTGAAAACTGGAGGTGTTGCGCAGTTGCAACTTTGGGGATTCTGCATAACTCCATTCTGAAAAGGCAACTGAGTCTGAAGACTGTTCTCCCTGGAGTAATAGTGGAATGGTGTCATATAAGGAACGATTTTCTTTTCTAGAGAAGAAATGACAATACAGACAACAGACCACTGTTTCCATTATGCCATTATTAGATGTCTTTATAAACAATGGGGAGTCCGGATGTGGCCCTCATGGTGTGGGGGATCCTCTGGCTCTTGCGAGGCTCTACTAGGGTGACAGGCCAGGGCTAGAACCCGCCTTCCTTCCTGGGCACCTTGTGATCATCTGGGCACAGGCAGCACCTGTAGCAGCTCTGCCCCATGTATATGAGTCTCTGAATCAGCATACCTGGGCTGGGCTTGAAAAGACTGCTGCAGGATGGGTGTCTGACAAGCTGGTTTTGAGATCAGTTCTTCTGCTGGGTGGAACTTTGACTAGTGGGGAGTCTGGATGTGGAAATGGCAGCCCTCATGGTGTGGGAGTTCCTCTAGTTTCTTGTAAGTTTCTGCCTGGGTGGCGGGACAGGGCTAGACCTTTCTTCCCCCCCAAGTGCCTCGTGATTAGCTGGGCACAGGGGGAGCAGGTCAGAGTTCCACCCAGCAGAAGAGCTGATCACAAGCCTGGCTCATCAGAGACACACCCTGCAGCAGTCTTTTTTCAAGCCCAGCCCAGATATGCTGATTTAGAGACTCACATACACGGGGCAGAACTGCTACCATCTCTCCCTGTGCCCAGCTGATCATGAGACACCCAGGAGGGAAAGCGGGTTCTAGCCCTGGTCTGCTACCCCATCAGAGTCTCTCAAGAAGCCAGAGGACCCCCCAAACCTTGAGGGCAGCCATTTTCCACATCCCAACACCCCACTCATCAGAGCTCAACCCACAGAAGAGCTGATCACAAGCCTGTCTTGCATGGCCACAAAGCAGCCGTGTGGTTCATCAATAAATGCTCAAGATTAGAGGTGATGACAAGAGTATTCCAATACATGGCATAGCCTGGTAAGCTACCCGAGTCATATTTGATATGAAAATACCAGTAACAATTATAAACCTTATTCCCATGACCTGATGGAATGGTTTGAGGTTTTTCATGTTCCTGGAGTGAGCAGATGCCCTTGGGCTACAGAAGCATGTGACAGGATGTATAGAGATATTACTGGTGCCCGCTCGAGCAAATCGATGAACAACGGGAAGACAAGTGATACAAGTGATTTATAAACAATATGGCAAGAGGTAGTATGCGATAATAGAACTGTTTTTCAATAAAAAATATAAATATATAATATTTTCACTGAAATAAAGTAAGAAAGAATAATATGCTATAAATAATACAAAGTGTTCAACATAATTGAGTTTTTCCTATACAGGAAAAAATAGAGACCCTAGTTCCATCATATGTTGCTACTGATCAATTCTATTATAGTGACTTTGGGGCAGTTATCTTAGCATGTGAACAACACTTTTACATGAATTAATATTCGGTATTTACTAATGTCAATTCATATATCATTTTAAATGTATTTTCTTCTAGAAAATGTGCATCTAAAATGGATTTTTAAAAATTTGTTATATTACCGTGAGTTATACAGTTGCAAATATACTCCTGATTGGGTTTCAGTCAGTGTTCCAGTACCCATCCACCAGGATACATTTCCTACCACCAATGTCCCCATATTCCCTGCCATCTCCCACACCCTGTCTCTATAGCAGGCACTATCAGACTATCTCTCTCTCTCTCTCTCTCTCTCTCTCTCTCTCTCTCTCTCTCTCTCTCTCATCTTACACATTGTGGCTTGCCCTACATACATTTAGGGATTAACATGTAAATACTTCGTCTACATTCAATGCTCAGTTCTAGTCTGGCTTTACTGTTTCCAACAATTGGTAGAAAACAGGTGTATATATATATATCCCACAAATGAATGCAGTCATTCTTATCTGTCCTTATTCTTCTGACTGATTTCACATAACATGATAATCTCCATGTCCATCCATTTACAGTAAATAAAATTAATTTTAATATTATATTTGCTTTTCTTTCCCCTTCATGTCAATAAATTTAAGTTTTATCAGGCTATAGTATATAGGAGAAAAAAGTGAATGTATGTAAAGTTTATATTGCCCAGATACTAATTTACCTAGATATTATAACTAAGATAAATATAATCTTATAAAAAGCTATAATTTTTATTACAATAAAACTGTGAGGGAATTATAATATCTTTTATATGTATGGAAAGAAAATTAATGATTCATTGAAAACCATAGGCCTGCAAATGATTAAGACAGTAAGTTTAGATCAGAGTATTTACTATGTCCAGTATAGGCCTCTAAGGAATCATGGATAATTCAACTTCATATGAATCACTTAGTGATTTTAATAGCTCATATCATAGCATTATTCATGTGTGAACTCATTCACCAAGGTTGACCAAGAGTGCACTGCAATCAAGATGTTTAATTTGTCTTTTTAACAGTTTGCCTGCTTAAACATGAAAATAATGTCTCCACTCAATAATACCAAATGTGTTCACTTTAGTAAATTAAAAAGCTATGAAAGAGTTTCTGTACTTATAATTTTTCCTTTGTAATCATCTATGAGAAGTGAAACATTGACTGGAATTTAAAGCTTATCTTCATTATTTAGTAGTCTTTCCCATCCTCAATTTAAAATGTTGACACTTTTAAGTACATTTTAAGCTGGATTGCATAGAAAGAGCTTTCAGGAATAAATACGAATACATATATAAAACATATTAATAACATTTATATATATATCAAAACAAAAATCAACAATAAATTATATCTGAATTTGATTGTGTTAACGAAATAAGTAGTTGTATGACTACAGATGTATTATTAGAAAAATCAGACAAAACTAGTGTATTGATATCAGACTCTTTCTAAGTTCGTTTTGAAAGAAGGCAGCAAACAGGGGCTGGCCTACTCATGGAAAGTTACCAATTTAGGGCCTAAGTGACCTTTTCATCCTGCTATCTACAAAAGGCCCAGAACAAATTCCTGTTAGAGGTTATGAGACCCCTGTCCAGAACCTGCTATCTGGCCTGAATTGCATTCCTGCACGCACGAATAGCCGTTGTTGACCACAATCCCACATGTGTGCCTAGCTGCACCAAATATAGAAAGATTGTAGGTGATGGTAACTTGTTACAAAGTGATTGGCTGCCTGCATGCAGACCTTGATGTAATATTTTAAATCTATTGGATGGTTATGCGCAGGCTTCTCTGTAGCGGTGGGAATTATCTCTTAAAAGATCCTCCTTGGAAGGGCTCAGGGCTCTTAGCCACTGACTGCTTGGGGTCGTGCTATGAGCCCTGGTATACTCGAATATTATTAAAAACCCTTGCTTTTGCATAGGACCAGGTCTCTCAGAGTTTTCCTTGGTAGGTACAGCGTTCCAAGGCTTCCAGTCAGTCACTCCATTGGGTGGCCAACTCTTTCAATTTTTTAAATTCTGAAACTCCTGACCTTGCAGTCAACACCAATTTAATTTTTTAGATAAAATACACTGGACTTGCCAGATGGGTTCAATTATCAATCTACTGTCATTTCTCAATTACATGATAACATTTTTTGTCTCACAAAAGCCAAATGGGTAACACAGGATGAAGACAGAAACTTCAACAACACTAGTGAGATTATAATTCAGCTAGGAACATTTTAAATTGTGTTATATTTCCTTAAATGATTACTGTGGAATTAATCAAAAGGAAACCTGATTAGCAAATTAAAAGTTTGATTAGCTCTTTGTAGAATTAAAAAATATATTAATCAAAGTCAGTAGAGCATAACTAGTTACCTATTTAAACCAACACCTGCATGCAGGAAGCAAGGAGATAATGGCTGTTAACACATGAGAGTTTGAGAGTCCTTTGATTGCTGTGAAACCTTTCTATTCTTCTTCAATCAGAGTAATTACAGAGCACAATGGTTTCTCAGGGCTTACATTATATTTATCAAGGTAAAACTGCCATGCTTTAAGGCATAGTTCATTTGGGCTAAAGCTAAAAAATTTCAATAGTATATGTCTACTAATTCTGGGGACATAGGATTTATATTGAAACATGTTAAGACCCAGATTAATATTATAGAAAACGTATCATAGTTTGCCTCTAAAAATGTTGGAATAATAAAAAGATAATGATATTTTTGTCGACATAAGAAATGACAAAAAATTCAGAACCTCAAAGTCTCTGTAAAAGACATTCATGGAAAAAATTCTATGTGGGCAAAAATAATAAATTATTATACTCATTTTATAGTATTCTTAGAATGAAAGTTGTGAAGTCATTATGGAAATGACAAATAAAAAATTGCTTTATTATAAGACAATTATATGTACTTTTTATTGTGTGATTTCAATGGAAGAACTAGGTTGGACCCAGTCCTTTGTATGAAAGTTCAGAACTTAAATTAGGAAGATTATCATCAATAAATCTGTATTCTCGATTATCACTGAACATTATAATTTATGATAACTATTCCATATACATTCGTAAGCATTTCTGACACTTCGTTTTGACAGAGTAATATCATAAAGAGGTAAAGCGTTTGACACATCCCTGGAAAGGAAGCAGGCCTATGTACAAGACTCATTTCCTAAAACCCTACAGTGTAAGCTGAGGTAGAACACTAAGGTACTTGGACAAGTTTTACACTGAAAATTTATGACTGCTGGTGGGAATGTCAAAAGGTCCAGTGTCTTTGAAAAAAAAACGTAGACACATTTAAAATAAACTAGGTATTGAGTGTCCATTTTAACCAGCAACTCCAATTCATGGCATCTAGCCCTAGAGACCAAAGACTCTATTCAGAAAACATACATGCACCCCTAGTTCATTGCAGCACTAAACACAATTTCCAAATTCTGGAAAAAATCCATATCTAAGAACAGATAAAGAATCTATGCTACATATACACAATGGATACTACTGAACTATGAGAAAACACAAAATTTTGAAATCTGGTACTACATGTATGACAGACATGGGCAGAGCTGCTACTTGCTCTCCCTGTGCCCAGCCGCTCACAAGGCACCCAGGAGGGATGGCGGGTTCTAGCCCTGGCCCGCCACCCCAGCAGAGCCTTGCAATGAGCCAGATGACCCCCACTCCATGAGGGCCTCCTTTTTCCACTTCTGGACTTCTCTCTGGTCAGAACTCCACCCAGCAGACCAGCCTATCAAAGCCCGGCTCGCACGGCCGCAAGCGGCCGCGCAGTTCATCAATAAATGCTGGACTTAGAGATGACTACAAGAGTATGCTACCTGCACGGCAGAGCCTGACAAGCTACCCGTGTTGTATTTGATATGCCAAATACCAGTAACAATTATAGACCTCATTCCAGAATGGATTGAGGCTCTTTATGTTCCTGGAGCAAGCAGATGCCCTTGGGCTCAACTAGCATGAGACAGGACATATGGAGATGTTACTGGGGCCCGCTCGAGCAAATCGATGATGAACGGGAAGACAGTGATACAGTGACAGTGATACCACATGTATGAATCTAAACTTATTTTGCTGATCGAATTTAGTTGTAGGAGATGATAGATACAAAATGATATTCTTAACATATGCGATATAAAGATACATAGTAGGGAAAAAACATCCATGTACAATAGACCTGAAAACTGGTCTTCAATAGGAATTGCTTTATTATGAGACAATTACAGGTAATTTACTATTGTGGGATTTTAGTGTAAGAACTAGGAAGGAGCCAGTTCTTTGTATGAAAGTTCAGAATTTATATTAGGAATTTTATCCCCAAATAAATCCATATTCTCCATATCACTGAACATTATAGTCTGGGAAGAGATGTAAGTCAGGCTGTCAAAATTCATCAGCCCACTTATATGGATTCTGGAATTCCTGGAGAGCATGGCTGCACAACACCTCCAATATCCACAAGGTAGGCATTCCAATGGAATAACATCACATTAGATGGGAAATTTGCATATAAGCCAACTGAACTCAGTGCACAAATGCAATCATACAGAAGGCTCAACCAGCAATAAACAGCTTAGTAAACCTCAGAAAATGACTTTAATTACCCCATGGGAGGATATAAAATTTACACAAATTCCTTTTACTGAAGTATTTTTTTAACAATTCTGCCGTTTTGTTGTGCTGTTAATGGTATTAACAGTGTGCTTTGCACCTGGCTTACTCAGGTTCAACCCCTGACTCCTGAACCTCCTTATGATCTCCCAAACATGCCACCAGGAGTAAATACAAGCACAGAGTCAGGAGTAAACCTTGGCTCCACTGGGCATGCCTCAAAAACCAGAGTTGGGGGAAGAGGGGGGCAGAGAGAGAGAGAGAGACAGAGAGAGAGAGAGAGACAGAGAGAGAAAGAGAAAGAAAGAGAGAATGAAAGAGCATTTCAATTGAGTCTTAAAGAATGGCTGAGAGTTCAATGCCTTAAAAGAAGGTTTAAGGTCTGGGTGCAATGATAATATTGAAAAAAAATTAGAATCACTACTCCAAAATATACTGCTTTAATCTGGTCCTGTCTAGGAAGCTTTCCTGATTTTTCTTTTTCTTTTCTTTTCCTCTCCTTTCCTCCCCTCCCCTTCCCTTCCCCTCCCCTCTGGCCCCTCCCTTCCCATCTCCTCTCCTCTCCTCCCCTCCCTTCTCCTCTCCTCCCCTCCTCTTCCCTCCCCTCCCCTCCTCAAGATCTACATTTCAAAATGTTTCATCTCTAGATAGCCCAGCCCACAACAGCCTGGGCTTGAAGATTTTGGCAGGCTTCTGTCTATAAAATAAGCTAAGCTAGGAGAAAGAAGAAGGGGCCTTTTTGCCATGTTGGCTTCCCTTGGCATTTGCTTCTCCATCCTCTCCATTCTCTTGTTGGGCTTCAACATGTGGTGGCAGCCATCTTTGCCTATACATGGCTAGCCCCAGCTGGGAACCCAGAATCTGGGGTTTTTCCTGTTCATGGATTGTATATCAGAACCTGTGATAGTAGTTGTTTAAAACTGCAAGATTCCAGAGTTTTTATCCATTCTCTGCTGGCTTCAGAGGTGAACTCATTTCCTGGCATTGTTAGGGACCCCATTGGTCCCCATCAGAGTGAAATGTATCTCTCTATATTTCCTAATAATATGCAATCCACCACTGTACTTAGATGATTTGTGATAATCATCTACCTAATATGAATTTTCTTCAGTGCATTCTTGAATTACTTAAAAGTACAGATTGTGCCGTCTTAAATTCTAACATGATTTGCACCAGTATCAAGATAATATTAATAATAAATTATTAGCTAGAAAATTAATGATGTATTAAATTCAATAGCCAAATAATAACAGAATAAAACATCCATTTACAAATAATTAATAAAATCTTACCTTGAGCTAGCTTATCATTACTATGACCATGTGAAAACATTTCAAAAATAAAACCAATACATGATAGATTAGAGTTTGACGTGTCTAAATAATGTACATTTATATAGGATTTATAAAGGGGTTTTGACTATTTTCCCCATGATTTCTCTTTTATTCGTGTTCTCTTATGTCACTATTTTTCACTTTAAATTTACCTCTCATAGATCCAATATTCCTTCAATAATTTAAATGTTAACAACCTGGTTCAGTTTATTCAGTTTGTTTTGGGGTAGGAAGGTGAGAGGGAGGGTATGAGATAGGGATCATACCTTGCCATGTTCTGGACAATTCCTGGCTCTATGCTCAGAGGTGTCTTGGTGGTTCTCTGGGGACCTTAGATAGTTCCCAGTGTTAAACTATGGTCAGTGCATGCAAGCCAGCACCTTACCTCCTTCACACTATCTCTCTCTCTGTCTCTCTCTCTTTCTGGCACTCAGTTCACTGTCTTATCTGTAAAATTGTCTAACAGCTCTTACTTCAGTGGTTAGCTTTGGAAACATATGCTTATGATAAGTAGGATATGCCTACTCCAATTCCTGGAACAAAGCGAATACCCAACAATTGTTAGTTACAGACTGGAAAGATAGCACAGCAGGTAGGATGCTTGCCTTCCATGCTGCTGACCAGGGTTGGACAACCAGGACCCCATATGGTGCCCCTAGAGCCCACAGGAGTGATTCTGGAGAAAACAGTCAAGAGTTATCTCTGAGCATACCTGGGTGTGGCCCCCAAATCAAAACAAAAACAAGTTTTAGTTACTAATAGCTCTCTCAGCTTCTCCACAGTTAGAGGGAAAGTGTAATCTCCCACACACTCTCTCCTCAAGAAAGTAAGAACCAACGTTTTTATAAGAATAAAGTATTCTCTGTGATTTTGGACTCTCAACAACATTTGTTATTTAGGAAGAAGGAAAGATGGAAATCCTCCATATCATAATATGATGCACCTCAAGAGAGAGCTCATGCCATAGCTCATGGTTCCCTTTATAAAAAGTACTTGGCTATAATTTAGAAATTCTATATCAAACAATAAAAAGATTTCCCTCCTCCTCCTCGTCCTCCTCCTCGTCCTCCTCCTCGTCCTCCTCCTCTTCCTCCTCAGAAGTTTAAGTATTTTCAACAATCACCTGTTATCTTTTAAATTTTCTAATCAGGGACCTGAGCAATAGCCCAGCGTGTATGGCATTTGCCTTGCACGCGGCCGCGCCTTTGCCGGCCCGGGTTCGATCCCCGGCATCCCATATGGTCCCCTGAGCACTGCCAGGAGTAATTCCTGAGTGCAGAGCCAGGAGAAACCCCTGAGCATTGCCGGGTGTGACCCAAAAAAAGCAAAAAAAAAAATTCTCTAATCATTTATATACTATACCACATTTCTAAACTGTAGAACATAGCAGAAGCCAGTTATACTCTAGTAGTGATTTTACTGATTTTACTTTCAAAACCACGGCTAAAATGGAAAATCTTTATCATTATATGAGAAACAAGGAAATGTAAACACAAATAAACATGTTATACAAGCACATCTAATTCCTACTTCAGCATGCTTGTTATATGAATCATTTATTCTCATAGAAAGAAATAAGAGAAAAGTTGAAGTCACAACTTAATAAAGTCAAGACAGATGAGAAGAATGAACATGATATTGGTAAGCTTACAGAAGAAAATACTTTCTGAAAATGTCTATTTTGACAGATAAAAGTGTTTTACATAAAATATTATTATATTTCATTAAAACAGCAGATGGAATAATGGTCACATTATTCAACATCACATTGAAATAAGAATAAATGGGAAAGCAGCAGCAAATAGGAGTGAGAGTGAAAAAGAGACAATGTTGCCAAATCAATTTCATCCAAAATGTTGCTGGACAGTCCACTGAAAATTGCTGTTGCACAAACTTAAAAGATCACTGTATCACTGTATCACTGTCTTCCCGTTCATCATCCATTTGCTCGAGCGGGCCCCAGTAACATCTCCATATGTCCTGTCTCATGCTAGTAGAGCCCAAGTTCATCTGCTTGCTCCAGGAATATAAAGAGCCTCAATCCATTCCGAATGAGGTCTATAATTGTTACTGGTATTTGGCATATCAAATACCAGTAACAATTATAGATGCCGGTCCAGAGACTCGCAGACATGGGGCAGAGCTGCTACTGGCTCTCCCTGTGACCAGCCGCTCACAAGGCGCCCGGGAGGGATGGTGGGTTCTAGCCCTGGCCTACCACCCCAGCAGAGCCTCACAACAAGCCAGACGACCCCCACTCCATGAGGGCCTCCATTTTCCACATCTGGACTTCTCTCTCGTCAGAACTCCACCCAGAAGACCAGCCTATCACAGCCCGGCTCGCACGGCCATGCGGTTCATCAATAAATGCTGGACTTAGAGATGCCTACAAGAGTATGCTACCTGCACGGCAGAGCCTAGCAAGCTACCCGTGTTGTATTTGATATGCCAAATAAACTTAAAAGATAGAGAAAAAAAATTCAGCATCAAAAGAGATGATGTTACCAGGAAACTAACTGAAATATCAATTTGGTTATAAAGTAAATATCCGTAGAGAAGTTATCTTCAAGTAGATTATCTCACAAATGCTTCTGAATAAAGCACAAATATATTTGGTGAAAGGAGACACACTCAACCCTCATTCTCCAGCACTTTTCTATCTTCAACTTCATTACATATAAGCATATATATGTTTGTGTATGTGTTTATAAATATCTGTTACACTAGACAAACATTTCCTTAATATCTAGTTTGCTCAAATTTGGACAGTTCTAAAAATTAAGGGTTTTATTTTTTTACTTCTGTCACTTTCCTCTGCTGAGAAAATGTAGATAAACTGGAAAGAATTTTTTCAAATATGAAAGTAAGATTTTTCTTTGCTTTTAGACATGTGTGAACTGGAAATCCATGCTCTTGACCTTCATCTGACTCACAATGTCTCAAAATATTTAGTAAGTTTTAATATAACTTAATCTTCAAGAAGAATTTGTTGTAAATATTTTTTGGGGGTAATTTTGGAAAGATGCCTGGAAGATGGTCCTGAAAATATGAACCAGGGTGAGTGGGATGCAGTATAAGTGACTTAACCCTTGCACTATCTCTCAAGAACTTAATGCAAATCTTAGGCATATATATGAATATATTTAGAAAAAAACACTATTTAAGAAAAGATAAATAAAGAGAAAAGAACACGGGGAAACCCGGAAATTATGGGACTGGACTCCTGAGGCAGGAATTCCACCAAACTACCTTTGAAGCAAAAAGAAACCACACAAATTTAGCTATATTGTTCACCTGAAATCAACAGATTATTAACTCCCTAAATCATTTCCTATTAAGTTCATTTCCTTTGTAGACCAATAAAGTAAGGACATACTGAGAAGACCTGTAATAAGAAACTACAGCAGAGAATGGTAGCACTTAGACTAATATCTCTTCATTCAGTATATTAATTTTTTATAATGTATAAAGCACTTTCAGCATTATTATTTATCAATTTAAATATTAAATTTGGCAAGCACATTTTGGGGTGAATTTTAGATCAGTTAGTTGATGTCTTTTTTTATTCTTTTAATATCCTAATACCTGAATTTTTATACAATGACTAATTATAAACAAAAAACTTATTTTTAAAGGTATTCAGTCAAAAAAAATTATTTCAATTCCTCCACTACTATTTTTAAATATAACATATTCATGTCTATAGCTAAGGTGATATTGACAGTATGTGAATTTTAATTGTTTTTCAGATTCAAATATTTGTATCTTGCAACTATTATTTTTAAGCATTTCAGTGATCACTGTAAATATGCATAGTGTTAAAAAAGCCCCAGAATATTAGCAGAAAAGTTAATTTTCACACATGTGTGAAATTGTGTGCCTATGTTCTAACTGCATCCATTTTTATTTTTGGTGGTTTAATTGTCCTAATGAAGTATGCAAAATTTTTAGTTTTATCTTTCTACAAAGTTAGATTTTTATCAGGAACAGAGCTTAATTTTTAGTGCAATGAAATTTAGAAAGAAAATCTGAGCATTTCTTTTCTTAATTTGAAGGAAACATAAATCTGATAAATTGCTAGCAAAGCAAATTTAAAGGGAAGCAGTCTTCAGTCTATTGCCAACTGATGGTACAATCTATTTAATAATACAGAAAAATATTATAATATGAACTGGCATCAATGTAAGCAAAGCTATAGAGTAAAATGGCAATATTTACATTTCACAGTGAATAAAATAATTTTAGTAATCAAAAATAAGTAGCCTAATAATTCCACACAGAAATCACATATTCTCATGTGACTGTGAGGTTTTCATTTTAAAACTCCATACTAAGTGAAATCCTGATATTTGAATCTATTTACTAAGATTCTTACAAAAACAATTCTATGGCCCTATAAATTCTCAGCAAACTAAACAACCCAAGAATAACAACCAGATAGATGTGAAAGGCCAGCAGCAAAACAGCTGGTCATAAGCTCACAGAAGAAACATCCTATCAATTAAGCCGTATAGCTGCTACCAGGTGTGAGAAGAAACATGGCATCACTTCAATTTTATGTCCTTATCCCATGCTACAGAGAATACAAAATAGAGTGGTGCAACGCAGGATACTAGAGAACAGAATTCCTGATTCATCAGGGTTCTCCTAGGAAAATTAATTTAACATGTGTTAAAGAATAAGCATGACCATAACACACATGACTTCAACATAATTGCTTCTCTTTTAGCAGTAGATTTCCCAGCAAGTTCACCTCATCCTCTATATTCTTAAATAAGGGTGTAGAAAAACTACTATAAATCTGAGATTCTATTTCAATAGGTACAGCATTCTCTTAAAAAAAAATCTGTGCACTTCATGTCCTGAACAAGTTGAGGGTCTTCAGTGGTTATGTAATGTTGCTAGCATGGGCATACCAAGAGTCACTTATTTTTACTATCTTTACTGTGCAATATTGTATTTTGAATTATTTTGAAGTTATGTCCTTCAGCTGAATTTCTCAATTAGAAAACACAAGAAGTCCTTGTGTATTCCCATATTCCCAACTTCATCAGGAAATGTACCAACAGTGATATCACTTCACTCGTATCACTTGTCTTCCCATTTTAAATCGATTTGCTCGAGAAGGTGCCGATAATGTCTCATTCGTTGGGAATGAGGTCCATTATTGTTACTGTTTATGGCATATTAAATAAGCCACGGGTAGCTTACCAGGCTCGGCTGTGGCTCTGAGTTCTCCCAGGGGACCCAGTCTTTTTCTATGTCACACCATCAACAATCCAGGGCCCACGGGGCAGAGCCCTGAGTGTAGACAAGCCTGCCTTCTGCCTGACACCTGCCGATGCAGTCGGGCACCTCAGCCATACGTTGAGGGGCAAAATGTTATGTCATGTTTACAATGGTGTTGACATTTATTTCTTGGTGCCCACAGTTACTTCACTACAACCACCAAAGTACCCAACCCCCCTGAACCATGCTTCTGTGTCACTAGCTATCTATTCACTTCACCTCTAATTTGATGTTCTGACTTTGCAGTCCAACACCTAGGTTTGTTATAAATTGATAGTGTATCACCTTGTTTTGCTTCCCAATGACAACAATGAATGATATTCATTCAATGAATAGAAGAGATTTGTCATACTTGTCCTTTGATCTCTGGCTAATTTCAGTATAACACTTACCTATTACATCCCATTTCCATCAAACTATGTAACTTCATCTTTCCTTGTGGCTGCATAGAATTTCCTGTGCATGTATATGTATGTATATATGTACATATGTATGCATGTAAGTACGCATGTACGTATGTATGTATGTATGTATGTATGTATGTATCTACTAATATATATTTATGTATATAAATACATATTTGTGTAGGCAGAGCTGCTACTTGCTCTCCCTGTGCTCAGCTGATCATGAGGCATCCGGGAGGGAAGATAGGTTCTAGCCCTGACCTGCAATCCCAATGGAGCCTCGAAAGAAGCCAGAGAAACCCCCCACGTCATGAGGGCAGTCATTTTCAACATCCGGACTCCACAGCTCGTCAGAGCTCCACCCAAGAGAAAAGCTGATCTCTCCCCTGTTGTGGTTCATCAGTAAATGCATGAGATGAGAGCCTACTCTTGAGAGTATAACACCCGAACTGCAAAGCCTTCTAAGCTAACATGTCATATTTGATATGCCAAAAACCAGTAACAAGTATAGACCTTATTCCCATGACCTGAAAAATAGTTTGAGGCTCTTTGTGTTCCTGGAGAGATCAGATGCACTTAGGCTACACTAGCATGCAACAGGATGCATGGAGATGTTAATGGTGCCTGCTTCGATCAAATCTATGAACAATGGGAAGAAAAATGAAGTGATCCAAGTGATATTTGTGTTTATATTATATTATACCATATTATATTATACTATATCATATTATACTATATTATATTATATTAATTATATTATATTAATTATATTATATCCTATTATAATTTAAATTAAATATATATTTATATGAATAAATATATATTTAGTCATGTAAATATATACATATGCATATACAAAATATACCTATGTATAAATATATACAAAATAATATACATTTATTTATATATTTACATATATATAAATAGCATGAAATATCAGGCTATTTTTATTTAGGAAAATAACATATATTTTGGGCAGGCAAGAGGAGTAGCCGCAGCCCCTTGAAAAGCAGAATCAGATGCCAGGTGCTGAGAATGGCCACACCATCCCCACATAAGGGAGGACCCCAGGGCTTGGAGGAGGAAGGTTCCAGAACCTTCTTTTACTTTGGAGGTCCTGTCCCTGCCTTCTAAACAGGCTCCCGCATGTCCCAGAATCATCCCGATATCCTCTTCCCAATAGAGCCTCAGAAGAAACCAGCGGAACCTCCACACCTTGCTGGCAACGATTTTCACCATCCACACACCACAGCTTGTAAAATCTCCACCCAAGAGATTAAGCCAGTCTCCAGCCAGGCTTGTGAGAAACCCACCCTACAAGGACCCACCCTTCAGAGACCCGCCCTTCAGAGGAGAGTATTTCAAGCCCAGGAATGCTTTAGCCTAAGACACAGATACACCCAGCAGAGCAGATACCAGCTTTCCCAGTTGCCCATGGCCGGTGTGCGGCCGGGCGATTTACCTCCAAATTACCGTGAATATTATACCCACCCCCTGAGAGAACCCCACAAGCTAATGAGAGTATAGCACCCGCGACGGCAGAGCCTGGCAAGCTGTCCAATGCATGTTTGATATGCCAAAACCAGTAACAAAAATGTTTATTTTCCTGATCCCGAAAAGAGCCCTTAATATGGCAGCAGTAAGAAAGGCGAACAAGCAGGGCCTGATAAAATTTCATGGCCAACCTAGGCTGCCAAAACGAAGGAGGACTAAAATGACTGTCTGTACTTTCAATGCACATACACTGGCATCAGAAGCATATATCGAGGATTTGATAGTGCAAGCGCAAAAGACCAAGTACGACATCACTGGTCTGACTGAGACGAGGAGGTGTCAGTCACATCACGCTGTATTTGACACCGGAGAAGAAATGTTCCTTGGAACATGTGACAAAAAGAGGTATCGGTGGCATTGGTGTCCTCGTCAACACGAACATGGCTGTCAACATTGATTCATTTGAATGCCTAACAAACCGGATAGGATGATTACACTTGAAGAGATGTGGCCCACTGCCAGCAATTTCTATCTTCATTGTCTATGCACCAACATCCACATACAAGGAGGATGAAATTGAGAAATTCTACATGGAACTGGAGTTCTATAAAAAAGATCACACCTTCTACAAGATCATAGTCAGTGATTTTAATTCCAAGATAGGACAGAGAAGATCGGCTGAAGAACTCCACATAATAATACATAATATAATAATACATAATAATACAGCTCACAAAGGATTTTTTTTTTTTTTTTTTTTTTTTGCTTTTTTGGGTCACACCCGGCAATGCTCAGGGGTTTCTCCTGGCTCTGCGCTCAATGCTCAGGGGTTTCTCCTGGCTCTGCACTCAGGAATCACTCCTGGCGGTGCTCGGGGGACCATATGGGATGCTGGAGATCAAACCCGGGCCGGCATGGGCCGGCCGGTGCAAGGCAAACGCCCTACCCGCTGGGCTATCGCTCCGGCCCCCACAAAGGATCTTGATGTATTGGGTATGAACGCCGTTTGGCTAGGGCTTCAATGACTGCTTCAGTCTTAAAAAAGAATCAAAGGCTTTCTTTATCAATGAACGTGGAGACAGAGTAGCATCTTGAATTCCCTACAAACCTCAATGAGCTTGGGTACCCGTGGATATGGTCAATTGTGCTGAATCCTTTTCGGAAGCCAGCTTGCTCGCATGGTTGTCCTTCATCTAATGTTTGCCAATCCTGTTCAGGATGACTTGAGTGAACAGCTTGTAGATGACAGACAACAGTCAGATAGGGCGATAGTTGCCAATGTCGTAGATGTCTCCCTTCTTGAATTGAAGTAGAACTGTCCTGTTGGTTTTCCATTGGAAGTGCACCTTGGGAGGGCACATGGGCACCATTGGGAAGGCAGAAGAGTAGATAATGGAATATTATGCAGCCAAAGAAAATTATGGAGTCATGAAATTTTCTGCAATTTGTATGGAATTAAATGACCTTATGTTAAGTCAGAGATATTAAAAAAAAGGACAAAAATGGATATTCTTATTAATCTGTTGTTTTTGAATTTTTTTTCTATGTAATAGAAGGTATAAAAGGTGGAAATAAAGTGATATATGTAAGTGCAGGGGCCAAGCACTTGGGTGACACAGTGGTGTTGCTACAACATAACTGAAACCAAAGGTCACAAAACACAATAATTAACCTTAAAAATACAAGTTTCAAGAAGTAAGGGTTTGGGGTAAGAGGAAACTTGGGGTCACTGGTAGTGAGATTGGATCAAAGGTTGTTGGGGCCAGAGGTACAGAGATCATATGCATGAAACTCTATTATAAACAACTATAATGTTTTTACAAACTTTATAAAATTTAGAATACAATGTCTATTTTTTTTAAATAATAGGAAAAAAGAAATATGGGGAGGAGAGGAACAGAGGTTACTTTCATGAAGAAGTCTGTGGATAACAAATGTGCATATGAAAATGTATTTGTAGTCCCTTTTTATAAGGGATAATAATGACTTCATACCAGAGATAATGGAATAAATAAAAAATATTGGAAATACCAAGGCTTAGAAAGTTGTGATAAATATATCTTATTTTTTGAGACCATGCAATGTTTACTTCTTCCCTCCTCTTTCTTCCCAACATTATCAGAATGGCATTACCCACTTTTCAAAATTAAACATTTATTTTGCAAAACCTTCTCCAAATATATTTGCTATTATGCCAAAACTATTCAATGATTTGAAGAAAAATAAAGCACATGATTATAAAGCATTTAATCAGGAAGCCTTATTTTCTGCTCTTTAATTTTTTTGTCATTCAAGTCATTTGGGGCCTACATATTTTTGATAATCTTATTTCAAGGTACATTAATTTAATAGCAAATTATTAAGTGGAATACTTTTCTAGTCATTTTATGTCCTACCTTATATAACCAATATTTTCCATACATAACTCTTATAATTGAGTACCTTATTGAAATTTATTTCCAACAGATCTAGCTTATTAAACATATCATTTGAAAATAACATATTTTTATTATTCATAAAAAGCATTAAAACTGCATGCCTATTCTACATATTGCAATACAAATAACTTATTGAATTTTTTAAAAATATTATGGGATTTATAGACCTTTAATCTCTATACTTTATTGGGAATACTTACTATTAAATAAAATGATCCTTTATAATATAACATAAACAAAAACACTATATTCTAAGTAAAACTGACAGCTATTGATTTTTCAATTTCAAAAAATAGGTTAATGTACTAACATATTTACACAAATATTCATATGTAATAATTAATTAGGATTTTCCTTGCTGTCTTTTACCTTCCTCAGACTTTGATATTCTCATAATGTTGGAATCATTCATTGCAAATTGATTAATCTTCATGAAAGAGGATCATATACTATGTCTTTTGTTATCTTCATGTTGAAAATTGGAGAATCTGTAATTTAACTTTTCAAAGGAAAGAAATCCTTTGAGAAATGAGTTATCTAACATTGGTTTCTACGACTTTTGTTTTCACAAAATTCATTTTTTAAAAAACCTATTCCGCACTCTAATGGAATTAGCAGACAGTTGCAGGGTGAGTAGATCATAAGCCAGAGTCTTCATGAATAAAATTGACATCCATAAAAAGACTCAGAATGCTCCCTAGTCTTACTATTAAGGTTACTGAGAAAATACAGCTATACTGAACTTAGAAATGAACTCTCAACAGAACCTAACTAGGAAATGCCTTGATTTTGAATTTCTCAGTCTCCAGAACAGTGAGAAAAAATGTTAATTAAGTCACAGTGTAGAGTAATTTTAGTATTGTAGCTTAAATTCCTTTTTATAAAAGCAAGTTTTTTTTTATTAACTATCATGTTCACTGAGTTCTAAGTTCACATCCTAGAGATTTATAATAGTAGGTTATTTTTTTTTGAAGAATGTGATAAAAATTGTAAACACTAACAAACATATATTTTGGCCACTTTCATCAAATATAGCATAAAGTTATGCATATCTGGGTTTTTATGTTATAGCACACACATTTTAGTAAATATTTTTCCAATGTAACCATTAGTGTAGTGGTATAGTAAATTCTTTATATATTGATAAACAAATTATTTTTTGTTATTGCTCATTTCCAATATGTTTGGTTGTAATTTTGTACAGGGCGATAGTCTAGAAAAAATATTTAATTTTGATGTAAATTTGTGGGGCAGTGATGTGACTATACAGTGTTTATATACTATCCAGAGCAAAGTGCAGAAGTATAAATATGATATGGAAAGACAAGTTCTTTGATCTGCTGCCTTCTTTTCCTCATAGATATTGATTAGGGAACTATCAGAGGAAGGTTGGGTTAAGGGGTCAGAACAGAGCCTGCCCTTATCTGGACAATATAAGTCATGAGCTAGAAACTGTCAAGAGGAGAAGAGCACTGGCTAAACGATGAGTGCCCTTACCCCCTCAGTATCTCTCTAGAATGGCATGACAACTCAACACAAGCTGGGGAAGGCACAACTTGAAGATTTATTATAGAAAAAATATTAAGTACAAAAAATAGGAACTTAGAACAACACAGTTGAGACTATTTTTATAGCAAAATTATACAGGTTTTTAAAAAGGCACAAATAAACATGAAAATGTAGCTACCAAAATATTTATCATGACTGAAATGAAATAGAATGATTCTATTCATCTATAGATAAAATTTTACTGCTTTTTAGATGGAAACAATTGAGTGGTGACAATTATCAACCTATTAAAATATTTTAGGAGGAATCACAAGACAACATATAATTGAAAAAGGAAATTCATCAGTTTTCCCTCACAGGTTATCTCTATCTCTTCATAGGCAGATATTTCATAATCTACAATAAATTAAGTAAAATAATTTGAAATTGAGGAGAATGGAAGACACAACAGAATTTTTCAGTAGGCTGTAAAGAACTTCAAAAGATGCGCCTTAGTAAAAGATAATAAAATTTTGGGAAAGGACACCAGCTTTAGTGACTTAAAGGTCACTGTACATGAGCATTTTAAACAAAGCATGGAAGCAGAAAGTTGACAGAGACAGAAAGCAAGTGGAAAGTGGAAAAGAAGAACTGTGTCTGTGTACAGCCCTGTCTTAAGTTAACTCTAAGAGCTTCTCAGAGTTTTTGTTTGAGAGGAACAAAGGTTTTGAGCCACAGCCAGCACTTTGTTGACAGATCACCCTAGCAGAGTACCATAAGCAGTACCAGGGATCAAACTTAGGGTCACTATCACTATCACTATCTTCCCATTAATCATCTATTTGCTAGAGCAGGCACCAGTAATATCTCCATATGTCCCGTCTCATGCTAGTAGAACCCAAAAGGCATCCGCCTGCTCCAGGAACATAAAGAGACTCAAACAATTATATTAGGTCACGGGAATGACCTAATATAAATGTTACTGGTATTTGGTATATCAAATACTACACGAGCAGCTTGCCAGGCTTGCCGTGCAGGTGGCATACTGTTGTAGTCACCTCTAAAAAAAGCATTTATTGATAAATCGCGCGGCTGCTAGTGGCCCCGCGAGCCAGGCTGTGATAGTCTGGTCTGCTGGGTGGAGTTGTGACAAGAGGCAAGTCTGGATGTGGAAAATGGCGGGCCCCATGGAGTGGGGGAGGGTGGTCTGGCTTGTTGTGAGGCTCAGCTGGGATGGCAGGCCAAGGCTAGAACCCGCCATGCCTCCAGGGCACCTCACGAGCAGCTGAGGTGCCCCATTTCTGAGAGTAGCAGCTCTGCCCCATTTCTGAGAGTCTCTGGTTCAGCATACCTGGGCGGATTGAAAACAAACTGCTGCAGAGTGGCTGTACCAGAGATGCTGAACCAGAGACTCTCAGAAATGGGGCAGAGCTGCTACTTGCTCTCCCTGTGCCCAGCTGCTCGTGGAGGCGCCCTGGAGGCATGGCGGGTTCTAGCCCTGGACTGCCATCCCAGCTGAGCCTCACAACAAGGCAGACCACCCCTCCCCCACTCCATGGGGCCCGCCATTTTCCACATCCGCACTTGCCTCTCGTCACAACTTCACCCAGCAGACCAGACTATCACAGCCCGGATCATCGACAGCCACCCTGCAGCAGTTTGTTTTCAACTTAGTGTACAAAAAGTGTACAAAAAATGCCTTACTCCCTGGTACTATATCTTTTGCACCAAGTTCTCAAAACCTCAAGTTGAACTATAAAGACTATCAATCGGCAAGACCAAAACACAAATTAAACAAAGATTTTAATAGCTGAGTTTCCATTTGGGGGGTTTCAATTATATGCAGAGAAACTGTAAATAATTTTTAAAGGATTGACATGATTAAAGATCTTAAAGGGTGGCCAGAGTGATAGCACAACAGGTAGGGTATTTGCCTCACAGATATTTCCTATCAGAATATTGGCTTACTTGACTATCTGGATTTCATACTAGTCTCTGTTCTCAGTTTTGTCCCCACTCTCTTATTAAGCACATATGATCTACAAAAAAAAAGTATTACTCATAAGTCATGTGCCCAAGATTGCTGTTACCTGTCAGTCTGTTCATGGAAATATTTAATTTAAATAATTTTTATTTTAAGATTCCTAAATCTACATTTTAGCTGACATGGATATACCATTTCTTTTCTTCCTCCCTTGCCTTATTGAGGACTGTGGTGGTATGCATTTGGTTTCTGTGCTTTCAGTTGTGTTTTCAGTTGTGCTTTTTTGCAGGCATTTCACTTTTTTAGTTGGCATGCTCAAACACAACTGGCCGCAGTTGCCTTGTCATTGCATGCTCCTTGGCACCAAGGTCCAGTAGCAGTGCCACAGAGACTGTGAAAACAGGAGGTGGTTGCTGGATCAAACTTCAGCTTCTTAACTACATGACAAGATATCCACCTGGACACCTGTACACCTGAAATGTAACTTACTATTTTTCTTGTTTCGTGTATTAATTCCACTACTTTATGAGTATTGCAGAGTGTTTTGGAGACTTTTCTCAGCTTGTTTCATAAATTTGGAGACAACATTCATGCATCTAAGGCCCTAACTGAAGATAATTTTTAGAAGTGTATTATATACTTTATGATTAAGTATAAAGTATACTTGCCACTTCTAGCATCAGTATAACTAACTTATTTCTAGCACTAATTTTTATCATTTTGAATACATTATTAACAATAATGAGATCGTTAGTTATACCTAGTATCTCATTTCTAAAAATAAAAATAGTGTAAAATGCTTTTCTATAGTTTTTCCAAATATTTGCTTTGTTTACTCTTTATACAATAAACAGTGGTAGTAATTACTATTACAATTACATTGTATTAGTTCATTATACTGTCACACTCAGCGGTGCTCATGGCTTACTCTGGCTCTCTGCAAAGGGATTACTACTGGTAATGCACAGGAGACCATATATGGAGTCTGTGATCAAACTCAGATCAATTATAGGCAAAAGTAAGAATTATACCGCCTCTCTGTACCACCTGGCCAGCCCTGTAATAAGAACAATATTTTATTTTTTTTAAGTCTCCAATATTTTGTTTTTAAGTCTTAGATATTTTATTCATCTAACTAGCCTTTTCCCCTGTGCTTTAGTTGCTTTAGTTAATAAGATTAGCTTTAATTGTCATTAAGTATTCTTTTAGAAAATCATTAGTTTCTCTACATTACTTTATAAAGAATGCAGTGAGTCCTTACTGTAGTATTATTTCTCTTTTCCATAGTATCAACTTACCTGTTATTATATCCAATAAAGACTTTCATTTCACTTTTGTCTTTTTTAACCTCCAAATATTTTTCCTTATCTTACACAGCACTCTTTTAATCTTGGCTTTTAACCCAGGCAGCTTCCTTTAATCTTTCTTATCATTTTATTCTTTGTAATCTTTGTGTTCCTGAATTATTGGTTGATTAAGTTTTATGGGAAATTCAAAGTGGATGCTTTCTAAATATTTATGAAAATCTAGTTTTCTTTCTAAATGTGTTATCATGTATCTTCTCTTTGACTATTATAATACCGTGTTTTGTTTTAGGTAATTGAATTTCTCATAAACCATAGAAATATTTTAATGTTCTAGTAAATTAATTTATGAATATTGGCCTTAATAATATCTTTATTCATTCAAGGTTATGTTGTTACAAAAAAATGGAAGGTATTAGTGGCTTTAAAATGAAAGCTGACTTCTTGCTTATAACTCACATACACTCATTTTACAGTCAGTATACTCGGCCTCTATTTGTGGATTTTGCAAGATAATTACTAAGAATCTCAGAAGAATCAGTACCATCTGTAGTGTATTTTGTATTTTATGCACAGAAAAGGGATGATGCTATAGGACATATCAGCTCTTAAAAGATTGTGTTTAAAAGTAATGTCACCGTCGCTTATTTGTCACTGAATAAACAAGCCACCCATTTACATATAACTTCTAGAAACTTGAAACTACACTTCTACAGAGTCCCTCAAAACAATAAAACTCTGAAAATATGTATGAACATTCCAACTCTTCCTAGGAAAGCAAATTGATTTAAAGCATTGCTTTTTTTTTTACTACCCCAAACACCTACCTCTCGAGGTGTTGCAGGTGAGGCTGTGGTGGCAGACAGAAGACAGGCTTGTCTTCACTCAGGGCTCTGCTCCGTGGGCTCTGGGTGGTTGATGGTCTGACATAGATAAAGACTAGGCTCCCTGGGGTGAACCCAGAGCCATGGCAAAGCCTGGAAAGCTACCCATGGTGTATTCAATATGCCACAAACAATAACAATAATGGACTTCATTCCCAACTAATGGAGCCATTACTGGTGCCCGCTCTAGCAACTCAATGAACAACGGAAAGACAAGTGATACAAGTGAAGTGATACTACCCCCAACAAATGAAGTTAAGATAATGTTACTTTGGGAGATGGCAATGGCAGTGATTCCAAATTAAAAACTACATAGAGAAACTGAGCAGCTAATTCCCTTGGAGCCTAAAATTTAAACTACAGGTTTGAACATAGTGTATCTGGACATAGGATTTGAGCAGAGAGAAAAAATAGTGACAAACAAAAGAAATGCCTAAGAAAAAAGTCTTTTTTGGGTAAGGAGCAGTGTTTGATAGTTTTAATCAGTAATGAGAAGAAAAGATGAGTCTGTAGTGCTCAATTAGTATCATGAAGCAGAAAGCTTTCAGTGATGTCACATAGGTAAGAGGCTTGGAGAGCAAAGAGGAGTCAAAATAGCCAAAAAAAAGCCCTATCTCCTTTCTCCTAACTTATTTTATAGACAGAAACCTGCCAAAAACTTCCAGCCATGCCCATCGTGGGCTGGGCTATCTAGAGTTGAAGCCAGGTAAATGATCCTATTGAAATGCAGATCTTCAGGTGAGCCCTTTGGCTTTTCAATGCCAGAGCTGACTCCCTGAGATAATATCTCCCTAGCAGAGTGCAGAGGGGCTGCATCTCTGAACTAGAAAGCAGTTCAGAATGTAATTTCTAGAGAATGGCACTAATACTTCTTACCATGAATATCCTCCCCCTCAAAGTATTGCAGGTGTGGCTGCATTGCCTGGCTGCGTTGGCAGGTGGCAGACAGGAGTAGACTTGTCTATACCCAGGGCTCTGCCCGAGAGCCCTGGATGTTTGATGGTCTGACATAGAAAAAGAATGGGCCTCCCTGGGATGAACTCAGAGTTAAGGTAGAGCCTGGCAAGCTAGTGTATTCGATATGCTAAAAACAATAACAGCAATGGACCTCATTCCCAACGAATGAAAACGTTACTGGCACCCACTCGAGCAAATCAATACACAACAGGAAGACAAGTGACAAGTGACTTTAACACCATGATTTGCCAAGTTGTTTACAATACAGTTCTTTCAGGTATTTAATATTCCAACACTCATCCCACCACCAATGTGCCCTTACTGTCACCAAATCCCTATTTTCTGCCCCTTCCCTAAGCCTGTTCCCTTAGTAGGAACTAAAAAATTCACCTTATATTACTTATTACAACATAAATCTCATACTGATGTTTCTAAGGCTATCACCTTTATACTGAGCTGTTACAAACAATTGTAAATTGTTTGAAAATCTGTGTTATTTCTTTCACTCCTTGAACTTATTGAACTTAGTGTGCTTCTACTCGATATTTAACAAAGTTGTTTGTGTTAATTTGTTACAGACACTCAATATTCAACCCCAATCTTACCACCATTGCAACTTCCCACCACTATTATTTCCAATTTTTCCAACCACCCCTTAAGTCTACCCCATAGCAGACCCTCAAAAATAAATTTAATATTGCTTGTCATAGATAATTTGCTAAAAATGATCAAGAAATTGTTCCTTAGAAGATAGTGAAGATTTTTTCAATCTCACCAGAAGTCTCTAATCCCTTATATAAGAAATTACTGATGTATTTTTTACAGGGTAGGCATTGTGTGTATAATTTTTGTTACTGGTGCTTTCTACTTTACATCCAATTGAATGTGGTATACTACTCAGTGAATCAGCATTGTAGAAGTAGTGTGCAATAGGAATTCCAAGAATTTTAACAGGGCGATAAAGTTGGAGTTAAATTTTTAACTGGATGGTGGCTTTGGGACATGGGCATGACTGCCAGACCTTCCAGAAGAACAGAGATGGGTGGAGGTAGCCCATCCCAGGCTCCATGAAAGTTCAGAAATTTTAGTCACAAACCCCACATACCTGAGTTTTTCAACAGATTAATTCCTGTGTGAAGCCCATGCAAGGAGTGGGGACCTGCATGACGATGGCAGTAATTGTGGAGTATGAAGGTTTTTGGCTTCGTGGTCCTATTGGGACAAGTCATACCCTCAACCATCCCTCCAGGGTGCCCCACTTGACTCAGCCTGCCTCAGAAACAGAAGCATCTTTTGCCACTAGTTCATCTCATTCAAGATTTATTTCTGAGTCTCTGGATCATGACTGGTGAATGAGCTTCATAACTGTAGCTTGTGATCTCCTTCTAGGCTTATTTATGGGTCTTTGGAGGACAGTCAGTAAATGAGCTTGTATGGTTGAGCAGAAGGTGATTCGTGGATGTGGCTTCCACATACCCAACTTTGGGTGTTAAGTATTTTGGGAGACTTAATCCTGGGTTGCTGGGTAGACTGGTCAGAGGCTCAACAGCTATTTGGGCACCAAGAAGCCCAAAGGTGCCCTCAGGTTACTGGAGCACTTGTCCCGCTGGTTCAGGTTGACCTGCTGGTGCTGCCATTCCCCATCAGCCTCAATAGTGATGGCTACCATGACCCTGGCAGGGACCAGGACTGGACCTGGGGCTGCTGCCTTTGTAACTTTAGCACTCTGGGTGGGCTAGAGCCACCAGAGCAGCAGAGCCTGACCGGGAGCTCATGTACCATCCTGTGTCTCCACATAGTTGGTGCTCAGGAAGTTTTCTTCCATAGCATGCTGCTGGTGGTGCTGGCTGGTACAGGAAGGAAATGTCGGCTGGGTAGCCCCACAGGTAGCAAATTGTTGGGAACCCAGACAGTCTCTGGGACCTCAATACTCACTCTTTGCAGAGGTGCTGTATTGGACCCAAAAAACCCTAATCAGACACATTAAAATCATCATCACACATAGCTCCGGGAGCTATTGGGGTCTCCACTAACAGGAGATCATATTTCTGCCATCCTAGCGCAACCCACTCTGTGCCAGAGTTTAGTTGCAGACACTAGGATGGTTTCTTTTAATGACACTCTCCCTGGGCCAGAATATCCACAGGGCATCCACATTCACTCACTCAGAAAAGTGAGTCTGGCCCCATCAGCTGTTCCAAGTGCTGAGAGCTGCGGTGCCCCCTCAGCTCTGGAACTTGCTGCTGCACCACTTCAATCTTGCCGCTTCTCCACAGAATTCACCTTTTCCCACTGTTTTTTGGGTCACATCCGAAGATGCTCAGGAGTTACTCCTGACTCTGTACTCAGGAATTAATTCAGGCTGGGCTCATGGGGAACATATGGGATGCTGAGAATTGAACCCAGGTCAGCTGCATAACAGGCAAATGACCTTCCCCACTGTGCCATTGCTCCAAAGCCCATAACTTACTTTTAAGAACACAATTAGATCATGAAGATTTTGTAAATTTTCATACTTTTCCTAGTAGATAACTCTCGGTATCCAATTGACTCTACTGACTAGAAAAACATACAAGGATACCTTACCTTTCTTTGAGAGAAACTATAGGGGTTAAAGTACTTTTGTGGAATGTGGCCAACCTTGGTTCTATCTCATGGACCACATCTGGTCTCTTAAACATGTCTGAGAGTGATCCCTGAGCATGGAGCTTGGTGTAAGCTTTGAGCACAGCAAAGTATGATCCAAAAACTAAAAAAGAAAATAAGAAAAAAGGACAAATATATTTATAGACAAAAAATCACTATGTTTTCTGTGCATATACATGCAATTCAATGAAACACAAGTATGTAGCACACAAGATTTTAAATAAAACATAACATAAATGCATTATCCTACATACAATTTCTCATGCTCTAAGTGTGATTGTACACGTCTTCAACTAGGGAAACTATGTTATTTGCATATTTCAAGGTTTTATTCTCAGGTATCAGAGATTGAACCGGGGTTAAGGCAGGCAGGCTTCTCATGTGACTGGCTATGATTTGAAATTTGGAACCGCAGGATACCTTGAATATCACTTGTTGTAGCCCAGGAATATCTCAAAAATTCTCTGAGATAGCCCAGTTTCCTTCCTATACCATCAGGTGTGCCAGCTTCACATTCTCAGGTCCTTGCCATGAATCCCAGCACAGTAGACTGAGGATTTCCCAAGGGATCCCTGAAAATAAAATTCTAAACATTAGGCCTCTTGAAAGCTCCACTTACTTTTTGGTCAGGATAACAGAGTAGAAATTGGCATTCCTTAAAGAGCTAAAATAGGGCCAGAGCTGTGTGTGGGTGAGGTGCTTGCTTTCCATATGCCTGAGTCAGGTATGATTCCAGCACTCTATATGGTCCCTGGAGCCTACCAGGAGTGATTCCTGAGCACATAGCCAGAAGTAAGCTCTGAGCATTGCTGCTCTGCCACCCCTGCACCAAAAATGAACTAAATAGTAAAGAGCTCTGTGATTATCCTAGTAGTTTCAGCACCTTCTAAAAGTGCACAGTATGTAATACACATACAAAGAATAGTTTCCAGAGTTAAAAATATGAAATATGAAACAATTACTATATCAGAGCATAATTTACTCCAACTTATTTTATAGTCTTTATTTCGGGTCATTACTCATCACGACCTGGAAAATAAGAAGTTTTTAAAATTCCCTTTATATAAGTTCCATACTTTCTTCACCCAAAATTCCCCATCGGTAATTTATTAACCTCATTACATAACCTTTATTAACCTCATTACATAAAGGAAATGATAGCATTACATAAGGCATTTCAAAATAATAATGCAGAAAAACAATGCCATTGCCTTAAAGGTTGTTAAATAGTTCCAGTGAAAAAGAAAACTTACTGAGAGAAAAGATAGAAAATACTCTCATAATGGAAAATATGATAGCTACCTACTGGGCACTGATCAGATGGGTCAGAGGGAGGGGCAAAAAATACCCAAAGTGGTGGCAGGTTAAAGGAACTGAAATTGTAATTTGTAGATTTAGTGTTTAGAAAGAGGAAAATTCAAATCAGACTTGAGATGACCTTAAAGCAAAATGAATTCACAAATAGGCAAAAGAGAATATATTGGAAAATAAAAATATTAAGATTTTAAGGCTTCATAAGAATATTGAGCATTCTATGAATTTAGAACAAATGCATTTTATATAAGGTTTGAAATTTCAGCAAAGGACAAAGCAAACATAGTAATAGTTTTCTGATTATAATTAATAAATTTCAAAAAGTTTACTTAAAAGCTTAAGAAGTTTCTTTTCTAACTATAAATTGATTAATCCTTCATCACTTTTGCAATAGAACAAAAGGTGATATAGATAATTTTCCATTTTCTCTACTTGTATTAAAATACTGCCAGAAAGGAAATAAGCACCCAGAAAACCACACTGTATATCACTATGGGTGCCAAGATATTCCACTAATGGGTTTGAAACACAAAAGGGGGAAGGGGAACAGTCCTGTGTAAATCTACAGATTATTCATATTTTTGAATAAACTTGCTGAAATGTGACCAGAAGAGAAATGTCCTTTTCTAATAAAGTTAGAATCATCTTAAGTTTTCCTCTGCAGTTACTTCTATTTTAAATAAGAATGTACTCTTTGCCTATAATTATTTACTTATCTGCCCTGGTCATTTAAAATTTTAATTATTCATATGCTAATCCTTCCTATAATAAAGCATTCAAAGGAAGGGGTGAAGCAAGTATAAATAAAACACGTCTTGGATATAAAGGGACATGAAATTCTCCCTTTTTTAACTTGTAAAGGTGAAAACAAAGACATCAAACTATTTTGGTCTAGGTTATATATATGGATAGAGTAATAATATAGGGTCTCATATATATTATAGTCAAGTCTTGTGATACAGGTAGTTTAAATATAAATGAAAGTCTTAGATAAATTAAGCTCAGCTTTAGAAAAAACAAAGATGCTTTTACAGAGTTTTGCATGTTTTTAAATAATCTAAAGGTGAATGGTAAGAATTGACAATTATGCTGATCAAACTTACTTTGGAATTATAATTTTTTGGTTAACTATTAAAGGCTAATGACTCTCTTAGAAAGAGTATAGTCCTCTTTTAGTAGGAAATGTAAAATGTCATCCTTGACACTTCAGTATTCTTTTCTTTATCTTTCCTATCTTGGTACCTCATCACTCTGAATTGTCATTGCTATCCACAATTGTACTGATTATCTGTTATCAATGGTGTGAAATTATTATGTTCCTGGGAAGACTATACATAAGAAGATCACAAGTAAGAGAAAACTGTAATTGCACAATAAACCCATGTAGGCTTTGTGTCCTATTCATTCACCAAAAAACTTACTTGGAGAGTTTTGCTCTATTTGTTGTGGGTTGATACTCAATTAAGATATTCCCCTAACCCAATAAGCACTTTTACCAGTCTAGGTTTAGCCTATATTAAATACACTATCATATTTTTTTCTAAATTCATTGCATTGTGGTTAATGACCAATTAGATAAAAATATAAAATATATGTAGACTCATGAAATAATTTCCTGGAGCTGTATCCATGCTTCAGAACTTTGCTGTGTAAACAAAATAAGTGATTTAATTACTTTGAACCTCATTGTAATATGCTTAAAAAAAAAAAATGTTTTCCTAGGTGAAAAATTTTAATATGTATGCAATTTCAATATTCCATGGTTTCTATATGTATATTTAATCACATGTATAACCCACATATGTATAAATATTGCACTTAAACCCAAAGCTGAATCTCTGTTTACTTACACTTTCAAATTTTCCACTCAAAAAATTTAAACATTTAATTATTGTCAAATTGCCTGCCTTAAATGAAAAATATAAAATTAAAGTACTATAACTATTCTTTTGATTTGATCATTTGGAATACTTTCTCAGATTCTTTCAAGTTAACCAAGTTACTGTTATATATTTAACTGTAGCACTAAAATGATTGCTGAGATTAAATAATTTCTTCATAGTTTCACTTTCCATTTTCTTTTCACTTATAATGTCCATTCACTTTTAATTAGCATTTTATAATTAATATTTTTAGGAACGACATTTGTTCTTTCTGTCATAATACCTGTTACAATATTTTATTCTGTATGTGAAGTTTTTGATCTTAAGGTAATTCAATATTATGAAGTAAAAACGATGTTGGTTCTTTCCAGTATCATATAACTTTTATGCTTAGAAATTCTTTAATTATCTGTTATAGTTTAGGTGTGTACTAATATTTCTGTTTTTATATTGAATATTTTCATCTACTGTGACAAAATTATCTAAAGTGATAAAACTATAAAATTTTATGTGAATGGGATACTTTTTATTCTTTAGCATGTGGTCTTCTTTTTTAAGTTTGTATCAGTTTTCTTTATCTCTCTCTTTATATTTTTATATATTACACATGAACATAATCATTAAGTGTTTCACCACTTTGGGGCCAAAGAGATAGCAGAGTGGTCAGGATGCTTGTCTGAGAGGACAACAACCCAGATTCAATCCCTGGCACCCTATCTGGTGCCCAGAACCTGCCAGAGTGATTGCTGAGCACAGATTCAGGAATAGGTCCTGAGCACAACTGGGTGTGACCCAAAAAATTTACCACCCCCTTCAAAATTCTATCACTTTAATAATGGGCTTAATTTCACTTCTAATAAGGTGTTTTGTAAGTTTTAATTTTAATAAATTTCAGTTATACTTGTATATTTTTATTTAAATTAATTTTTACTTTTATCTAAATGTGGGAAGAGAAAGAAAAATTAAAAGTATGAAGATTTGAATTTTAAAATTAAGTGCTATATAATTTTATAATTAATATCAATAGATGTAAACGACAGGGAAGTCCGGATGTGGAAAATGGCGGGCCCCATGGAGTAGGGGTGGGTTGTCTGGCTTGTTGTGAGGCTCTGCTGGGGTGGCAGGCCAGGGCTAGAACCCACCATGCCTCCCGGGTACCTCATGAGCAGCTGGGCACAGGGAGAGCAAGTAGCAACTCTGCCCAATGTCTGAGAGTCTCTGGTTCAGTATACCTGGGTCAGATTGAAAAAAAAACTGCTGCAGGGTGGCTGTCGATGATCCAGGCTGTGATAGTCTGGTCTGCTGGGTGGAGTTGTTAAGAGAGGGAAGTCCGGATGTGGAAAATGGCAGGCCTCATGGGTAGGGGCCTAATATAATGGTTTGAGGCTCTTTATGTTCCTGGAGCAAGCAGATGCCTTTGGGTTCTACTAGCATGAGACAGGACATATGGAGATATTACTGGTGCCCACCCTAGCAAATAGATGATTAATGGGAAGATAGAGCTAGTGATCAATACATGAAATTATAATATTAATTCTTATTAAAGAGAGAATTTTTTACCATGTTAAAATGCTTTTTAATGAATTAAAACATTTTTAATTTAAGTTTAAAGTGTTAATGAGCATATAATATTAATTCTGGTTAAAAGTGCATACGTCTTTTGTACAACTCCTGCCAAATTGTAACTATATAAACTGATAGATGTTTCTTAATTTTGTTATATTAATCATTTGCAACACATATATAAAAGCACTACACTGCACACCTTAACTTTATACAATATAATGTTTATTATATATCAGTAGAGTTGGAAATTCTGATTAAATCTAGAGGAAAAGCAATTAGATTGGTCATTTGCTGACTTGTATGATATAAAAAGCTAGTATTTTTAAAAAACATCAGAAAGTCAAATGATGCTGTTGGAAAATGTGTCAATTTTTACCATTATGATTCCTGTCAAGCTATAAAATCAGTATGCCTGGCAGCACTGCTATACACCTACAATTTTGTCAAGTGGCTTACTTGCTTTTACTCTGATGAAGGATGTTAGTTCTGGCACAAATTAGCCTCCAATTCATGCATTATGCAAGAGGATATTACTTGGAAATATTGGAGGCATAAAATTAACCTTCCTTTTCTAGCAACCACCATCTTGAACCTCAACACTTGAGGTCTTCACACAACCCACTCACTCCACTCATTCAATGAGGTAAAATCACATTATTATGTAGCACACAGTTAATTCGTCCTTTCACAGTTCAGTTTCTCTTCTCTTTAGAATAGGTCTTACATTTTTGATGTTAGTATATACTATATTGACAACCACCTTCTCTCTTCTCTTTGGAAATATTGGGAAATACAGATAATAACAGCTATTTGCTAGTGAATTATAATGAGGCCAATTTAGTTAAGCAGCTTTTATTTGGAAAGTACTCTCTAGAATCTAGTGATGCAAAATTAAATAAAGCTTGGTCATAAAAACTTAAATTTACCTATATCAAATATTTAAGGCTATATAATAATTCTTAAAGTAGCTCATGGATATATTTTTATTAAAGTACTATATAGGAGAAATTAACAAAAACACAATTGTATGGTGACATTTAGCATGCCTTAAAAGAGTTTAAGTTGCAGAAGATTATCCAGGACTTCTACTCAAGTCTCTTTGATAGCCACATCCACCTGCCCACATACCAAATTCCACAGGATGGATATGTCATTCCCAACGTTCTCCCTTCTGAAATCCGACATGCCATCTCGTCGGTAAAGAAGGGAACAGCACCAGGCCCAGACAAAGTCAGACCTGAACACCTGAAGAATCTGCCGTCGATACTCATCAGTACACTAGCTCGGCTCTTCAAACGCTACCTGTCCGAATGCAAGGTGCCCTCCCAAAGGAAAACCAGCAGGACAGTTCTGCTGTTCAAGAAGGGAGACATTCACGACATCGGCAACTATCGCCCCATCTACCTGTTGTCCGTCATCTACAAGCTGTTTAGACAAGTCATCCTGAACAGGATTAGCAAAACACTAGATGAAGGACAACCATGCGAGCAAGCAGGCTTCCGGAAAGGATTCAGCACAATCGACCATATCCACACAGTAACCAAGTTCATTGAGGATTGTAGGGAGTACAAGATGCCACTCTGTCTCACATTCATTGATTTACAGAAAGCCTTTGATTCTGTGGAGACTGAAGCAGTCATCGAAGCCCCTAGCCAAATAGGGTGTTCAAACCCAATAATCAAGATCCTTCGTGAGCTGCATTATGGATTCACCACCAGGATCTCACCACTCTACAAAGAAGTGATCATTAAAGTGAAAAGAGGGGTTCCACAGGGTGATACCATTTCACCAAAACTCTTCGGCGCCACCCTCGAGAACATCATGCAACAATTAGAATGGGAAGGAATGGGACTGAAGATAGATGGTTGGCAACTACACCACCTCCGCTTCGCTGATGACATCGTTCTAATAACACCAAACATTAGCCAAGCGGAACAAATGCTGGCTGACTTCGACCAGGCATGTGGAAATATAGGTCTACAGCTGAATCTAAAGAAAACAATGTTTATGAAAAATGAACTAGTTCCAGAGACCCCATTCACTCTCAATGGAACAAACATCTCTGAATGCAGCAGTTATGTGTACCTAGGTCGAGAAATCAACATGATGAACGACCTAAAACCTGAGCTGCACAGGAGGAAGAGAGCAGCATGGAATGCCTTCAAAGGCATTGAAGAAATAGTTAAAAGGACAAAGAACCTCCGGCTCCAGGCAATCTCTTTGACTCCACCGTTCTCCCTGCATTAACATACGCCTCAGAGACCTGGGCCCTAAGAAAGCAGGATGAGAATGCTATTCGGGTCTCCCAGAGAGGAATCGAAAGAGCTATGCTTGGAATATCACGCCTCACTCAAGTGAGAGAAGGAATATGGAGTTCTGACCTCCATCGCTATTCCAGAATCAGGGACGCTATCTCGTTTGCCAAGGCATCGACAATCAGATGGGCTGGACATGTAATGCGATTTGGAGACAACCGCTGGACTAGAGCCGTTACCGACAGGATCCCACGGGATGTCAAAAGATCACGTGGCTGCCCACCTACAAGATGGTCAGACTTCCTTGTCAAGACCCTGAATGAACGGTTTGAGGCTCTTCATATTCCTGAATCAACCAGATGCCATTTTGCTACATTGGCATATTATAAGGTCCAATTGAAATGTTACTGGCGCTCGCTCGAGCAAATCGATGAATAATGGGATTCAAGTGATCAAGTGATCAAGTGATAATTAATAATTCTTAAAGTAGCTCATGGACACATTTTTATTAAAGTACTGTATAGGAGAAATTAATAAAACACAATTGTATGGTGCCATTTAGCATGCCTTAAAAGAGTTTAAGTTGCAGGAGTAATTCAAGGATATCATGGCTATCGACTAATAAACTAATATAGGTATGAATGTGTAATTAATGGCATAACTGAAACAGAAAATAAATACCTAAAGAGTGTATAAGTAGAGGCAAAGTCAGAATATTCTTATGGGTGATTTACTTGTCACTTCTTGTATCACCTGTCCTGCTGTTGTTCATTGGTTTGCTTAAGCAGGCACCAGTGATGTCTCCTTTTATTGATAATGAAGTCCATTATTGTTACTGCTTTTGGCATATCTAATACACCACGGATAGCTTGCCAGGCTCTGAGGTGGCTCTGGGTTCATCCCAGGGCCCAGTCTTTTCTATGTCAGACCATCAACCATCCAGGGCCCACAGACAGAGCCCTGGGTGTAGACAAGCCTATTTCTGGTCTGTCACCTGCTGACGCAGCTGGGTACTGCAGCCACACCTGCAACATCTTGAGGGGCAAATGAAGAGTGATTACTGAAGGAACATATTAAAAGATAAAACACTAAGTGGCTTAAGCAAGAACCTGAACTTGCTTACATAATTTAGAATTTCAACATAGGTCTTATATAGAAATGACTGATTTAAAGATTCACATACTACTGTCAGGCCCCAATATATTAAATTCAATTCTGATTTTACCTCTGATCTGAGACATTCTATTGTTTTTGGTATGAGAGTATGCAGAAGCTTAAATTCTTTTATGTCAATTCTACAAGAAATGACAGTAAGTTATCTTCAGTGAAACAGAACTCAGTAAATTTTCCTACCTTCTTTCATCACTATTATAAAAACTTTAAAACACATTTTCTTTATGGCCACCCCTACCCCCCATGCCCACCCAAGAAAGCAATAAGATTTTGTTTGTAGGGATGAGCAAAGGGTTAAGTACAGAACAACAAATCTTGAACAGTGTAAGATTTTCTCACTACTCAAGAACTCCTCATTCGTTGGAAATTCAATATATTCCAAACTGAGAATGTATGCTTCTTCTGTCTAAAGTTTAAGTGACTAAAACAATGACACACTTTAACTTTTCTTCATCTAAACCAAACATGACCACGATTATGTGCTTTTTTGCAGTAAAAACGGACTCACTCCACAAAAACAAAACTATTTTGCTTGTGAGAAACTTCTGTCAAGGACTAAATGGAATAAGGCAGGGACTAGGTAGAATGGATCATATCCAAGATACTGTGGCAGGTGATATTCACAGTGATAATAAACAGTACAGAACACAGGCAAAAATGGTAGAAAAAAGAAAAAAATCTCCCTGAAAGCAAAATAAAAAGAAGAATCTTACTGAAACCGAATAATAGAATTGTGGGACTAATTATTCATGTGGGAGTGGGAAAAGGGAAGTTAAAGCCTCATAATCCCGTTTCCGGTATAGTTATTTTGACTTCATTTAGGAATTTCAGGTAAAGGCAAACATGAAACAGAAAGTCTGGTTTCGTCTTTTTTGAAGATGTCAAAATTAACATTTTGAACCTGAAAGCAGATGCAATATCTACAGTTATAAAAGTATAAACTACATTGTATAAAAGACCTGACGTCGGAACCAGAAGTGTACCATCTGAAAGATAAGGGAAACTGCTAAGGAGAAAAATGAGGATGATGGTGTAAGTATTAGAAAGTATAAAAGGAGCCTATGCAAATATGAAATAAAAAACAATGAAGTTATTTCACTGATATATTTCTAAATAATAGAGAACTGAATTAAAACTGGGTTTTATGAAATCTGCCTAGGCCAACGTGTTAGACATAATCAGCTGACAATGAAATAATTTAAATATTTAGAAGTCAAAGTAAAATGGTTTCCCATTATATAAGAATATAATGTCCCCAGTCTACCCCAATGACAGGCACTTTCCTGGGAACATTGATGCTAGGAATTGTGAACTGGTGGCGGATGGGTGTTGGAAAATTGTATGACTGAAAAACAATCATCAATAGGATTTTAATGGTCTCTCTCACTACAATTCAATAAACAGTTAAAAATACATGAATAGGAATAAAATAGAGAATTTTAAGTATATTTTCTTTGGGGCCAAATGGTAACACAATGATTTTGAAGTGGTATTATTCACAGTGTTACCTTATGGTCCCAGAGCACAGCCAGAACCAGTAACTGATTGATTAAAGTCAGATGTGGTCCAAGAATCTCACTCCAATACAATTTTATTCTGTCATAGGCATACATGCCTAAATTTGAGCTCTCTTTCACACTTATTCTGACTTGCGAAGATTCCATTTACCCACAATTTAATTACAATGAAATATTTAATGTCTAGTTGCAGTAGAACATTGGTTTTCAAATAATAGTCTGTGAGCTAGTTTCAGTTTACAGAAATTTCCTAGAATTCAAAGAAAAGACACTGCCATTTTACACATAGAACTGCTATATGACATATGAGTCCTATTAGAAATATTGATATGTATTGAGTGAAGTCAATCAGAAAGAACGGTACAGGCATTTTCTCTCAGCTGCACTGCAAAGATACACAGCAAGTTAGTAACAAAGAACCAAAGACAGCACAACAGAACTGATCCACACAGAACTGAACCCTAAGTTGAAAGGGAAGGGCGTTGGTTCCAAGGTGGATATACTGGTTATGGGTAGAATAGTGACAGGTGTATTATTGAATTTAGGTGTATGAGAAAACATTATTAACAGTACTTTAAATCAGAGAAATACAATCAGCATTTTTTTTAAGTAGAAGTATTGGTAAAGGACAGGGATATAGTGTAGGTATTTGGGCATTTGCCTTACATGCACCATACTGAGACAGATTTATAGAACCACTTGGCCTCTCTAGCATGGCCAGGTGCAGTACAAGATGACCCCAGCATGACTAGTGGTAACCCGGGAGATTCCAAACACTTCAGAGTCGACAAGATGGTATTGGAGGGCCTGAGAATCATTGCAACGCTAGGCCTAGCATAGAACTGCTTCTTTTTAAGCCTCACATCCTCAGAAAGTAATCCCAGCACCCTGAGCCTCTCTTGAGAAGTCACCAGAAAAGAAGTAATATTTAGGCATAAATAATGATAAGCATCCTCTTAATTATCTTTTACTTCTTCTTAGTCTGTAAAAACATGTCTTCTATTTTCACTTGTCCACACAGATATAGAAAGGTTAGAATCAGAACAAAACCAGAATCACTGTTAGGCATTTCCAATGTTTTGGGTATTATTTAATAACAAAACAGAATTATGAGACAATACTAAAAATGGTAAGGGTAGAACACAGCATAGCAAGATGACAGTAGAAGAGGAAGTTTGTAGTAAATGCCCAAGTAGAAATCAGGCTTCCAAAAAATAATATAGAATTTCTTATCATACGTAAGGGCAATACTGACAGAAAATGTATGGATTCATGGGGAAATTTAGATGTGGAAAGGAAAATATGAAAAGTACAAATATCAAATAAGCTTAAAACACCAAAGTGAATCAAAGAAAGAGAAGGCACTGACTTAAAATAAATGGAAAATTATGGCATTAGATGTGTGAGAATAAAGTAGGAAATAAATTTGAGTATGTGTTTCTGAGAGGGGAGCCAAGTTGCACTAGCATTAATTGAATTGGTGTCAAATTAATTGGCTCACTGTCTGCATTTTAAGCAATAGTTTGAAGTAGCAAGCAGAAATAGCAGGAAATATTGAAGATTCTCTATTACTGATATGATATCTAAAAAGAAAACATCTCAGAAAAATGCTATAGTCGTTTAATCATACATTCTGTTGGATGAAATAACTTTTAGGCTTTAAACAAATATAAATTAAATCAAATTTGTTTGTGGAAAAAATTAAGATAAAAATTAGACAAAAAGAGGTCATGATGAGTATAAAGTCACAAATTATTAGATATAAGAAAACAGAATATTTTAGCCTTAGCCACAGAAAAAGTGTTCAGGAATGAAGTTCTGTAGTACGTAATTTTCAAGAGGCAGTATACTTGTCTCATAAAGTGTAACATTTTTCTACAAAAACCAAAGAGTCTGTAAGGTCTATAATTCAGGAATTTAGGAATTATTCCTTTTTCATTACAAATATAAAAATGCATAATATAAACATAAGAAAAGCATAAGTGATACTTCATGAGAAAAAATTAGTAAACACTATTTAAATTTTACCTTTAATATAGCAACAATTTTTACAATGATTCGTCAAGTGCTTTAAGGTTATTAATTGTTGCAGGACATCAAAAAAGCCTAGGCCTCTGTATCTGCCCTGGATTGCCTCCTGCAGGTCACTTCATAGATAGGGGGTAGTCTGAATGTGGCAGTCTTATCTGACCATGTATTCTGTACTGGCTGGTATAAATATTCTCTCATTCTACCACAATCATCATGGGACTAGCTAGATCTTACCAGCATATCTGCCTGGCCACGTTGGATCTCTAAGTAATTAGACCAGAGAGAAATGCTGTTTGCCTCCAAGAAAGCAAGCATGGCTCCCTGATAACTCAAAAGGCAACTAAAACACAAAACTACCGTGAAGTAGACGAGACGCTTGTGAAGGCGTGGAGAAATATTTAACTGGCATTAGTATTAGTCTTTGGTGCAGAGACATGCCATCTCAGAAACCCCCTTCTCTACCCTATAAAGGCAATTCCAGGCAGATCTTGGCTCAAGATATTAGGTGAGGTGCTGGGAGAAATTACCTGAGGGCATTTGATCCTTCCTGCCAGGGGAAGTTACATTTAGCTTATAGCTTCTCCCAGCTCTGCTAGGAGGCTTTGAATTAGCTCTGGGTCCTTGTAAACAGCCAGATGGCCTCCTGAAGTTGCTACATTTCTGTAGAGCTATTTTCCTGTTTCATCTCTAGATAGCCCAGCCTAGAATGGGCTGGGCTGGGGAGTTTGGGTGTACTTCTAGCTATAAAATAAGCTGCAAGAAGAAAGCTCTCTCTCTTTTTTCCCCTTTTTGCCATTTCGGCTTCCCTTGGTGTTTTTGCTTCTCCATCCTCTTCATTCTCTGTTGGGCCTCAACACGTGGTAGCACCCATCTTGGCCTACACCTGGCTGGGGCCTAGCTGGGAACCCAGAGTCCGGAGGTTTTCCCTGCTCTTGGATTGTATATTGGAACCTGTGATAGTAAAGCCATTTTAAAACTGCATCGGATTCCTGAGTCTTCATCCATTCCCTGCCGGCTTTGGAGGTAGAAGGGAACTTCGCTTCCGACACTGTCGGGGACCCCGGCGGTGCTCCCCGACAATTAATTAAATTAACAACATTATTATATCAGTGATTTAATTGAAAAAATATCTTTTGTCTAAAATTACTGAATTAATTTTAATTCTGTATAAATATGGTAATTTTAGTCCATATCACAATGTAAAATTTTTTCTACAAAACAAAATTCCTATACTAGAAATTCTCACATTTGTAAAATAAAATGAACACAAAACTCTTGTTAAAAGAAATAATAGGTGTGGTCCAGTATTTTTTTAAAAACACAGAAAACCACTGGTAGAAATTTGGCAAGCTACAATATTGGACTTGGAAAATGATGTTCTTGTATAGAGACTTACAGGAGTTCTTCATTCCATTGGTCTTTCTGAGAATATGATAAAAACCATGACAACCCTACTAAGAAAAAATCATATTATAGCAAAACAAAGAAACATATTTTCTCACAAGGTCAGGAACTCTATAGTTTTCCTTGTGATGTGCTGATTCCGATCTGAGAACATAGACTTGCTACATCCTACTGTGCAAAACTGTATACTTTCTCCATAAAAGCAATTTGATGGTATCCCTTTGTGCCAATAAGAATTCTCAAATTCAATAGAAAAAGGCAGATTTAGGCTATAAAGTTCACAAAATCTACCAAGATATTATAGAAAACATGCCTTATTTGGAAATATCCAAATTTTTGGAAATGATTTGTTTTCAAGTTATCACTGTATCACTGTCTTCCCATTGTTCATCGATTTGCTTGAGCGGGCCCCAGTAACATCTCCATATGTCCTGTCTCATACTAGTAGAGCCCAAGGGCATCTGCTTGCTCCGGGATAATAAAGAGCCACAATCCATTCCGGGATGAGATCTATAATTGTTACTGGTATTTGGCATATCAAATACAACACGGGTAGCTTGCCAGGCTCTGCCGTGCAGGTAGCATACTCTTGCAGTCATCTCTAAGTCCAGCATTTAATGATGAACCACGTGGCCGCTTGCGTGCCGCGCCGAGCCGGACTGTGATAGGCTCGTCTGCTGGGTCGAGTTCTGACGAGAGAGAAGTCCGGATGTGGAAAATGGAGGCCCTCATGGAGTGCGGGGTCATCTGGCTTTTTTGCAAGGCTCTGCTGGGCTGGCAGGCCAGGGCTAGAACCCGCCATCTCTCCTGGGCTACTTGTGAGCGGCTGGGCACAGGGAGAGCAAGTAGCAGCTCTGCCCCATGTCTGTCTCTGGATCAACATATCTTGCCGGATTAAAAAGACTGCAGCAGGGTGGATTTTGATGAGCCAGACTGTGATAGGCTGGTCTGCTGGGTGGGGTTCTGATGAGAGAAGTCCGGATATGGAAAATGGAGGCCCTCATGGAGTGGGGGGTCGTCTGGCTTGTTGCAAGGCTCTGCTGGGCTGGTGGGCCAGGGCTAGAACCCGCCATCTCTCCTGTGCTCCTTGTGAGCCTCTGGGCACAGGGAGAGCAAGTAGCAGCTCTGCCCCATGTCTGTCTCAAGTTAATTTTGGATAAATTTAAACAATAACAGTTTAGTTATGCATATCCTTTGAATGAAACTGCTGGTAGTCCTATAAAGTTTAACATTAAACATACTTATGTTTATTATTTCAAGAAATTTTACACTCATAACTATAACCATCCAAGGCTATAGGAATCTCTGGATAATATCTCTGGATAATATTTTCACCCTTTTTATTGATGTGCCATAATTTATATTCTTGTTAATGATGTGATAGATCCATCAGGCGCCGGAGGGCAGTCATCTTGGTCTTATAGTTGGTGAAGGACAGGTGGGCAGTGCGAATACTTTTCCCGGCTTCTGCTGCATCTTCCAGTATTTCTGCTCTTCTGTCTTTGAGGTCTGCTTTTATCGCTTCTCTGCACTGTTTAGCAAGCTTGGACGTTAGCATTTGGTCTCCTGAGGCTCGCGCCTTGCCACGTTGGCGAATGAGCTCAAGAGTTTCTGAAGACAAGCGTCCTTTTGTGTTTTTCTCTCTCGGCATTCTTCGCACAATCATGGAGGTGCTGAACCAGTCGGTTGTATTCTTCATCGATGTCATCAATGATGGTATCTTCCCATGTTGCCGCAATGGTGCTAAAGAGTTCCCAGTTGGTGGTCGTTCTGGGAGTTCTCTTCTTAAACTTTGCAGCCTTTTCTCCCCATTGCGGGAAGTAGAATTTTTGCACGAAGGAGACGGTGGTCCGATCCTGTCTGGAATTTGGGGACGACAGCAACATCGGTCAGACAAAACCGTCGATTGAAGATGATGTGGTCAATTTCATTGTGGAACTGTCCGCCAGGAGATTCCCATGTCCAACGTTTCGCTTCAGCCTTCTGAAACTGTGAGTTCCCATGAATAGTCTTGGTGGATATGATGAACTCAGATAGTCTCCTCACCCTGTTCGTTCCATTCTAGGCCATGGGGTCCCGATGTGGAGTTCTTCAGCCCATCTTCTTGGTCCTATCTTGGCATTAAAATCACCGACTATGATCTTGTAGAAGGTGTGATCTTTTTTATAGAACTCCCAATTCCATGTAGAATTTCTCAATTTCATCTTCTTTGTATGTGGATGTTGTGTGCATAGACAATGAAGATAGAAATTGCTGGCAGTGGGCCACATCTCCTCAAGTGTAATCGCCCTATTCGGTTTGTTAGGCATTCAAATGAATCAATGTTGACAGCCATGTTCGTGTTGACAAGGACACCAACGCCACCGACGCCTCTTTCATCACATGTTCCAAGGAACAATTCTTCTCCGGTGTCAAATATAGCATGATGCGACTGACGCCTCCTCGCCTCAGTCAGACCAATGATGTCGTACTTGATCTTTCTTGCTTGCAGCATCAGATCCTCAATATATGCTTCCGTTGCCAGTGTACGTGCATTGAAAGTACAGACAGTCATTTTAGTCCTTCTTCGTTTTGGCAGCCTAGGACAGCCGTGAAATTTTATCAGGCACTGCTTGTTTGCCTTTCTTACTGCTGCCATATTAAGGGCTCTTTCAGGGTCAGGAAAATAAACATTTTTGTTACTGGATTTGGCATATCGAACACGCATCGGACAGCTTGCCAGGCTCTGCCATGCGGGCACTATATTCTCATTGCTTTGTGGGGCTCTCTCCAGAGGGGTGGGTAGAATATTTGTGGTAGTTTGAGGTAAATGCGCGGCCAGCGGCCGCGCCGCAACGGGGAAAACTGGTTTCTGCTCTGCCGGGTGTACCTGTGTCTTAGGCTCAAGCATTCCTGGGTTTGAAATACTCTCCTCTGAAGGGCGGTTCTCTGCAGGGCGGGTCCTTGTAGGCTGGGTTTCTGACAAGCTGGGCTGGAGACTGGATTAATCTGTGGGCTGGAGACTGGATTAATATGCTGGGGGGAGATCTTATCAGCTGCAGAGTGTAGATTGTGACACAGATCACTACCAGCAAGGTGTGGGGGTTTCTCTGGCCTCCTCCGAGGCTCCATCAGGATGGTGGACTCAGGTCGGAAGTTGCTCAGTGGTCCATGGAGTGCAGGGGGTTCAACGGGAAAGCTGGTTTCTGCTCTGCCGGGTGTACCTGTGTCTTAGGCTCAAGCATTCCTGGGTTTGAAATACTCTCCTCTGAAGGGCGGGTCTCTGCAGGGAGACTGATAATCTCTAATAATCTCTAATAATGGAGAAGATTATCCAGGACTTCTACTCAAATCTCTTTGATAGCCACATCCACCTGCCCAAATACCAAATTCCACAGGATGGATACGCCATTCCCAACGTTCTCCCTTCTGAAATAAGACATGCCATCTCATCGGTAAAGAAGGGAACAGCACCAGGCCCAGACAAAGTCAGACCCGAACATCTGGAAGAATCTGCTGTCGGTGCTCATCAATACACTAGCTGGGCTCTTCACACGCTACCTGTCCGAATGCAAGGTGCCCTCCCCAATGGAAAACCAGCAGGACAGTTCTACTGTTCAAGAAGGGAGACATTCATGACATCGGCAACTATCGCCCCATCTGCCTGTTGTCTGTCATCTACAAGCTGTTTACACGAGTTATCCTGAACAGGATTAGCAGAACACTAGATGAAGGTTAACCATGCGAGCAAGCAGGTTTCCGGAAAGGATTCAGCACAATCGACCATATCCACACAGTAACCAAGCTCATTGAGGTTTGTAGGGAGTACAAGATGCCGCTCTGTCTCACGCTCATTGATTTACAGAAAGCCTTTGATTCTGTGGAAACTGAAGCAGTCATCGAAGCCCTAGTCAAACAGGGTGTTCAAACCCAATACATCAAGATCCCTTCGTGAGCTGTATTACGGATTCACCACCAGGATCTCACCATTCTACAAAGAAGTGATCATTGATGTCAAAAGAGGGGTTCGACAGGGTGATACCATCTCACCAAAACTCTTCAGTGCCACCCTCGAGAACATCATGAGACAATTAGAATGGGAAGGAATGGGAGTGAAGATAGATGGTCGGCAACTATACCACCTCCGCTTCGCTGATGATATCGTTCTAATAACACCAAACATTAGCCAAGCGGCACAAATGCTGGCTGACTTTGACCGAGAATGTGGAAAGGGTAGGTCTACAGCTGAATCTGAAGAAAACTATGTTCATGAGAAATGAACTAGTTCCAGAGGCCCCATTCTCTCTCAATGGAACAAACATCTCTGAATGCAGCAGTTATGTGTACCTAGGTCGAGAAGTCAACATGATGAATGACCTAAAACCTCAGCTGCGCAGGAGGAAGAGAGCGGCATGGAATGCCTTCAAAGGCATCGAAGAAATAGCTAAAAGGACAAAGAACCTCCGGCTCTGGGCACATCTCTTCGACTCCACCGTTCTCCCTGCATTAACATATGCCTCAGAGACCTGGGCCCTACGAAAGCAGGATGAGAATGCTATTCGGGTCTCCCAGAGAGGCATCGAAAGAGCTATGCTTGGAATATCACGTCTCACTCAAGTGAGAGAAGGAATCGGAGTTCTGACCTCAGTTGCTATTCCAGAATCAGGGACGCTGTCTCGTTTGCCAAGGCATCGAAAATCAGATGGGCTGGACATGTAATGCCGCGATTTGGAGACAACCGCTGGACTAGAGCCGTTACCGACTGGATCCCACGGGATGTCAAAAGATCACGTGGCCGCCCACCTACAAGATGGTCAGACTTCCTTGTTAAGACCCTGAATGAACGGTTTGAGGCTCTTCATATTCCTGAATCAACCAGATGCCATTGGGCTACATTGGCACGTGATAGGGTCCCATGGAAATGTTACTGGCGCCCGCTCGAGCAAATCGATGAGTAATGGGATTCAAGTGATCAAGTGAATGATAGATGCATACATCATTTTAACATCACACTCTGATCAATGTGTCAGGGCATCCACTTTTGGAACTCTGTCAAGATCCGAGGACCTTCCCATTCCCAACAGAATGTTTTATTAAATAAACTCTATCAAGATTATTTTTATGGTACATTTAATGGTTATTTTCAATTTTTGTGAAAATAGCATAAAGGTTTTAAATTTATATAATTCGAATGTAAATTTAAATATATAGTTTGAATATATTTACCTTCAAGATATTTATTTTCCTTACTAGTCAAGTCTTGATTATAATAATAACATACTTTTGCTATTTAAACAAGAAAAATCATTTTATTTAAAACATAATAAATCATGGCATGTAACTAGGTGTTTAAAGAATCCTAGCACAACTATTATAAATTGTGTTTCTACCATTACTTAATTTTATATTTCTTCAGGTTTGCAATTTTTAGCCATAATTTCACCTCATCTATTCCTATTTACTATGACTAGTGATGATCCATTTTTCACTACTTATAGCTCTCTCTTTACTGTCATTATTATCAAACATTCATTTTGAGTTATAGTCCATGTAAATACATATGAATATTAAATATTACATGTAAGTACATAAAAATATTAAATTTTATTTAATATATCTTTTAGATCCCTTCATTTTAAACTGTGAATATAAGGTATTTTATTTAATGATAGAATATAATTAATGATATATTTCCTCTTTTTTTTCAGCATAATGCATTACATGTTTCCAAGTCATGTTTCCTAGTTGCTTTTTGGGGACTATGGTGCTGGAGGCCTGAGCAGTAGTGACCATACCATGTACTTTAACCCCTCTAGCTCTCTGGCTCCACCTTGGTAGCTTTTCTATAATCTTTTATTTTCAGATCGTAACACCTTAGTTTGCCTTCTTTAGTTTTATACTTTCCCTTGATAAGTAGGAGGATACATTACTAATTTTTTCTTTCAGTGGTTTCCATTCTGTTAACAGCTACTTTTCTTTCTGTCTGAATACTATTTTAAAAAAATAAATTAATATTTTCAATGTCTATACAATCTTATTTATCCCAGGTATCTACCTGACCAATTTTCTCCCTCCATTATTTTGCCTCTCAAGTCCCCTAGAATTTGAGAAAACGTTTCTCTTGTCACAACTTATAGAATATTTTTAAATTATTTATACTATTTTAATAATGATTTATTACTACATTTGGTTAATCTATTTTCTAGAGTTCCTCATTTACATTGACATCCTGTGTTATTTCCAGGCAACAGATATGTATCGATATAATATATACCATTTCTTACCACTCTATTCTTTTTTATGTTTATCTAACTAGTGCTACCTGCTGCAGTTAATTATAATCTTTTCTTAAATACTTTCTTCAGGTAAAGTCAAAGGTTATACCATTTAAATTATTTTTATTCTCAAGTATTTTCCTTTATCCAACAAAGCATATTTTTAACAACACATGTGGGACCAGAGTGCTAATACAGTGATCAAGGCACTTCCTATGCATCTGAATAATCAGTTTGATAGTTGGCACTGCACGTGACTCTGTGAACCCTGCCAGGAGTGATTCCCTGAAAACCAGTAGTAAGTCTTGAATAAGACTGCAGGTGGCTCCCCAGTTTAACTATTATAACTACAGAAAAAATAATATTATCATAACAATAACACACAGAAACATTTTTCTAAGTCTAGAAACTAGTATGCCCTCCTATATGTATTGGGATTATAAAGTAGAAGCACCAAAACGTCAGCAATTTTTAGGAAATTTTCACTACAGCAATAGTACGGCCACACATGGGTGATCTGGGGCTTATAATCAAACTTGAGTCTTCAGATATGCAATACACATGTCCTTCAATTTAACCATCTCTGAAGACACACCAGCACTTTTATACTGAAATTTGAGAAGCTGATGCAAAAGAGCACCTGGAAAAGGAAATATGAACTACAGCAAGGACATTTAGAAAAGAGGAGTCTTTCACTAGATCCTTCAAGACTTATTTCACACACACTGCAATTACCACCTCAACTATCTTCCCTTCAACTTATTATAAACTACTCTGTGCAGGGAATTCTTTCCAAGTTTCTCAGAACTTTTAGAGAAACTTGGTAATTAAAAAGTTGACTTCAAATTGTCTGAGTTGTAATTCCCATACCATGAGTTTCCTATCCTATGACCTTGAGCAAGTCACTTATCACTGCTGTGCACCAATTTCTTCCTTAGTTAAATGCAGATGAGAGTAATAATAGAAACCACTTCCAAGGTTTATTGTGAAAATTAAATTAAAATGTAAAATTCTTATGTCAAAAAGCTATGAGATTGTCAATTATTTCTGTACTATAATACATTCCAAAGGAAAAAAGAAGCCCAGATATTTCAGCCTTGAGAGTTATTATGAAATTGTTCCATGGAATTTTAAAGTTGGAAATAAAAATAAATAGAGAATTCAAGCACAAAAGATCAGTTATAAAAGATTTGGGTTTTGAACAGATCTTTTTTTTCAATAGGGAGAGGGCAAATTAGGATAAACCCTGTATTTGATCTCACAAATATACATTACAGTTAAAACCTAGATTTCAAATAGATTTAGAAACAGTTACAACTATTTATATACTAATATACCTAAATCAACCTGATAAAATATCTCATTGCTGTCTCTTACAGCCAATTCTAGTGATACAGGTGTGGGGGTGGGGAGAATTTTTTCCTTAAAGGTTTCACTGTATCAGTGTATCACTCTCTTCCCGTTGTTCATCGATTTGCCTCGAGTGGGTATTAGTAACATCTCCATAAGGCCTGTCACAAGCAAGTGTAACCCAAGGGCATCTGCTTGCTCCAGGGACAGGAAGAGCCCCAAACCATTCTTCAGGTCATAGAACTGAGGTCCATAATTGTTACTAGTTTTTGGCATAACAAGTAAATAAAACACGGGTGGCTTGTCAGGCTCTGCCGCCGTAGGTGGTATAGTCTCAGTAGAAGGCTCTCATCTCGAGCATTTATTGATGAAAGTTAAAGGGGAAAGATCTTATAGTGTTTTGAGAAAAACTATGGATAATGAAAATAATTCAGAAATTTTATCCTCTACTTTGTGGTGAATTTCTTCCATACCATCTCTAATAAACATTTTCAGTTAAGAGCTAGTAGTTCTTATCAATATTGTCATTATCCATAGTTTTTCCCAAAGCACTATATCTCACAGTTCCCTAATGTTCCCTCTTTTATAAACAGTCTAGACCCTGCTTCATTTCCTCGTAACCTTCAGTTGGCAGCTTTATAGCTGGGCCCATTCCACTTCCCTTTCTTTTCTGTTTGCTTCCATTAAATTGGCAATTTTCCTCTTTGAATTTGTATTTGAATCTTTATTTCCTATGTATTACATGAAAAAATAATAGTATATGAATGCTTACTTTATTTGTTTTCTGTCTTAAATAAGCAGGTGCATACATTATGGTGAATGTTCTTGGATATTTGTTCTAGCTCTGATGGAGATTTGAGTCTGAAAGTTGAGGGAGAAACTCCCTTCCCCAAGTAGTTTGGAGATACCGAGATTCCATTATAGTAAAGGCAACACTGTCAAAAGAAACCTTACAGTTGAGGGGGCTAGCAAAGGTGTCTGATTTATACACAAGAAAATAAAAACCAGCCAAAAGTTTGTGCAGAGAACAGCTGGCACAGACTCCAACTCTTGCCAATCTCCCAATACAGTGCCAGTAGGTAATAGAGCATGCCTAGTAAAATTAGGTATTTCTCTGAATATGAATTATTTAAGTTTTTACCATGACATTAGGAAAGTTTTGTTGAACGTAATTTGTTTTATGTTTTGAGAAGTAAAGGGTGATAAACACACATAAAAGAGATACAATGAAGAAAGTAAAGGGCAATTTGAGAAAAGAAAGAAGAAACCAAGCAAGAATGGGGCATCAGTATTATCTGAACGGTCAAGAGATGAAATAGAACAAGTAGATGGATTTGTATTTTGTGACACTTGTTTTAAAAAGGGTTTATTGAATTAATAAACCAGGTGAAGTGTTCTGAGCTTCATCATTTAGAAAATATTCACAGACTAAATATATCTATTTAGGAAGCAATCAGATAAAGACGTAGAAAACTCTAAGTGCCTAAGAAGAGCATCTTGTTCTCATTCAATCATTAGCTGCCGCACCAAAAAATAAAATGGAATCAAGCTGCATATAATCTTTTGAGTCAGGCACTGTTCACTCAGCATTTGGCTTGTGAAATTATTCCCTGGCTTTTATTTCATTTCAAAGAGGAAGATAGCAATGTACTGTACTCACTACGAAAAAGTGAAAAACAAGGGGGTGGGAGATCTCTACATTTAAGAACAGATTACTGAAATTTTTATTGAGATATATGATACTGTTAATGGTGCTGTGTCACATGCATGATTTCAACACTCCCCATCAGAGTACCACCTCCTCCACCAAAGGCTACCCTCTATTAGATATCCTCCCCCAAACACACAATGCCTTTGGCCATTTGTTGTCCTGATGTAGGTTGGCCCCCTTGGGTGGCTTATGAGAGGGCCCGAAGGAGAGATGGTCACTTTCTCCAGATCCACCTCTGCCTGCCTGGGACCCGCTGGGAGGACTCAGACTCATCCAGGCATTGCAGTTTCTTCTCTTTGCTTTTCTGAAGAATTTCAGGAGGAGACTAGCAGTGAAGTAAAACAGATTTTATTATGGAGGTTCTTTGAAAGGGGAAGGAGGAAAGAGAGTAGGAGAGACTGCACATCTCAAGTGAGGAGATGCGGGGGACATGTGCTTGGGTACCACATATGCTCAGCCACAGTTCTCAAGCAGCACACAGCCTCGGGCAGCATATGTGTGCCTTTCCTTTGTTCAAGGTGGCTTTTATCATTTTCCCCAAGCTGCGCCCACAAGGGGCTTCTACCTAGGTAAAAGTTCATGGCTAGGACGATTGCTAATTGGGATAGGGTTGGGAGTGGTAGGTAGTTTCTTCTTTGAACTTACTTTCCTGTCCTTTGATCTTGCTAGAGCTTCTCTAGGAAAGGGGGTCTAGCCTTCCTTGGGTCTCTTGGCTCCAGTTGATACCTTATCGGGCCTGAGTTCCTGATTATCAAAATTGGGCCTTCTGGAGCCTTGGGGCCTTTGGTTTTATTCCCAGAAATTCCATTGCCATGGAGATCCCTTCCCTGACTGCCTGCCTACATCAGTCCCACATCTGAAAGAAATTTTCTACACTCCTGACTGCCTTTCTTTTGACTGACTTTATTTAGCATGATAATCTCTAGTTCTATTAATATAGGGGAATCTGTATGATTTTGTACTTTTATATATATATATATATATATATATATATATATATATATATATATATCACTGTATCACCTGTATCACTGTCTTCCCGTTCATCATCGATTTGCTCGAGCAGGCACCAGTAACATCTCCCTATGTCCTGTCTCATGCTAGTAGAGCCCAAGGGCATCTGCTTGCTCCAGGAACATAAAGAGCCTCAAACCATTCCATCAGGTCATGGGAATGAGGTCTATAATTGTTACTGGCATTTGGCATATCAAATATGACACGGGTAGCTTGCCAGGCTCTGCCGTGCGGGTGGGACACTCTTGTAGTCACCTCTGATCTCGAGCATTTATTGATGAACCATGCGGCTGCTTGTGGCTGTGTGAGCTGGGCTGTGATAGGCTCTTCTTTTATATATATATATATGCATATATATATACATATATATATAAGCCATATATATGTGCATGTATGTGGTTCATCAATAAATGCTGGAGATCAGAAGTGACTACAAGAGTATGCCACCCGCATGGCAGAGCCTGGCAAGCTACCCCTGTCATATTTGATATGCCAAATACCAGTAACAAATATAGACCTCATTCCCATGACTAATGGAATGGTTTGAGTCTCTATGTTCCTGGAGCAAGCAGATGCCCTTGGGCTCTGCTAGCATGAAACAGGACATAGGGAGATGTTTCTGGTGCCCACTGAGCAAATCGATGATGAACGGGAAGACAGTGATACAGTGATAGTGATATATATATATATATATATATGTATATATATATATATATATACACACACACATGTATGTACACACACACGTATATGTGTGTGTGTGTGTATTGTTGGGTGACATGCCCTACTGAGCCTTAACCTCCATCTACACTTAGCTTATGTGGAGAGCTGGTCTCTGCCTTTAGGGAATCTCCGGAATAGACACAATGGGAGGTCGGGCAATTGGATTGATTTAATAATTTTATACGGCGTAAATATTTTCATCATGAATCTCGGTTGCCTTAGTTCTATACTCTGTTCCCACAGGTTCCTGCATGGAACATACATGTAGATATTCCAAAAGTACTTGGCCACATTGTATCAACCATAATGTAATAAATTCTTCTAGTTGAAAGAGACATGCTATTGTGCCTCTTGGCAAACTAACGTGTCTTTGATTCTAAAGGTAATGCCAAAGTGAATTATTTTGATGGAATTTGGACCTTAGTGTGATCCAGAATCTGGGATCCGCTAGCTATATATTCATGGTAAAAGGTACCAATGCCATTTCTTACAAGTTACATTCTGAACTGCTTTCTGATTCAGAGATACAGCCCCTCCTCTGCTAGGGAGATCTTGCCTCGGGAATCAGCTCTGGTTTTTGTGAATCTTGAGCCAAAGGCCCACCTGAAGCTCTATACTTCAAAAGGGTCCATTGTCTGGCTTCATCTCTAGATAGCCCAGCCCAAGATGGGCTGTTCTGGAAGATTTTAGTGGGCTTCTGTCTATAAAAGAAGCTAGGAGAACAGAGAAGGGGCCTTTTTGCCGCTTTGGCTTCTCTTTTGCTCTCCTCTCCTCCACTCTGTTCTCTTCCCTGTGGGCCTTAACATGTGGTGGCATCCATCTTGGCCTACACAATGTCGGGCCCAGTCGGGAACCCTAAGTTTGGGGTTTTCCTATAGCTGATTTGTATGCCAGAACCTGTGTAAGTAAAGCTTCTTGAAACTGCTGAATAGCTGAGTCTTTCTCTGTCCTCTGCTGCCGATCCCCTGGGACAGAAGGGGATTCCTACGCCCTGCTCCCAGACATTGTTGGGGGTGCAGCAGCAGTGCAAGAACATAGGAAATTATTATCTCATTTATTTATTTACAGATCTCAAGTTTTTTAGGTCATTAACACCTTCACTATGAGAGAGAATGGACAGTAGTTAAAAAATTAAATCATGTATTTTTGAAATATACTATTATTCTTGTGATTAAAAAACAAGAAAAGTACAAAAATTATTGACCAAAACTTTTGAGATTGCCTGAGTCTATCAATCAATCACTCTTATTAATATTCAAGGACAATTGTGAATGGGCCTTAAAAGTCAATTTGAAAATTAGTTGTCAGATAAAACCTATAGTTCACAAGACAATACAAGGTCAATGTTACCCCTAAAGGAAGAGGGAAGAAACAGTGCCTTTAGCTGTTACAATTAGTGTAAAAGGAGAAAACTAATTTTCACTATGAACAATAAGCAGAAAAGTAAGAGATTGCAAAACAGTGTCTGTTTTTCCCCCTTCCGATGGCACATTAGCTAACTGATTCAGAGCAAAGGTATTAAACTCTAAAGAGAGATCAATCTTTCCCAAGTGTGAAAGTTACTCATACTAAAGAATGCATTAAAAACACATTTTTATGGAGTCAAGGTTTTTTTTAATCCTAATATAAATTGTCCTGATGCAACCACCTTGTTGATGTCTTCCAGAATGTTTTACAGCGGGGCCAGTGTTCTTATATTTCTTGTTTTAGATGCATGGTGGCCAACCGCACAAGTTCAGAAGATGAGATGGACCTAATGACACACTTTTGTAGTGCTCTAGGCAAGGCTAAAGAAACAATTGTTCGGTGATGTTGAGTATATGTGATGTATAGCCTTTGCCCTTTGTAAATGCTGACCTTGTACAGAAAAGAACATTGTTATTTCTTAGCCATTTCTTTTCATTTTATCTCTATTTCAACACCATGTGCCAAATATAAAGAACTAAAAATAATAATAGAAAATACATCATTTTGGAAAAAAGAAATATAAACTGTAAGTAACATTTATTGAATTCCTATTGTAGAGGAAGCACCTATAAAAATTACTTTCTAATTTAATTTAATCTATGTTTCTATTATGTTTGGCTGTTTAGAATCTGAGTTTTCTACAAATCCATGTTTGTTTTGGGACCACACCTGCTGGTGCTTTTATGGACTTTTATCGTCTCTACTTTCAAAACCTCATTCCCATGACCTGATGGAATGGTTTGAGGCTCTTTATGTTCCTGGAACAAGCAGATGCCCTCGGGCTCTGCTAGCATGAGACAGGACATATGGAGATGTTACTGGTGCCCACTAGAGCAAATCGATGATGAACGGGAAGACAGTGATACAGTGATACTTTCAAAACCATATCTTTATATATAATTTTATTTTTACTAATCTATAGACTTACATTGCACTTATATTTTAGAAGCTATTAAATTCATAGCCGATCTCAGTTATGAATAATAATTATATAATTCTGTATTTCTATAGTCTGATATGAAAACACTATATTAAAATACATGCCTCATTCATTTCATCTATGTTACCCAGATTTACCTGTTCTGAATTTTTTGTTTGCTTTGTTTTGGGGCCATTACCAGACATGATCAGGATTTATTCCTGACTCTGTGTTTAAGAGATCATTCCTGACTGCCTTTGGGGGATAGCATGGATTTCTGAGAACAAACTCCGATTAACCATGTACAATACAGGTGCCGTACCTACCAACAGTACTAAATAATTTCAACTCCTTGAAAAATTTTAAAAAATTAATAAAAAGGGGTCAAAATGCAGGTTAGCAGGTAAGGTACGTGCCATGCATGTAAGGAACCCAAGTTCAATTCCCTGCAGGCCTTATGGTCCTCTGAACTGGACAGGTGTGATCCCTGAGCATAGAGTCATGAATAACCCATGAGCAGTGTCTGGTGTTGTCTTAAAACCTAAAACATAGTTAATAAAAAGTTCCCATGTTTTAGCATATTCTATGCTCACTCTTATTTCTTTTTTTTTTTTTTTGAACAAACTGTCTTTTTATTTAGGACCTTAAAATTATTTTAGGATATTGTTATTGATATAACATTGTTTTATAACAGTACATAAGTTTTAAATACATGACATTGGAGGCCAGAGAGATAGTAGATCAGGTAGGGAGTTAGTCTTGCACATGTCTGACCCAGGTTCAATCCCTGATTTCCCATATGGTCTCCCTGGCAACGCTAGGAGTAATTTCTGAGTGCAGAACCAGGAATAACCTGGAGCATCTCCAGCTTTCACCTGAAAGCAAAAAAATATAAATTTTGCTAATTAAGCTGGTTTATCAGCACCCATCCCTCTTCTCTGGTATCACTTTAATCTCATTTTGGTTTTTTTTTTGTTCATTTGTTTTTTGATCTTCCACGTAAATTAACTCATGATTTTTTAATTTATTAATTCAATATGCCGAGAACAGTAACAATGATGTACCTCATTTCCATGACCTGAAATGAATAGATTGAGGCTCTTTGTGATCCTGTAGCGTCACTCTTATTTCTTATCAGGTTATTTCTTATTTGTTATCATGTCTCCTTTTATTACACTTCCTTTGCTGCTATACATCTTTCAAGAACACATGAAACTGTGAAACATACATTCACTGTATCATGCTTATTTTAAAATATCAAAAACTTTAAAGATAATGCAAGAAAATTTTATTGTTTTTTCCTATATTTGAATAATTAGTTTAGTAAAATATTTTTAGATGGCCAATTTACTTGCAAATTTAGCTTTGGGCATTCTCCACACTGAAGTGGTCTAACAAGCCTCTATAAAAGTATTATGAGCTTAATCCCTTTTCAAAGGCCTGACAGGCTTAGCATTGCTAAGATAAACAGCTGCTCCCAAGAGACACAAGAGGCCTCACTATTGTGCCGACTGCCCCACAGTCCCTAGAAGTGGACTAGGCAATTTTATTGATTTATCAATTTGGCCCAGCAAGACATATATTCTTTCTTTGCCTTTACTACCTTAATTCCTCATATTGGCTACCCTAGGTAATGTCCTAGTTTATACTTTTTAATCACATTTATATAATAAACATGTGATGAATCTTTATCATATTAATCAATTATTTAAAAGATTTAATGGTTACCAAAGACAATTTCAATCATACAAGTTACTCAAGGTAAAATCTCAGTCAGATCACCCTTAGATTTTGAGTCTATATTTTCTCCTGTATTTACAATTGTTTCTCTTTCCCTATTTCCTTTCATCAGAAAAAATTACATGTATCCCATGATATCTGCTATACTCTGTGTCAAAACTATGAGACAGCCTTAAGAATATCTCTCTATAGAAGGGTAGATTTTTAACTAGCTAGAAAACGATTAAAATGTCACCAGCTCCAATTGAGACATGTTAAGTTCAAACATATGCCTGTTAAGAAATAGCTTAAAATTTATATTTTATAATGGTAAAACTGTGATATATATATATATATATATATATATATATATATGTACAACAGTCATTAATGACTTATTTTTAAGAAGTTTTATTTTGAATGTATGACTAGTACAAAATTTTAAATGTAGTTTAAATAATACTTATATTCAGAGTATTAATATAAAGAGCTGATTCAAATTATAATTAAAAATACTAGATAAATAAATTATTGGGTACGAGCACTATTCGACTAAATTTATCTATGAAATCATGCAATAGGTACAATATCTGTGGAACCAGAGGGGATCAGGATGAGAGAAGTAATCCAGAGGGAGAGGGACAGATATAGGATGACAATCTTGTATGTGTGATATAAAGATATAAAGAGTAAAGAAATTAAAAATTACTCAAACCAATAGAATCTATGAATTGATCTCTAGAACTATGTCAGTCATGAAAGGCAGTTGAGTGATGAGAGCTTGGGGAGAGAAAGACACTGAGTCAATGGAGGAGGGAAATGGACACTCTGGTATGAATATAGTCTTAGAATGCAATATCATTGACATTATTGCAAATCATGATGATTAAAAGTAATTTATTTCAGAGTATTTGGTTTGGTTAAGTTTTTTTTTCTAGGTGTTTTACTCTCTCTGCTCTTTGATCTTTGGCTCTAGAGTTGAAACTCATTTCTTGAGCTATGCTAATCAATCCTGACCAGGACTTTGAAACTGAAAAGACAGAACAACTAATCACTAATTACTTAGAGAATGCTCCCTGTGAAAGTTATTAAGCATGTAAGTGCAATAGTGTTTGGGGCAGTACCTTTTAATTGTATATTGCAGGACTTCTCTAAGAGCCTCTGCATCTGCCCTGGATTGCTTCCTGAAAATCACTTCATAGATAGGGGGTAGTTTAAATGTGGCAGTGTATCTGACCATGTATTCTGTACGGGCTGGTATAAATATTCTCTTATGCTACCACAATCATTGTGGGACTAGCTAGATCTTACCAGCATATTTGCCTGGCCACGTTGGATCTCTAAGTAATTAGACTAGAGAGAAATGCTGTTTGCCTCCAGGCAAGCAAGCATGGCTCCCTGATAACTCAAAGGCAACTAAAATACAAAACTACCGTGAAGTAGACGAGACTCTTGTGAAGGCTTGGAGAAATATTTAACTGGCATTAGTATAGTCTTGGTATAGAGGCATGACATCTCAGAAATCCCCCTTCTCTACCCTATAAAGGCATTTCCAGGCAGATCTTGGCTCAAAACATTAGCATATAATAGGGCCTAGGTGAGGTGCTGGGAGAAATTACCTAAGGGCATTTGACCCTCCCTGCTTCCCATAATAGTGGGAGGTCTGAGTTGCAGGGGTATAAAACCATCCTGCTTTCTCTTTCTCTCTCTCTCTCTCTCTCTCTCTCTCTCTCTCTCTCTCTCTCTCTCTCTCTCTCTCTCTCTCTCTCCTTTTGGGTCTTGTACTCTTCTTGGGAGTCTTGTCTTTGTCTCCTAGTCTCTACAGGGCCTTTACACATGGTGGCCCCCATTTTGGCCTACACATGGCTGGGATTCTAGCCGGGAATCCTAAGCACGGGTTTTTCCTATTGCTGATTTGTATGCCTGAATCTGTGATAAGTAAAGCCTTTTAAAACTACATTGGATTCCTGAGTCTTCATCCATTCCCCACCAGCTTCGAGGTAGAAGGGAACTCGCTTCCTGGCACTGTTCAGGACCCCGCGGTGTTCCCCGATAATTGTACACTAGATTTGATCTTGGTTACTAAGTCTGACCCTCTGACACCCATGCTGCTCCCGCATTTCCCTTAAATCACTGCTCAGAAATTTGATTGAATAGGTGTTAATCTAGCCTATACAGTTATTAGCAAAACCATATAATGCTTAAGCTAATAAATGTCAGTTCCTATGCAAGCATCTAAAATACTAAAAAATTAAAAAACTATTTATTTCTTTATTAAATGAAGTAATGCCCTATTTAATTAGAGTAGAGCAGTGGTTTTTTCTCTAGGATGCATAGGAGCCACCCAGTGAACTTGATAAATGACATTGCTGTGCCTCAACTCAGTTTCTGATTATAGGTCTGAGTGGGATAAAAAAAAATTATAAAACCTCTAGGTGATGCTGAATTTACTAATGCTGGAATAACTAAGAAATACGTCAAATAATACTATTCTAGGTCTTTTAAATGCCTAAATAAATATGTTTTTCCATTTTTATAAATTGTCTAACATCTGTCTCTGATTTTTATCAAATCATAGTGAAAATTTGAATTCATTTACATAAAAGCAGAAAAACTCACATATTTTCTTAGATACATATATTCTGACTTATTCTACTCATTAACTTTGTTCCAGAAACATTAGCTTACGTTATACTTCAGAACTGAATATCATGATACTTAATATTTTGGTATCTCGGATATTCTGATTTAATAAACTGGAGATAGAGCATAATGCTGTATTTTTATAAATTCACAGGGATACTGATATTGTTGGTCTATAAACAACACTTTGAGTAGCAACATTTCAGAGCACATGCATCCCTTAAATATAACTTTCAAGTTTAGACGCAAAAAAAAATTTCTTCATATCTTTTAGACCCAATGCCTCATTATCTAAGATTCAAATCAACACTTCTCTATAATGCATCTTTCCCAAAACTAATGATCCCACTTTACAGTGATGTGATTATAAATACTGTGTGCTATCCCTCCAAAGATGCACTAATTTGGGTTTTCAGTTTTACTGAATGTTTACAACGCATGCACATATTTATGTATTACATGACCGGCAGGGAAGTTTCATAATCCCGCCATATAGAAAGGAATTCTGAAGCAGGAACAAGGCTAGAATTTTATTTTTACTCACTATTTACAGAACTGTGAATTCTGCTGACTTCAGTCTTATATTTAAAGCTAGAGTAAAAGAATCAGTATTGGCACTAGCCCTCTTTTTGGCATGGATTTAAGCAATGAAGTTATGAGAATATAAATAATATATATGATAAATGGTTCTGTTTAAAAGCAAGTAAAAAATATAAAGTTTCCATTTATGTTATATACTGTTGGCAAAGGCTACCATATATGGCCCTGGGTCTTTGCAGTTTAAAGCCATTTGCATTACCTTAAGGGTCTGCACAAATCACACGAGATTGGGGATAAGAACTGATAAGCAGTTTGATTTTAATAACTCTTGGGATATTGTTGTAATTTCTATTATGAATCCAATACAATCTAATCTGGTTAACCTTCCTCTTAATGCCTATGGGTCTTCTTCATGGGACTAGAAATAGAGTAGGAGGAAACCACCATGTCTGTGTTGGAACTACCTTTTGGAATCAGCTCTGTAAAGATTAAAGGAGGGGTCATGCTGGCTTGCTCAGGCAGGTGAACATGATTCTTTTAGTAAAACAGAGAGAAGAGCATGAAAATCACACTAGAAAAAGTAATATGGACATGGAATCGAAAGAGCTATGTTTGAAATATCATGCCTCGCTCAAGTGAGAGAAGGAATTCGGAGTTCCGACCTTCATAGACGATCGAGAGTTAGGGATGCTGTCTCATTTGCCAAGGAGTCAAAAAATCAGGTGGACTGGACATGTAATGTGACTTGGAGATGACCGTGGACTAGAGCCATTACCAACTGGTTCCCACAGGACATCAAAAGATCATGTGGCTGCCCACCTACAAGATGGTGAGACTTCTTCATGAAGACCCTGAATGAACTGCTTGAGGCTTTTTGTATCCTGTAGCAAGCAGATGCCATTGGGCTACAATGGCATGTGACAAGGAGAAATGGAAACGTTACTGGTGCCCACTGGAGCAAATTGATGAATAACACGATGTCAAGTGACCAAGTGATCAATAATTACATCTTAATTTTATTACTGGAAAAAAATAGAATGTGGCCAACTATTAGATCTTTTCTGTTGGTTGACCTTTCTATCTAGTTTGGGAGTTTTGATATTTTATCCACTCATAGCTTAATCTATTACATGTTCCTAAACCAGGGTTCATACTAATGAGATCTCTCTTTTTGTGTAAACACTGATGGAGGGTGTGGCAGTTACAGAAGTCACCTTGACTCTGAATGAGCAACTTATGACTTATTATATATCTACTAAGACTTCTATGTTATCTAGATTAGGCAATGCTCCTCTTTATACCCACTGGACCCAGCATGGGGCAGCTAGAATTTACCAGGAGACTACCACCCTGGCTACTTTGAGACTATCATTTAAGATAGTAGGAAGGATCATTTAGGGCATAGTAGATTGCCCTAAAGCAGGTGAGTGTGACCCCTTTGGTATACAGAGAACAAGATACTCAGAATTACACTGGGGCAGATAAGAAAGTCCTTGTGGGTACCATCTAGATTATATAAAGCCAATGAAATTAAGATGCATTACTTTATACCAGCCCCTCCCTCTCCAGTGTTTCACATATGAGATAATCTTCGAACAAGGGATTAGTCCTTGGCATAACCCTTTGTTTATACCTATAATAGGGTGTGGCACCATTCTTCAACACTCCTCTTCAATCTAGAAGCTGTTGAGTTGATCTTTTTTTGACAGGACCCTCCCTGTCAACAGTTAGGATTACTTATGTGGTTATAAGGGGACTGGCTTGAGTTACTGACCCCTCTCTCTTGTCGGATCCACTTTGGTGGACTGTCTATGGTGGTATCCTCAGTAGGAGACTTGGGCCCTCATGCATCATATAAGTTTGAACGAGAGTTAGAGGTCTTCCATTATATAGGATTGCAGTGGTAGAGTTTGTTGTACTATTAAAAGCCTTTTGGAACTGCACAGGACTCATGAGTTTTCAGCCGTTACTGGGGGCTTTGGAGAAAGAAGAGAACTTCTGTCCTGATACTGTCAGGGACCCCAAAAGCTTCCCGACACCTTTCAATATTAAAATTTCTTTTGGCTACTTAATCTGTTATTAAAAGCATGTAACTATTTGCTTCTAGATATGGAAAAAAATTACTTTTACAATATGAAATCTTATTTTCCTAAACTGCAGTTTCTTTTAAAATCACAGTGACTGACCCTATGTTTCAAGTAGTATTAAGTGATGCAAATATAAGACAAACATCCCAAATATCATGGGGTTTTCATTGTAATGTAAAGTAAAAAATAAAATAATAAATTTTACTATCTTAATTTTACATGGAGAAAATATAATAATCACATAAAAGAGAGTGAATATTTTGCAGTTGATATGATGGATCATAAAGATTCATGTTTAATTCATCTAAAATTAAATTATCTTTGCACTTCAATTTCTATAATTGATAACTGCTAACACTTGTCTGTTATAGCACCTTAGTTTCTTTGCACAATTCAAAAAGTGTTCCCGATCCTAGGTCATCTCATCATTTTAGGACAACTGATGGTCAGTGAGGGGCTATCTTTCTATTGTTAATGTTGGTGCATAAAGTATCGGGTCACCTGAAAGCACTGTAGACTCCCTAATGCTTGGACTCTCTTTTGTCGTTTCATGGCAGACCAATATCTCCTTGCCCCACTGCTTATTCCACATATATATGCTGATCTCCACTACCTCCTTGTATACTATTATCCTACCAGAGTTGATTTCCTGTGAAATTCAACAGCAATAAAATGGTAATAGAAGTGATAGCTAATTATCTATCTTGGCATCTCCTTGCATCTGAAATTTGCAAGGATTTACAAATTTCATATGCAAATTTCTCACATATCCTGCTTTAATCAGCCTTCTTGTTTATAAGTTAGTTTAAATTATAAGTCAACCAGTCTATAAAGCCATCTCAACTACTTAAGCTCAAACATCACTGTATCACTGTTTCACTGTCTTCCCGTTCATCATTGATTTGCTCGAGGGCCCCAGTAACATCTCCATATGTCCTGTCTCATGCTAGTAGAGCCCAAGGGCAAATACTTGCTCCAGGAACATAAAGAGCCTCAATCCATTTCGGAATGAGGTCTATAATTGTTACTGGTATTTGGCATATCGTTACTGGTATTTGGCATATCAAATACAACATGGGTGGCTTGCCAGGCTCTACCGCAGGTAGCATACTCTTGTAGTCATCTCTAAATCCAGCATTTATTGATGAACTGAGTGGCCGCAAGTGGCTGCACAAGCCGGGCTGTGATAGGCTGGTCTGCTGAGTGGAGTTTTGACGAGAGAAGTCTGGATGTGGAAAATGGAGGCCCTCATGGAGTGGGGGTCGTCTGGCTTGTTGCAAAGCTTTGCTTTGTGGCAGGCCAGGGCTAGAACCCGCCATCCCTCCTGAGCGCCTCGTGAGCGGCTGAGCACAGGGAGAGCACAGGGAGAGCACAGGGAGAGCAGCTCTGCCCCATGTCTGTGAGTCTCTCAAGCTCAAACATAAGATAACTTTTATCTTCAAATATCAATTAGTCTCTAAAAATTATTTTTCTGAAACACAAATAATTGTATTTTAGAAGAAAAGAGATACTTAGTTATTCAAGGCACAGTAATTGGCAATTTTCCCTTTGCTTTATTAAGAAAATCTTGCTTTTTATTGATTTATCAAAAGTTTGTGATACTATCTAATTTTTAGACTACAGTGCCATACGTTGGTAAGTTAGCAATTCACATTTACAGAACAATTTTATGTGTCCGGATGTGGAAAAAGTGTCCATTTTCCACATCCGGACTTCCCTCTTTGTCACAACTCCACCCAGCAGACCAGACTATCACAGCCCGAATCATCAACACCCACCCTGCAGCAGTTTTTTTTTTTTTTCAATCCGTCCTAGGTATGCTGAATCAGAGAAACTCAGACATGGGGCAGAGCTGCTACTTGCTCTCCGTGTGCCCAGCCGCTCATGAGGTGCACGGGAGGCATGGCGGGTTCTAGCCCTGGCGTGCCACCCCAGCAGAGCCTCACAACAAGCCAGACGACCCCCACTCCATGGGGCCCGCCATTTTCCACATCCGGACTTCCCTCTTGTCACAACTCCACCCAGCAGACCAGACTATCACAGCCCGGCTCACGCAGCCGCTATGCTTTATTTAGAGGTGACTACAAGAGTATGCCACCCACACGGCAAGCCTGGCAAGCTGATCGTGTAGTATTTGATATGCCTTGTACGAGTAATATTTACATTAGGTCATTCCCGTGACCTAATATAATGGTTTGAGGCTCTTTATGTTCCTGGAGCAAGCGGATGCCTTTGGGTTCTGCTAGCATGAGACAGGACATATGAAGATATTACTGGTGCCCGCTCTAGCAAATAGATGATTAATGGGAAGATAGTGATCGTGATTTTTATGTGTCAAATCTTAATTAAAACACTTATTTTTATTACCTTATTTTACTCCAAAGAACATTATAAGTTATCAATTATTATTATTTAATATTCTGAAGATAAAAATGAGGTTTAATAAAAATGCTACAAATTTTAAATGTCCTGAACACACAATAGGTGATAAAATTTAAAGACAAAGAAGTTGGGAGTGACTTTTAACCATTTTTTTAGAGTTGACTTTTTTTTTTTTTTTGCTTTTTTGGGTCACACCTGGCAATGCTCAGGGGTTACTCCTGGCTCTGCACTCAGGAACCACTCCTGGCGGTGCTCCGGGGACCATATGGTATGCCGGGATCAAACCCAGGCCAGCACAGGCCAGCCGTGTGCAAGGCAAACGCCCTACCCACTGGGCTATCGCTCCAGCCCTAGAGTTGACTTTAATGTCACTTAAAACTCTTGCAAAGATTAGGAACCACTTCACTTGTGCACTTAAAAGTTCCCATATGCAGTCAGAGACATAGTACATGAGTTAAAATATTAGCCTTGCATGCAGCCAAACCCAGTTCAGTCCCTGGGACCACATATAACCATATTCACTGAAAACCAACTAAAGAGATCCCAAAGCACAGAGCTAGGACTAAGTCCTGAACACTACTGCGTGTGGCTTCAGCCTATCCATTACTAAAAAAAAAAAATTAAAGTATCCAATTGCCTTCCCCATCTCGAAAGAAACCACTACTTTTATATTAAGCAATAAAGATAAACTGATAGTTTTCAAAATGTAAATTTCATCTATTGTTAGACATTTCTCATGCTTTAAAATAGTAACAGAAATTTCTACTATTTCTCCTGACTAGAACACTCTAATTCTAGTGTCCAGTATCATAATATTCCCTTCTATTTAGATCATCTTTTCAATATTGAAATTTCTTTGGACTACTTAACCTATTATTAAAATACATTTAACTACTTGCTTCTAGACACATGGAAAAAAGTTACTTTTAACATATTATATCTTATTTTCTTAAACATTGCAGTATTTTAAATCACAGTATCCAGTCCTATGTTTCAAGTAGTATTTTAGGTGATGAAAATATAAAGACAAATATCCCAAATAGCATGGGGTTTTCCTTATGTTCTTTCTATTCATTCTTTATGATCTGTAACATTATATGACCAACACCAAAAACCAAGACTGTCCCCTAGTATTAACTTCCTGAGACATTTAATCCCACCTTATATATTGTAGAGGAAAATATAACACTTCAAGCAACAGTCTGAGACACTAAAGGAAAGGGAAATATTTCTGTCATAAAATATTTTTACTGGATTCTCCTAAAACTCTATCCTAGTCGAACAATGAAACAAAAATCACAAGGCTTGATCTACAACATATTTATATGCAGTTGAAGTAGCCATACTTATGAATTATGAATTATTAATAAATTTAACTAAAGTATCATTAATTTTATTTTTTAAATAGGCTTGGAAAAAATCTCACAAGAAAACACATCATTGACAGCAGTGTAAAAAAGCTATTTTAGGTCAAACTACTTCAGGGAAGAAAGAAATAATTCTCTCTAAGTTTTGATCTATACTGTTATATACTGAAGTTTAAAAAATCCTCCTGTAGAATAATAATAGTAAACTGCACTTGATCTATAACTCCCAAAGAAGGGAAAGTGAAATTGATGCTGAGTCAATTTTATGAAACGCTAGCTAACATCAGAAAAACTGCCGTTTCAAAACAATCAACTATTGCAATAGTAGCTTAGACTATTTATTGCTAAAAAAAAAATTCAAACTTGAAACAAAATAAAAATAGAATATCCATTTGATGGAATCATTAGAAAGGTTAGATTAAGTGGTTACAAATTTATAAAATTGTACATCTACTTTTATATATGCCACAAAAACACGAGATTCACAAAATATTAAGAATGAAGGAAAATTTCAGTATTGTATTTCTGGAAACAAAACTTTATAAAACTACATTCATATCAGACTACATAGTTCTCAATAATAAACTTAAATTTTGCATATACATAAGGAAAATTCTAAATTTTGTACTTTTTGTATATTCATCTATCTCTCAAACAACTAAATTGGGATAAATAAAATGAAACCATCTACAGTTTGTCTCCAAGGTGACTGCTGTGTTATTTCACCTAAAATATGAAATTTTAGGGGAACTTGTAAGATTTCTCCTTTTCTGAGAATTATGGAATACAATAAAATGAAATGTACAAATAAACCATTGATAATATACCTGTTCTTTACCTAATTATATTCACAGAGCTTACATTAGTAGCAAAAAACAGATTTGCAACTAGCTGACAATGGGTGTTCAAAAAATTGTATAGAGCCAAGCAATAGTTTAAAAGGGTAGAGTTCATGCATCCCAGTATTAGAGCTCTCAGTCACTGCTGCAGTGTCCACGGGCTTCCAAACACCACATCACCAGGTACAGGCACCAGACCAAATTACCCACAGTTTGTGTCTGAGTATTACCATAAGTATTCCAGGGGCCTTTTGCACTGCTAAGGAAACCCTCTCCAAATAGAGAAAGATCCCTGGTTAGAAGTATTGATAGACTGAGATATGCCCAAACAAATTCATATGTTGAAGTCTTAACCACCAGTGTTTCAAAATATAGTCTTTATATATATAGATATATATACATATATATGTGTGTATATATATACACATATATATACACACATGTGTATATACACACACACACACACACACACACACACACATATATATATATATATAGGAAGGAGGAAGAGAGCAGCATGGAATGCCTTCAAAGGCATCGAAGAAATAGCTAAAAGGACAAAGAACCTCCGGCTCCAAGCACATCTCTTTGACTCCACTGTTCTCCCTGCATTAACATACGCCTCAGAGACCTGGGCCCTACGAAAGCAGGATGAGAATGCTATTCGGGTCTCCCAGAGAGGAATCGAAAGAGCTATGCTTGGAATATCACGCCTCACTCAAGTGAGAGAAGGAATCCGGAGTTCTGACCTCCGTCGCTATTCCAGAATCAGGGACGCTGTCTCGTTTGCCAAGGCATCGAAAATCAGATGGGCTGGACATGTAATGCAATTTGGAGACAACCGCTGGACTAGAGCCATTACTGACTGGATCCCACTGGATATCAAAAGACCACGTGGCCGCCCACATACAAGATGGTCAGACTTCCTTGAAAAGACCCTGAAGGAACGGTTTGAGGCTCTTCATATTCCTGAATCAACCAGATGCCATTGGGCTACATTGGCACGTGATAGGGTCCAATGGAAATGTTACTGGCGCCCGCTCGAGCAAATCAATGAATAACGGGATTCAAGTGATTCAAGTGATATACACATATACATATATATATGTGTGTGTGAATATATATATATACATATATATTTACATATATATATACATATATATATATATATATAAGGTCAGTGGACATTATATTGCTGTACTAAAGTAAGGGAGGATTTACTAGGATCCCAAAAACTAGAAGCTACCCGTGGTGTATTCGATATGACAAAAACAATAAGTATTTTACATTTCCTTACTCATAATTTAGAAAAACACACACATATACACAACACACAAATAATTTACAAGCACATCAATTACTGTTTGTATCGCCTATTTGATACACTTTCAGAGCACCATAACTAGATCAAGCAAGTGCAGAACTCATCAGGAGCATCCTAATTGTGTAAGCTTTGCAACCAAATATGCAACCCATAGTGCTCACAACCAAACACAGTGTTACAACCAAATATGTGTCCCCAAGCATTGCAATAATGAAACAACCGTGGAATGAAAGGAGGGAGAAGCAAAGTAAAGTAAGTGAAAGTGCTCATTAGGATAGGCTCAGAATCAAAATTTCTGCTACCCCTCTGAAACAAGAGGAGATTAAGTCACAATAAAGCAACAAGAAGAATGCCTTCAAAAACTAGGGGAAGATGCAATTCAAAGAATCCAGTTTTGGCAATCTGTGATCTCAAACTTTCAGTTCTAGAATTGGGAAAATAATATTTTTGTGTGAGTTTAGGGTCCACAAACCTATGACACTTTCTTTTGGCACTTATGTAAACTGAAACAGTCATGTAGACAAAGTCACTGTCAAATGGCATAAAAAATGTTCTCTCAGCAGCAAAAACTCAAAATGAATCTAGAGATCATTAATTGAATTACACATTCACCATATATACAATGACACTATGAATATAGTGGTTAGTTAAGTCAGAGAGATAATACAGTGAGTAATTGCTTGCTTTGAGTGTGACTGACCCCAGTTCAATCTCTGGAACCACATATGGATCTCTGAGAACCACCAGGAGTGATCCTGAAACCAGGATCCTGAGTTATGCCAAGTGTGACAACGCACCCTCGGACCCCAAATAAGAAGAAAACTAAAACAGTACTTCTAGATACTACTGCTTTTAAAAACTGATTTAGTAGAAATATTTCTCTGTGATGCTATAATGTAACACATGAGTGTTGGTAGTTTCAAGTACTGTAAATTTAACTTCCCGTCTATTCTTCAGTGACATACTGATGATTTTCTTCCCTCCTTACCACTTAAACACTAAGCTGTTGCTTCCCAAGGTTCAGAAATAAGCCAGATAATTCATCTGAAACATTTTGAAAATCACGTTTTATATTTGACATTTCTGGGATCAAACCCATGTATTACTTTTTTCTGGAATCCCTCATTTAAAAATCTGAAAGTCATATGTGAACAAGGATTGGTTAAAGATAACAAATCCACTATACCATAAATAAGATACCTGAGTTCTCATGTAATGTTCTATTTATGGTCTGAGTTTCACTTATGATGAAAATATTCTAAGAGTAGATAAGAACTGCAATATACGCTCTAAGCACATAAATTGCGGTTATTTTGTTTCTAATTTTTAATTGTTAAATATTGCCTCAATTATTTATCATAAACCTGTGAATCACTCATTTAAATCTGAATCAGTGTCTAGACGAGTAAAGTATTCTCGATAAAGTATTCATTTCATTGAGTTTTTATTTTAAATTATATTTCACTATTGTCTTCAGGCCTGTATGGCCTCATTTGGTAAATCTGCTGTAAATCTTAAGGTTGCTCCTTTGTGTGTAATTTCCTTCTTTGGATATGCTGCTTTCAGTTTCTATCTCTATCTATGATTTCATCATTCTGATTTAGGATATGTCTGGGAGCATCTTTATCTGGATCTTTAAGCTGGTACCCTGCAGGCCTTCTGTATCTGGTGCATAAGCACTCAGTTCCGGGAATCCTCAGCAATGATGTCATTAACTCTTGCTTCCCATCAGGGTAGCTTTCCTGACCTGGGATCCCAATGACTCTTATGCTCTTCCTTTTGCATTTATAACAAAGTTCTCTAGTCTGCTTTTAATTTAATTTTGAGGTCTTTGTCATATATTGCTGTTGTTTGGAGGTTTTCTGTACCTCATCTTGGAGCTCAGTGATTCTGTCCTCAGCAGCTGCTGAGGGCCTTACAATGAATTTTCCATTGTGCATACCAAATTTTTCACTTCAATTATAATATTTTCTTATTGATTTCTCACTCTTACTGTCATATCCTCTGTTGTTTTATTACCTGTCCTTCCATTTCATTGGTTAAGGGTTCTAAGTTTTGTACTCCAAAAGTCCTTTACATAATAGAGGTTATGATGAGTCTTTAGGTTTACAATCTTTGCCAACAACCCATGTTGGTGTTCTGCACTGCTGGAGGTTCAAATTTTCCACTTCACTGTCAGCATTCCCCACCCTCTTCCACAGCAGTCTAGGAGGGAGCTCAATTGACAGAGGAAGATTATTTTGTGGTGTTATTAGCAGCTGCCTGCTTTGGGAAACTGCGGCTGACTTTTGACCATTAAGCAGTACCTGATTCTGCAGTGCATCTGGCCCGTGCTTGGCAGGACTCTCTGGAACTCTCTCAGGCTGTCGGGGAGAGTGTTGTCTTCACATCAATCCATTATTAATGCAAGAGGTTACTCCTCATATCATTGCATGATATACAATGCGAAGAATTAAATGATTAGAAATAGTAATAATTGTATAAAATATGAAGGTTGTCTACATTATAAATTAAAATGGATGTAATTGAGTCCAGATCAATTGCCAAGAATATTATTATAAAATATTTAGAAAATGACAGATTCTCTCCTGTCATGGAATTCATAACATTTAAGCTATGAATGTTCAACCTTTAACCTGTGTTATACCAAAGTAAAAATAGATATGAAAATAATAAGTATGCTACTTTTCCTTACTCATAATTTAGAAAAACACACATATACACAACACACAAATAGTTTACAAACACATCAATTACTGTTTGCATCACCTATTTGAATCAATTTTATTTTTACTTAAAATTATTATTTTTAAATTAATAATGCATGGTATAGAAATATTTCAGTAATATTTCACATTCAATTAATCCCTTGGATTGGATTTTACATGGCCTTAAATGCTCATCTTTGACCCCATATGTGGTTAATACCACACTAAAAATTTGATTTCAGAATATTTTCCATAGTATCCTAGTCAAAATCTGACATTCAGCACTCTAGACCAAGTGTGCTTGTGCTAATGCTAAACATCAATATTTGACTTGAAAAGCACCAAATGTGCTTTGGCAAAACCTTAATTCAATTATATATTTTTATTACAAACTGCAAAATACTACTGAGCTGAATCCTTCATAAAATCTACAGTTCAGTAGGGAATATAAGCTTTTTTTTCTCAAAGAAATAGTATATCATACATATAGTATCATGAAGTTTTCCATATGCAACTGTATCTTCCTTCATTAATTGAACCTATTACTTAGAAGAACACCTATTTTGAATGAATAAACATTAAGTATTTCCTATTGTGTTTTGCTACATAATAGATGTATTCTGTGGCTTAAAAAAGAAAGTCAGAATTCACTAGAAACTATTACTCCTATCAGTTCCTTATTGTCAGGAGCTATCTATACCTAAGTGCATTTAAAATCAATCTTCAGATATAAATTATTTTTCACATTAGATATTTGTTCTCAATGAGGTTGAACAAAGTCCCACAACTAAGACATGTAGGATGATCCACTTTTCTCTGATTCAGCACAATTATTGACCATGTCACAAGGCTATTAGTGGAAAGTGATTAGTTATTTCTTACAAATTCACATATATTTAAATGATCTCTAAAAAGTTTGATTAAAAAAAAGCAGTCATACGATTAAGTAACTACTCATAGGTTATAAGAGGAATGAGGAATGAAAAATGGAATCGTATATACTTGTCACAAAATGAATATTTTATTTCAAAGAATAGACTAAGTGCCCGGCTCTGTTGGCAGGCAGCAGACAGGGAGACAGGCTTGTCTACACCCCCCGGGCTCTGCCCTGTGGGCCCTGGATGGTGGATGGTCTGACCCAGAAAATGACTGGGACCCTGGGATGAACCCAGAGTCACAGCAGAGCCTGGCAAGCTACCCGTGGTGTATTCGATATGCCAAAAACAGTAACAATAATGGACCTCATTCTCAATGAATGGAGACGTTACTGGTGTCCACTCGAGAAATCAATGAGCAATGGGAACACAAGTGACAAATGACAGTGAATAGACTAAATTCTTATTTTGGGGATCCTATTAAAGCCTCTGTTACTTTAGTACAGCAATATAATGTCCACTGACCTTTTGTCCTTAGATTACTCTGTTTTAGATATCAATAAAGATATTAAGAAAGATATAATCTTGGGACCAGAGCTATAGCACAGTGGAAGGGCATTTGCCCTGCAAGAGGCCAACCGGGTTCTATCCCCTGCATCCCATATGGTCCCCCCTGAGCACCGCCAGGAGTAATTCTTGTGTGCAGAGTCTGGAGTAACCCCTGATCATTGCTGACTGTGACCAAAAGACAAAGACTATATCAGCATTTAGAAATGAGAACTTTGTATAAAAACAAATACTTAAGTAAAATAATCATAAATATGAAAATTTCATTAGAATAATTTCTAAAACATTTTTCCAGACTGACAGGAAAATGTTTTAAGTTTCATGTTTAGGTATATAATTTTAAAATTCTGAACTCACTTTGACATAAAAAGTAATTTTTCTGTTTTCCTTTTTATCAATTTCACTAACATGCTGGAATTTACAATATTATATATTATAATTTTCATGCTTTTTTCACTGTAACACCTCACTCATCACCAAAGTGCTTCCTTCCCTCCACCAGTGTCTCAATGTCCCACCCACATATACACTCCTCTGTGAGAATAAGCTCTGTTCTATAGACAAAATCTTCAGTACTGATGATTTTTATAATTTGTTGTCCCTTTACTATATTGACCTGGGTGTACCTAGGGATTACTTCAAAAAATTGTGCACAAGAATCACTCCTGGTAGAACTTAGGGGACAATATTGCATGCTGGGATCAAATTCAGGTTAGCCATGTGCAAAGCAAGCTTTACTCACTGTACTATCTCCAATTTTTTAATAATTCATCTCTATGCACATAGAGATGAAAAGTACTAAACTCTAAAAATTCCACATCTTGTGATTCCACTATCAACAATAGTTGATTCTACTATCAATAAACATTGATAACTTTTTTTCTAAACCTGTACATCTTGGGTCCAGAGAGATAGTAGAGGGAACCTGCCTTATATTTGGCTATTCTGATTTGATCTCAGACACCACATATGGGCCATGTGCCCCACAGGTATGATTACTGAGTATGACAGGAGTAAACTCTGAACACTGCCAGGTGTGATCCCAAAACAAAACAACAAAACCCCTAAACCTTTATATCTTTATTTTTAACCAGCAAATAAATATTAAAAATTGGGGCCGGAGTGATAGCCCAGCAGTTAGGGTGTTTGCCTTGCACACGATCAGCCAATGCCAGCCTGGGTTCGATTCCCGGCATCCCATATGGTTCCTTGAGCACCTCCAGGTGTAATTCCTTAGTGCAGAGCCAGGAGAAACCTCTGAGCATTGCTGGGTGTAACCCAAAAAGCGAAAAAAAAAAATTAAAAATTAATATTAATTCTTTACTAATACACATCTTTAAGTTTTATGAATAAATCTAGCATAAAAATGTAATACTTAGTAGAAATTAACCAAATTAAGAAAATATTAATGTTGGGGCCAGAGCGATAGCCCAGCGGATAGGGCCTTTGCCTTGCACGTGGCCGGCCCATGCCGGCCTGGGTTCGATCCCCGGCATCCCATATGGTCCCCCGTACACTGCCAGGAGTGATTCCTGAGTGCAGAGCCAAGAGAAACCTCTGAGCATTGCCGGGTGTGACCCAAAAAAAAATATTAATGAGAAATTCTAAATATGCCTATAAGTTTCAAGTGTCTTTTCCTGAGAAAGGAAGTATTGACTTTATATTAGAAAATATAATAGATATTGCTTAAATATCTTCACTCATCAGTATATTTTGTAATAAAGTGTTTATGGATATTTAAAAATATCCTATTAGATATGGGACGTTAAATACAAATAAATATTATTATTTATAGAAAACATATCAAATCTCCTAGTAACATAGGAGTAAATAAACTTTCTTAATTTAATCGAGGGCAACCATAAGAACCATGATATAATCTAGGTACTGAGAAGCTTGTTTTAAATTATTTGTTTCATTTTTTTGGTTTAACACCTGGTAGTATTAAAGGGCTGACTCATGGCTATGTGCTCTGGATCAATCCTGGAAGGCTAAGGGACTCATAATAAGTATATGGGATCTGCTAGTTGTGAGGCTAATGCCCTGCTAACTGTACTGTATCTCCAGCTCTATTTGCTTGTCTTTGAAGAAGCTCTTTAAGGTTTCTTGCTAGACTGACTTCAAGGTTACGAATTCACTAAGTTATTACCTGCTCCTGAAGTTCTGCCTTTTCCCTTCAAATCTAAATGATAATCTAGCTGGAGAGAGTATTCTTGTTGACATGCTCATTTCATTGAGTTTTTAAACTATTTTCCTCCATTCTTTTTTGATTCAGTTTCATTTCATAAAGCTGCTGTGACTCTTCCGGTTTTCCTTTGTACGAAAGTTCCTCTGTAGACCTTGCTTCTCTCAACGTTCTCTCTTTGTCTTTGGACTTTGTCATTTTTGAGAACAATATATCTTGGGGTTTCTCTATAGAGTCTATGCCTTAACTAAATTGCTTTAAATGAAAACCTCTAAATAATGAGTAACCTGAAAAAAAATGGATGAAAACAAATAGAGACATATGGAATTAGTGAAATGTGAAATTCATAATCATCAACACCAAGCATATTAAAGATTACCTCATTTCTTCACCATAGATTCCAGTAAAGGTACTACTGAGATACACACAGGTTTCAGAGTTAAAGGACTCAAATTGTTTCCATCCCAACCAACAAAGAGGGAAATAATTCAAAAAGTCAACTATGAATGAGAAGACATTAGTTACTCTCCCAAATATAGAATAAAAATAATGTTCATTGGAACATAAAGAAGGGAATGCTTGTTCTGCTCACTGACTCTGTAAAAGAAAGTGGGGGATTTCTTTCACAATGATGCTTCGTGTTTTTCAGATAGTCAGCATAAAAATATATTGATGTTTCCTTATCTGAGCCAGCTATAGACCTTTATGCCAAAGAAAGAAAGAAAGGATTCCATAGCACATAGTTTTTGCAGAGTTTTGCCTTTCTGAAAAGCTGAAAACTATAATTACCTCATAATGGAAGGAATTTATAGTCTTCACTTTTTCTGGCATAGATAAAATATGAAAGAATAAAAAACAAATTTACTAGTTTACTAATTAAAATAAATCTCAAATAGGGAACTAGGGCTATTTATCAGTAACAGACTATATACCTCACATGTGAGACTATAGTTTGAGGCTTAGCCAGATACAAATAAAAAATACATTAAACATATTTTTGTTATTTCCCTGGTAAAGCAACAAAAATCTGTGATAAGAGTTGACTTTACGTCACATCTAATAAGCTTATGAACATGCTTAATTATGTATATGAGCAGGTAGCCAATTACTTCAGTTTGTGACAGAGCTTATATTCCTGAGGTTAGCAGAGTCCCAGTTTCAAAATTTACATGTGATCCTGTTCCTGAATATGGGACGGTGTGACTGAGGTTTGCATTTTCTAAGGTGAGAAGTATAATTCACAGCCCAGATGGGAGAGTTGTCTTAAGATTCCTGGATACAGAACTAAAAGATTTCATTGGATCTTTGATTCCTGTAACATAATTATTTCACAACACATTTTCAGAGGAGTGTTTTTATGTTGTTCTCATAAGAACACAGATATCATCTATGTATGTATACTTTTCTGTCAGTGAGGATTAATATATAGAAGTCTCAGTGCTTGAATAGGCAATGTTGATTTTCAATATATTCATTTATTCGCTCACTCTACAAATGTCGAAAATTGGGGGGCCAAAGTTAATTTTTTCTAAAATTTCCTACTTACTTCCCGTAGAAATCTTTTCCATTAGGTAACAGGTTCCTCTAGCAACCTTACATCTGAAATCGATAATCCGTGTATCCATTTCAGTTATTAAGAGTCACTCATATCCACTTTAAAACTATAGACTCATATTTAATTAAAAGTGCTTATTTCCTCCAATTTCTAGAAAGCAGATGTAGCAACCTCACATGACATCACCTTTTCCCCTGGAAAGATGAATCCAATGGAGAGGGAGCAGGAAGGAGACAGAGAAAGCTTTTTCTGGTTGTATTATCAGAGATATCTGGCTGATTTCCTTCATGATAGTTTGTATTTTGACAAATTCTTTAAACCAAGAGTGAGTGTAGAGGCTGTCTTTGCATGAACCACCTCTGTGTTGACAACATTGTCTGTGATATACCCCACACTAAGCCCTCAAAAAATTTCCTAGTGTGAGAAATTTGTTTCATCAAACTCATCAGCTTGCCACAGCACCCTACTGCTTCAATTTCACGTATTCGATGAATACATCTACTCTATATAGAAATGTACTCGTCCGTGGCATGTCAGCGGTGAGAACACAAGCTGTGCTCTCACCTACCCATTCTGAGTTATCCCTACATCTCCTGAACTAGGCCTATACCCAAAGATATTAGAGCTCTCATCCAAGCCAGTGACTCAGCAACAAGATACAAAGTATAACCATTTACCCATTACTTATAGTTTCTATGCTATTTGGTAGCCTACAAAGTACAAGGGATAGACCCAACTCATGACAGTCTAATTCAAGAATTAATTAGGTGCCAACTCCTTGTGTTACAATAAACAGGGCAGTGCTGCCATAGAGGCAGGCTGGGGAGTGGGGAGGGAATTAGGGGACATTGAGCACTGGTGGGAATTGGGCACTGGTGGAGGGATGGGTGCTGGAACACTATTTGACTGAAACGCAAACATAAACAGATGTTTGTAATTGTATATCTCACAGTGGTATAATAAAAAATTAAAAAAAACAATAAACAGGGCAACGAATCTTATAGTCTGCATGCCTCTCCTCCAATGTACAATCATCCACTAACCATTACACATTGCTTTTAGCTTTGGACTCCCTACCACCCACTGCCCTCTCGAGAGCAAAGCGACTCCTACCATATTTCCCCGTGATTCAAATACACAGGTCAGAATATTCTGCCAGACCTGTCTCCGTTCACTCATTTAACTTAGAGTTATGTCACTTTTCGTTTTACCTCAGCTGAGCTCACTTTGGCAGGACATATACTAAAATTGGAATAAAAAAGATTAGCTTCTTACCTCAGCCATCCACTGTAAGATTTATATCCTTCTACCATATCATTTTTACAAACCAAGGAAATAGTTCCAAACTCTCAAGCACAGCACATTTGAACTTCACACCCTGTCCTTCGTATTTACATGTTTTACATTCTCGACTGAAATTCTATTTCATCCCATTCCATCTTATTTAAGAGTTCCCTCATTATTATTTCTCTCCAATATAAACTCCATGAAAAATCATGATTTTTATGTGCACACATGAGAATTCCATTCCCTTGTCTTGTTTAACTTTTTCTTATTAAGCCACTCTCCAACTCTTTACATCTAATGCTTCAACTATTTCTGACCGGCACACTCTATTGAAGTTAGGTGATGAACAAAATTATTTTGATTATTAGACTTTCATGCTGCTTGGATCTGATAGCCACATTTGCTCATCCCTCATCCCTATTGGCTAATTGTACACTACCATGCAAGCTCATAAATCCTCTTTACCTCAGTATTATTAAAATAATGCACATGTTTTATTTTAGTCAGAATTTAATAAGTTTTTAAAAAGAAAGCAATATGTGGTACTTAATAAGTCTGATAAGTAGCTACTATTATCACGTGATCGCTTGACTTCCCATTGATCATTGATTTGCTCGAGCGGGACTAGTACGCCCTGTCACATGCTAGATAGTCACATGCGTCCTGTCACATGCTACATAGTCCAAGGGCATCTGCCTGCTCGAGGAAGATAAGGAGCCTCAAACCATTCCATCAGTCATGGGAATGAGGTCTATAGTGGTTACTGGTATTTGGCATATCAAATACGACACATGTAGCTTGCCAGGCTCTGCAGTGCGGGTGGGTACTCTAGTAGTCAAGTCTAATTTTGAGTATTTATTGATGAACCGTGTGGCTACAAAGCAGCCATGGGAGCTGGACTGTGAGCAGGTCTTCTGCTGGGTGGAGCTCTGAGGAGAGGGGGTCCGAATGTGGAAAATGGTGGCCCTCACGGTTTGGGGGGTTCCTCTGGCTTCTAAAAGACTCTGCTGGGGAGGCGGGCCAGGGCTAGAACCCGCCATCCCTCCCGGTGCCTCTGTATAAAAAATATTTTGCCCTTTAAAAATATAAATTTAGGGGCCGGAGTTATAGTCCAACAGGTAGGGCGCTTGCCTTGCACGAGGCCAATCCATGCCATTCTGGGTTCGATCCCCAGCATCCCATATGGTCCCTCAAGCACTGCCAGGAGTAATTCCTGAGTATAGTGCCAGGAGAAACCCCTGAAACCCCTGAGCATTGCCGGTGTGACCCAAATATATATATATATATATATATATATATACATTTAATTCAATAGCTAAGTCCTTTATGAATATATATTTCTAAATAATAATTCAAATGTCCATATATATGAAGATGAAGATATGATTACCATTTATAAAGAAATTTTTAAGTAAAACTATAAACATTTACAAAATATTTACCATGGTTTTTATATTACCTATGGCATCACTTATGTTTTTTAATAAAGCTATCATATTTTCATCATAAATTTAAAAATATAGCTAAGAGCAAAACATAAAGAAAACCTATCATCAATGACTCGCACAAGAAACAATCTCAGCTCACAACTTGGAATGTATTACATTTTACACCTATAGGATGTGGACATAGGTCTTATAACTATTCATTTAGCTAACACATTTTAAATGCTCTGTAACTACATGTGAGCAGAAGTTAACAAAACACAAATAAAGTATTTCATTTATTACAGAAAGTTTTACTGATAGGAACTACCTATACCCTCTATATTATAAATATATAATTACAAACTGACTAAAAGAATCTATACTTTATTTACTTACTTACAATATAATAAATGTGATTTAATAACAATGGCAATAGTTTGATTAAATAGTATGTATTATAATGCTATAGAATGTATTTTGAGTTCTTTTTATATAGTATCCATTTGTGGAGGCTACAATTTTATATGGCTCTGTGCACAGGAGTGAGCCTTGGCAGAGGTCCATATGCTGTGCCAGCAACTAACCTGGTGTTAGACAGATACAAGGCATGCACCTTCTCCGATACTTTCTCTCCAGACCAGTATAAAATTCATTATTTTGCAGAAAAGAAGAAACCCAGCTATAAAATTATCATTAAATAATTGTGGTACTATAATAAAATACATTTTAGAGGCATACTCATGATTTTCATTGAAATAACAAACATTTTAATTTAGATATTTAGTGTCTTCTGAAAAGACTCAAATATATTTCACATAATATGAATTATACTTTAATACTTCATAACACATTTATTTTGTGTTCAATTTAATGACAATAAGTTTCAGGAAAATGCTGAGTGTGAATATAAAAAAAAATAGTATGAAAGAGGATTATATAAAAATAAATTAAACTCTCAGAGCAGTAGCTATCTAAGAGCCCTAGAAAGCAAATGATTCCAAGAAGCCAGTGAACTTGATGAAAATCTAAATAAGAAACTTTCCAAAAAATATTTCCAAAAATTTAAGAAATTGAAAAATATTTGCAATATAATGAAAATAAATAAAATTTTAACACATAAAAAAATCTAGAAAAAAATCTAAAACTCTATAAGATATACTATGATTTTAGATCATTTGAAAGAGAATATTTTGCTCTTAATCTTAAGAGCAAATAAACTATTATTAGCACACACAGTTTAAAGCCTTATCATAGTTTCAGAGAAGACACTATTGGCAAAGGAAACAATATTTCTAAATAGCAAAGAATATAAGCTACAACACACATGAAAAATTATTACACAAATAAAGGTGTTACTTGGCAAATTTCTTTTTTGTATCCTTCATGTAGCATATTTGTTCTCCACATCAGGTTACAAATACTTCTGACATCTTTCCAAAGACTGAGCATGAAAAATACATGAATAATATAAACTATGTATGGATATATCTGTGCTAGCACATGTTATAGCAGATTGAATTTTAACTACTTTGGGTTCCAAGAACTAACTAGAATTGGAAATGAAAAGCCAAAAAACTATATTAAAGCATCTGTGTTTACACATCAATGAAATGATGTTTTGCTCTATTATTTAAATTCTTAAAATGCTACAGAGATCAAAATTCAAATGAAACAGACCTTATTTTGATGAAGAAGGCATGTATAATTTTATGTGTACTGCAGTTTATTTATTTATTCATCCACCCATTCGTTTATTTATTGGCTTATCTATTTATTCATTTAATTATTTATTTATTAGCATCTCTATCTGTCTGTCTGTCTGACTGTATCTATCTATCTATCTATCTATCTATCTATCTATCTATCTATCTATCTATCTATCTATCTATCTATCATTTATTTTGCTTTTTGGATCCCAGTCGACGATGCTTAGGGTTTACTCCTGGCTCTTCACTGAGGAATTACTCCTGGCAGAGCTTGGGGGGTTCATATGGGATACCAGGGGTCGAACCCAGTTAGCAGCGTGCAAGGCAAACGCCCTACCCTCTGTGTAATTGCTCCAGCCATGTACTGCTGTTTTAAGTGTTATCTTTGTATGATTTTTACTTTTAGTATAATTTTTCTTAATAAAAAGAAGACTTTACATTAAATATTTCTAGGCAAAGCAGCTGATAATAGGAAAAATCTTAGAAAAGTCAGAAGTAAAACATTAAATAAATTGACACTATGGTGGCATTTTGGTCACAGAAACTCCAGTCTTAAATGAGATTATCTGATAGAATTTAATATAATAATATCCGATACTATCTTCCAATGCTAATCTCTCTATATATAATTTTAAGAAAATCAAACTTATGATGGCAAGCACCAAAATTACACAGATAGCTGAATATTATGATAGCAGCCATAACTTTTTTGTCTTAAAAGGAAAATATATGAGGACAAATCAAAGATACCAAAAAATATAAAGATTCGATTCTATTCCAATGGATATTTATGAATTTAAGCCATCCAATTATATGCTTATATATAATAAGACATAGTACAAAGTATGTTTTGTTGAACTACTTACAACAGAAGATAAAATATTAAAATATAAAGTGGTAAGAGAGGTAGTAAAATAATAAGATTCTACCATTAAGTGAGCAAAATATTTACTATCTACACAATACCTTCTTTTGTCTAGATATAAGATGAGGTAGCAAGTGATAATAGGACCTATACTGTTGTAGCATATTAATCATATGAAAAGTGCAGAAATAAGCATTAGCACATAAAAAAAGTCATCATTGAAATTACCAAGAAGTTCACATGCATAATTACATAGTAGTTTTCCAGACTTACACAATGAATCTTTCAGATAGAAAAAAAAGTACACCAAGCATATTATTATCCCCAAATCTCTAAGTGAGATTTAAGAGATCTTAAGTTTCAGAAACATAGTAGAAGAGGAAATATAACTTCAGAATATCACTAAGTGACAATGTTTTGAAATGTATTTCTTTGGTTGTGAGTTTTTTTCCCACAGATCTTTTATTTCCAATTATTTAGATGCAAGAAATATGAATCTAATAATTTATTGCCCATTTATATTTTAAATAAGTTTCTTTTTAAGTGTGGTGAATTAAGAGCATCTTGACTGAAATACTTATAAGGAAGCTTAAAAGTCATAAAGTTTTGAAAAAAAATGTTTACCGGTAATTTATTGATATTTCCAGAGAATACATTATGATTTGGGATACATGATACATTAAGTTACCTATAGTCCCAAAGTTTCTACATTTATGTCATTATTATAAAAGATACTGTGCCCTAACACAGCAAGTATCAAAGATCCTTCACCATTGTCTCTACTCTCTCTCTTCATTAGATTCTCTCATTCATTTCATACATTCTATGAACTCTTTCAATGCTTGGTAAAACAAGCCAAATTGTCATTGTTCAATATTTACATTTTCTTATTTAGTCTTGTAATACAGATTAATGAGATTATCTGTAAACGAAGGATAAATACTTCTCCCTTGACTTACTTGAATACCATGATAACCTACAGTTCTATCCACACTGATGTGAACAGTGTGATTTCATTTTTTAACACTTGCACAGCATTAGATTGTGTACATGTAGAACAATCTCTTATACACCCATCTATTCTTGAATATTTAGGTTGTTTCTAAATCTGGATGATTTTCCTAAGCACTCTAAAGGACAAGGTACGCACAAGCCGTTTAAAATTATTTTTTGTTTGGGAATTGATGCCAAGAACTGGTATCTTACTGTATTCTTACTTTCTTAAGGAAACTATTTTCCACATAAGCAAAGGAAATTTTTACCAACAAAATGAATCTCTTTTTACCACATTTCTACCAATACTGGTTGTTTCCAGGGTTTTGTTTTGTTTTAATATGCCATCCTTACTAGTGTAAGACAATATCCCTTATTATTTTGATTTGCATTTTCTGGATAAATAGCAATGAAAACATTTCCCTATGCCTTCTGGCCCTTTGTCTTCTTCAGAGAAGTGTATTCATTTCTTCCAAAAATTGACAGATTTTTAAAAGATTTTATTTTGAGTTTAGTGGGTGGTTACTATACATATGATATATATTATATATGTGATATATATGAGATATATTATATATGATATATGATATATATCATATATATATGATAAGACTCAGGTCTTATATCTTATATATTACATGGTGCACAGTTTCTGCCATTCAACCATAAGCATTACTCTGCTGTACCAAAATTCCAATGTGTTAATGACATAAGACTTTTATTTTACTCAAGCAACTTATTCATCTCAGGTCAGCAGGCCCTTTGTGCCAAAGTACCATCCCTCAGGGTTTCAAATTGGCACATACATCATCTGGGACATTTTAGATAATATGGGGAAAAAATCTACCAAATCATTTACCAGCATTTAAATTTTCTTCAAATAGGAAGCTAGTAATGTTCCAATAATACATGACTTCAATAAAAATCAGCTCAAATCTGTTTAGTGAGGGGATAAAATTATAATCCACCCAGGTAATTAAAAGAAGAGATATATTAGCAAACAGATTTAATCAACTAAACATACTGTATGTTTTAATTTTCCCCCCCTCTCCTATTATCATTGAGTGGCTAGAGGTATTGGAAGACAGAATGAAATCTTAGTCATGTAGACAAGATTTATATCTTAGATAATAATGGACACTTTGATAAGCATTTGCTGAACAAATAACAAGACCATATAGCACTGCCAAATATCTCAACATATTTAAGAATAACAAATATTAAAGGGAGACCTTTGAATCTGACACAAAGTTCATGTGTAATCACTGAAATGTGTCTCGGAACATAACAAATTGAGGTGAAGAAATGAAAAAGTCATGGAAACTGCCCTTTCTGAAAGTTTGACAATGAATCATACGGAGAGATTTAGGACAGCAGCTTGAAAACATTATCTATATTGAAAGATAGTATAGCAGGATTAGAGGAAGATCAAATGAAAGAAAACATTTTTAACATAAATAAGGATTATTTAATGACATTTTTAGGAAGTACTGGAACCATCAGAGAGTTAAGCAGGTGTCAGGACAACGGTTCTTTTGAATAAAAAATATGTTAAAATCCAATAGGTAAAATTAAGCTGCAGTGGTAATGAAAGAGAAAAATACTCAAGGCAGAATTTGTGTAAGGGTCCTTTTAGTTACTGGACAAACTGAAACAAGACCATATTCTATCAGAGTAGGAATTTGGGGAAAAGACTCAAACCCGAACAGAATTTAGTACAGATATAATAAGAGAGCTACTGCAGATTGGAAGAATGTGTAATATTGAAAAATAAATGTTCAGTCAAAGCCGAAATTTTCCGTTTATTTGTTTGTTTGATTTTTAGGCCACACCTGACAATGCTCAGGGATTCCTCCTGGCTCTGCACGCAGGAGTTACTCCTGGCGGTGCTCAGGGGGACCATATAGGATGCCAGGGATCAAACATGGGTCAGCCGCATGCAAGGCAAATGCCCTACCCTCTGTGCTATCTCTCTGGCACCCAAAGCTGAAATTTTAAATGGCAAAGCAGACATTTATCCCCACTGATATTTACACACATATATAAGAGGTAGTGATTCAATATTGTGTGTGGGTCTATAAGCTCTGGTTAAACAGCCAAGTCCAGGAACTATAAGCAGATGATCTCTTCTCATATCCAACAGAATGAATAATATTTTGTTCCTGCTCAAAACAAGAAATCTAAAACTATCATTGATCACTTGGGTGCAATTAATGGGAATAAAATTGAAATGTAATGAGGAACAACTCTGTGTCCATTTAAAATCTACTGTCAGTGGGCAGTGTTAGAAGGATGCTAAAACTGATTCAACTAACTCGAAATACATATGGAAGTTTATCACACAACTTTCATGAGGTCTGGGAGCTTTATAAATTGCTATATATTTAATAAATAATCTAATTTAATTTATTTTTAGTAGGGCCTTCCAATAGTATTCAGGGAGGCAGGAGGTCCTCCAGGTAATTCTTAGCAAACTGGATTATATATCTGATTCAAGGGCCAGATAAAGCAGTATTCACTTTAGTCTTGTGGTGTGGGAACCTTCAGAACAAGTATCAAGCACACTGATACTTGGTTGGTGTGGTAGGGGATCATGTGGTGTCTGGAATCAATCAGATTAGTATTAATTAGGTTTATGCCTTAATGCACCTAACCATATTGTCCCCAAACTATTGTTCTTGCTAAGTCCTGAACTATATTTTAGATTCCAATGGGATCTTGGATAGAAAGAAACATAAATTAGAGTGTTTGAATTTTGCTAAAATATAAAATAAATCTTTGAATATTCACAGTCAGTCCTGCACCACAGTCCACTGATAGAATTTAAAATGTCTCAACAATTATGTTCACAAAAAAAGAAATTCAATATTAAATACAGGAATATATTAGGCTCTTCATCATTATTAATATAAGATAACAATTCAATCCTTAGTCACTGCAGCTCAAGATTCACATCTGCTGTAAAATAGACAGAAATATACTCTCTAAAAAATGTGCTAATGCTGAAAGATTTAAGAAAAAGTATAGCTAAGTTTAGAAAAGATGAACTCATTTTCAGCTGGCTATCAAAAAGCAAGTGGAAATTATAGAAAATTATGTCTTCTACTTATTCCTCACATGCAAACAAATAACTGAAAAATACAGTGCTTGACCATTAGAGTGGTTTTAATAGTTTAGTATGAATGAGATTTAGTATACAAAAGTTCTATATAAATTAAAGGTAGCAAAATGTTCAGCAAAAAAGTGTTGATCCTGATTTATCAACATTTTGGGAGTGGCAGAGATCCCTGGTACCTAAAAGGCATTTATTTTCAGCAAAAGGCATATTCAAAGATGTACTCAGGAGGTCCAGTGCTCCTTCCAGTGGTTTTCGGCAAACCAGAGAGCAGTTCAAAACAGGGAACCAAAGATGCAGTGCTGCTTGGACTCTGAGATACCAGGAACTACCTAAGCCACCCTAGTGGTGCTTAGGTTAACTTGAGGACTACATTAAGAATTCTCAGGGACCATCTACTTCGGGATCAAACTAGAGTCAGCCACATTCAAGGCAAGTACCTTAACCCCTGTACTGTCTCTTGGAACTCACAAAAGATATTTGTAAGTAGAGATAAATTCTCAAAATTGATATGAAGTACTTTTTAACTTTAATAAAAATTGAAGTAAAAATTGCAAACAATATGAAACAATTGAGGTGGAGATCATAGTGATTGTTTAAGTAACAGTCTCTTCATGAGTTATGATGTGTCCTTCTTGGGGACAGTCCAGTATTCTCCTAGAAAGTACTCAGAATTGAATTCATACAACTTGTTTTATTTTCAAAAAAAGGAGCTAATAAAATCAAAAGTTTCAACTATTGTGAGGGTATATTTTTCCTTTTAAAAATGCATGCCTGGTCATTTTATTCTATAGACCTTTATGATTTTCCAAAGAAATGTGACAAGTCATCCTAAAACTAAGCCTGTTATATTTTTGTTTGTTTTGGGGGACACACCTGGGTGTTTCTTGGGGCTAACTTATTACTCTGTGTTCAGTGATCACTTCTGGCAGGCTCAGGGGATCATTACGGATGCCAGAGTTAAACCTGGTTCATCCATATGCAATGAAAATATCCTACCTGCTTTACCATCGCTCCAGGCTCCAAACCAGTCTATTCTGAAGCTACATCTTAATTTCGTACACACACAAAAAAAAAGTCATATCCATGACATCAGCAACACAATTTTGTTCCTGATACATTAAGTATTGTATGTGGCTTGACAGAATCATGAACATACTTTACTATGTTATCTATGTATATTACACTGAACAACATTTTAATCATGTAGTATCATTCTAATTTATTAGTCTATTAATAGTAAGAGTTAGCTTCCAAGATTGTTTATTTTAAAGACATTGTTTATTTTAAAGCAATGACATAAAGTCTTTAAAACTCTTTCAAAATAGGACAAACATCAATGTCATTGTATGTCTTGTTAACTCAAGGGGTCATGTGAGTCATGTTGTGTTGTCTGTCTCTGTTCTCATCACCTATGCTCTAACTACTAGAAGCGAAGAAACAGCCTTTCAGTTTAAAAGATTTGGTGCTTTGTTAGTGGAAATTTATGAAATGGAAACCTGTAACCATGCATCCCTAAGAGACTATGATAATCACTGTGATCATTCAGTTGGCACATTTTTGTTTCACTCAGGTTATAAAAATTGAGATTCTTCTAACATTATTTGATTATGTTATCTCTCTAGAGAACACTAGCTATTATTACTTTAAGTCCTTTATTATTCTGAAATGTGCTTCTATTATTAAAACATTTCATTTGATTTACAAGAATGAAAAAGATGTTGCTGCATTTTACTGCTCACAACAAAACAAGTTGACATCACATCCAAAGAGCATTTGGGAAAGTAGTTTAGTTTCTAGGTTTCATATGATCAAAGGATGAGGTAAAAATATTCCTTGAATAATGTAAAATTTCCAAACTCAGTTAATGGACAAGATGATTCTTTGATCAGATATGGCAAGATAAAATAAAAAGCCAATAGTCAGAAAGGCACAAAAGTACAGAGACTGGAAACTCTCAAACTTACGCATGGAGAGCAAGCAATTTGTTATAATCACATGTAATAGGCAGTATTAATTTACAGGAAGATGCCTCTTGGAGTACCAAATTAGCTTAATCAAATTAGAAAATTATTAATAGTTCTGACAGCTTTCCCCTAAAAAGGCAACATGGTATATATAACTACAAAAGTTACTTTAGCAGTTGCATAGGAGTAGTTAATTTTATTTTGACTAATATTTTCGAGCACTGCTCAGACTTAGAGTTTTATTAGTTATCCTTAAACACTGTTGTTTATTGATTTCACTTTCATTCCATTAATACTCTCCTCTGTAAAAATGATAGCTGGTTCCCTTTTAATGTGAAAAAGAAATAAACTGTTCTTAGTAGAATATCAGATTTTGAAACAGTCATGGTTAGTTAATAATTTCATTTAACCACTTGACTCTAATAAAAACTGACCTTTCCTAGTTTTTCTCCTTATTTGATTTTGTTTATTTTTTTTTTATTTTGGGTCACACCAGGCGACTCTCAGGTTTTACTCCTGGCTCCCACTCAGGAATCACTCCTGGCGGTGCTCGGGGACCATATGGGATGCCGGGGATCAAACCCGGCCGGGTACAAGCCGGTGCAAGGCAAACGCCCTACCCGCTGGGCTATTGCTCTGGCCCTCCTTATTTTAAAACACTGTAAATAGCCAGTGATATTCTCCTACGACCTAACTTATAGAAACAAATTCAAAATTAGAGTTTCTCATTTTAATTCAATGTACTATTGCTTCAATATAAATTTTACTATTTATATTAATAATAAAAATAAAAAGGCTTTACCTTAAAGGGCACCAAAATGTAAATTGCATGATTTGTGATAGAAATTTTATCATGATTATTGGATTTTCTAAACTTATTTTATATATGCAGAAAAATCCTAATTAAAAATTGATATAATTTAAATGCAATCTATAAAGGAATTTCTTCTACCAACTTTCCTCAGAGATATTTGCAAACTTTTTAAAAAGTTACATTAAGATAACATTTTTCCAACACCCAAGTCATTATACTATCTTCTGGCCTCATTCAAGTTTAATCTAAAATAAGAAAATATTTTTACTTTTCCAGTATCATCTCAGTTTATTTTATAATGGCAATTTCCTTATGTTGTCAACAAAGTATATGCTAGTATCAGCAAAATCTATGGTTAATAAAGATTATATCTATACAACAATTATACATTTTATAAACATCAATTCATAAGAAGTTAAAACTGGTGTTTTAACAGAATTGGAAGGAATATTCACCCAATACCCATCTGGTAAGGGGTTATTAGTTATATCAGGCACTGATAAAACTTTACAAGAAGAAAACAGCCAACCCCATCAAAAAACGGAGAGAAGTGAAGAGAAACTTCCAAAAAAGAAGAAATTCAAATGGTTAAAAGGCATATGAAAAATGATCTTCATCACTAATCATCAGGAAGATGCAAATCAAAACAACAATGTGATATCATCTCCCACCATAGAGACTGGCACATATTCAAAAGAGCAAGAACAACAAGTTCTGGTTGGAGGCAGGGAGAAATAGACTCTCATTCATTGTTGGTGGGAATGATGACTGGTATAGCTTTTTTGAAAACAATATGGACAGTCCTCCAAAAACTATAAATTGAGCTCCCATTTTACCCAGCCATACCACTCCTGGGAATAAACCCAGAGAGGCAGAAAATACACAGCAGAAACACCATCTACACTTCTATGTCCATTGCAGCACTATTCACAATAACCAGAATCTAAAAACAACCAGAGTGACTGATAACAGACTACTGAATAAAGAAACTGTGGTGCATATACACAATGGAATACTATGCAACTGTTAGGGAAAACAAAGCTATGAAATTTCCTATAATTGGATAGACATGGAGAGGATCATGTTGAGTGAAATTAGCCAGAGGGAAAGGGACAGATATAGAATGATTGCATTTATTTGTGGTATATAAAAAATAGTATGGTATATACACAATGGAATACTATGCAGCTGTTAGGGAAAATGAAGCTATGCAATTTCCTATAAATGATTGGACATGGAGAGGATCATGCTGATTGAAATTAGCCAGATGGGAAAGGACAGATATAGAATGATTGCATTTATTTGTGGGATATAAAAAGTAGTATGGTACTAATATCCAAGGTCAGGCAACATAGATCAGGAGGTCTTGTCAGTGGGTAGAATCTACTTCAAGTGTGTGGGAGTCAGATGTTGGGTAAGACAGAGAAAGAAACAGTACTGATAATTGTTGGAAATGATATTCTCAGCCTAGAACTGAGCTTTGATAGTAGGCAAAGGGAAATACATGATAACTTCTAAATGTATGTATTGCAACCCACAATGTGCAAAAGGAGAGAAAGAGAGAGAGAGAGAGAGAGAGAGAGAGAGAGAGAACAGGCAGAGAGAAAAGAGGTAAAGGCAGGCTAGGGGAGATGGGAGGGAATCAAGGGACATTGTGGGGGGACGGACACTGGTGGAGGGATGGGTGCTGGAACATTGCATGACTGGAATCCAAAAATGAACATCTTTATAATTGTTTATCTCATGGTGGTATAAATAAAACAATTTTTTAAATAGTATCACTTGTGTCGCTTTACTTGTCTTCCCATTGTTCATTGATTTGTGCGAGAGGGCACCAGTAACGTCTCCATTAGTTGGGAATAGGGCCATTATTGTTACTGTTTTTGGCATATTGAATACACCACGGGTAGCTTGCCAGACTCTGCTGTGGCTCTGGGTTCATCCCAGGAGGCCAGTTTTTTCCTATGTCAGACCATCAACCATGGTCTGACATCCTGGCAGAGCCCTGGATGTAGACAAGCCTGTCTCCTGTCTGCCACCTGTCGACACAGACAGGCACCACAGCCATACCTGCACCACCTCGAGGGGTGTTAAATTTTTTTAAATATTTTAAAAAATTTAAAAAGTCATCTTCCTGAAGCATTAAAAAATTTTATTCATTCTTCTCATGATACCTATTAGCCAACAACAGAGTAGTGCCCACTTTACTCAAGAGATAAAACAATGGCAAATACACTTTTAATGTGATAGCTTATTAGGGTGGTTTAAGGGATATTTCCATAATCCCAGTGCTAGATAGCAGTTTCTATTTTTCTGTTTTCTATGTCTTATCTGTAACATAGGATATATATATAATTATTTACTCATTCAACAAATGCATAGTATTCTTGCTTTGTTCTAGGCAAGACATGCATTTTTAGGAGGAAAAAATTAATGAACTAAAAAAAGTGTTGGTGAGAATATGTAGAAGGTGAAAGCAGAATAAATGGATGCTATATATATCTTCGTAGAAACATTTTTCACAATAAGATAAGAGAAAAACTCAGGTGACCATGAATACATGAACTAATATGCAAAATGTGTCATATAATATGATAGACTAGTTCCTCCTTCAGTAAAAAGAAAGGAATTCTGACATATGTTACAAAAATGACAATGAAGGTCATTTAAGGTGGAATAAGCCATTCCAAAGCTAAAAACACAAAGATAAATTTAAACGCTCTTTCTCTTCTATGAGAAAGTAGAGCCTATAATATAGAGTTTGAAAAGCGGGTATTTATTATAGGGTTTGCATGGGGTATTTATTATAGGTCTTGGGAGGAAGGAGAGTATTTACTGCTTAAATAAATAGAATTTTATTTCTTCAGCATAAAACTATTCCAGAAATGGATTTTGGTGGTTTTGAAATGCTATGAATGTACTTAATATTATGACTAAACTACACATTTCAAATGGTTAGAAAATAAAGAATACAAATATTCTCCAATACAGACCTCAGCACTACTGGGCCTTGTAAGAGAGAAACAGGTAGGAATTATGCTCACACACAACACAATGTGAAGCTAAAGGTGAAGATGGAATGATACATCCACAAACCAACTAATGATATTACCAATAAAAAGCTGGAGAAGATAAGGGATAAATTCTCTTTGAGTCTTCTGAGGGGATATAGCCTCACAGGCAACTTGATTTGAGTGTTGTGACACTCATGACAGATTTCTGGTCTACAGAATGGTAAATCAATGCATTGGTTTGTGGAATTTAGTCCAATATCATAGTGCCAAAAGTAATATTCGATGAGTGAAAATAAAATCTACAATGTATTTGTGTTGTACCGGGAAATCTGTGTTATCATTTTATAAATAATTACACTGGAGTAAAGAGATATAATAAGAGACCTAAACTCTCCCTTAATGAAGAACAAAGATTCAAACTTATGCATTCTAGTTCCTGAACTCATATTCTTTTGTCACCCGACATTCAATGAATATTTTGTCCCTGTGATTTCTATGCCAATTTTTACTATAAATGCAATATTTGTAAGACCTGAGAACTAAATGCAGAAATTCAAAGTTGTATTCTTTGGATTCTAGGTGATTCAAATAGGTTTGGAACACAAACTAATTCCTAGAGGTTATTAACAATGATATATGGTTTCAAAATTTGATTTTAATACCTTCTCGTGTGTCATGTTTATACCTCTGTTAAAAAGAAACCTAAAAGTTAGGTACTATTGAAAATGGAGAAATCAGATACCAGTTGAATGACCATTAAATAAGAAAAGTCTCAAACACATTTAGGTAATGTGCTAGAATTCATTGTAAGGAATGCAGGGAACTCTGTAATAATAAAGTAGAACACTTGAAAAGGTCAGGAAAAAAACTAAGCTAAGACTATCTGACATCATGTAATGAGAATCCCTTAAGAAAATGCTCAATTTTAATTTTCTACCCACAGTATAATAATGTTATTTTTTTCAGGGGGAACAGAGGTGCCTAATGGGCAAACTATAGTAAAATCAGAATGTTTGCTGGAGATGGGCTATGTAACTACTGTGATGAAATTAGGAGCTGTCCTTTACTGCAACACTCACATGAAGAGACATGTTTAGGATTTCTGCATGCTTTCTTCTTTTTCTAAGATGTAATTATAAAAATAGATTTTGGAACTGTCCCATTCTGTTCCATATAAGGCAAAAAATCAAACATCAGGTTGGATGGCATTGCATGCAAAATAACAAAACCATTAAACCATCGAGTAATTTCTATCCCCATTTAGCAATGTGTTCTAGTACGCTCTTCATGCTCACCAGTTAAATAGAGACAAGATACTCTTTGAAACTTCTTACCAACCACATTTTGAATAGATAATACTTTGTGAAGAAACTTTAGTCATTTCTGCCTCTTTGACAATATTAAACTTCTCTCTCATGTAATATCATTTTAAGTAAAGACTGGTTAATTTCATAAGAGGGAATCATTAATTTTTGCCAAGCCAAAAGTAACTGATTTTAATAAATGATCCTCATCATGTTATCCATTTGTTTGAAAGATTAATCACACCAACCAATTTTAGAAAGGTACTCTACAAAATCTGATCTATGTTTCTAAAGAAAAAAAATGACTAAATTTTAGCCCACAGGCTTTATTTCATAAATTCTCATCTTAAAGGTCTTGTCAACAACCAAAAACAACCTAAAGTTCTAAATCTTGAAACATTCAAAATTATAAATTATAACTCCTTCAGTCCTAGTTTATTTGATATGTTATATGAGTGCAACTCAAATATTTATATATTTAAATCACTTTACAGAGATCTTGTTCTCTAAATGAACAAAAGTCCAAACAGTCGCTCTGTTATATAAATCTTTAAGTGAACACTTGTAAAACATTAGCAGCACTTGTATTTATGTGATAAAAAGGTTAACTCATTTGTATTGAAGAACAGTTTTTACTTTATAAATTCAAAATTTATAACATTGGTATTTTACTAGTAAGGCCAAAATGTTAACCACTATAACAATTTCACTATTTCAAAAAATATTTTTAAAAAACCTCTAAACTACATATTATGTTTTTATGCTTCTGCTAAATGCTTGAATATTGAGATAACATTAAGAGATGAGCATTTAAAAACTATTTTCAGGGGAAAATCTGATTTTCTAAGCTTCAAGAGAAAAATAAAAATTTATACTTTATGCAGTGCTTTTATTACTAGAAAACACAATTCAAAACAAGAACAAAATATAAATTACGGCATTAACTTTAGTTTAATGTGACAGAGTAGTGTGGTTTGACTTGAAAGCAGTCAAATGTCATAGAAGAGCTAAAAAGATGGTATATTTATTTTCTCAAAAATTTTCTGTTTCCCAAAGCTCCTTTCACATTTGGGATACTAATGTCATTAGTGTCCCAATAGATTTACATACTTCTATTCGATAATTCCATTCATGTTCAGACAAATCACATCCATGACTTAAAATTTATCACTAACCCTAAACAACCTAAATACAGTTTGTGAAGAAATATAACAAATGTCTTCTCTTTGTTGTCCTATTCTTAGTTTAAATCCTCAAAATCTCTGCATAGATACTAATTCAATTTGTGTGAAACTCCTTCATGAAAAGAATTAATATAGATAAGGACTACTAAAATATATCTACTCAGCTACCTTTCTATGTTTTGCAATAAGAAATACAACACCTTAATTAAATTTCAAATAAAAATAAGCTGTAAATTAGACATGAATGTTCTAAATTGGATTGTTATTATAAATGAAACTACATTTTGTTGAATTGAAAACATTTTTCATTATTGAAATTTTGATGTACCTAGTAAATAGCAAATCACAACAGGAGGTGTAATTGTTTTGAAACTACTGTTGAAAATACAAAGGTAAATTTAAGACAAACTGTTACTATCTCTTAATAGAAGTTCAACAACATTAGAATCTGAGTGTTAATTATTAGCTGAAAAAAATATAAGTGTGTCCATTTAGTGCTCAAAAAACTCTAGTTAATGTAATTCTGCACTACGTGAGCCTTTACAATTTTATTATCTAAAACAGTTACAATATGTTCACATTGGATATTTGATGCTACAAACCACACTAAAAGAAGAGGTTTGATTCAGTAATATTGATTTATAACAAAGGGGATCAAGAAATAAAATCAAGGGAATACCAAAATCTCAGCATTTAGCTCTCTCTAGAGCTGACAAGACTAATCATATAAATGCCACACAACTCCCATTTAATTTCAGTTTTCAAATTTAATATTTGTTCCATAGTTTGGAATGGCTACAGATTAATCAATCTATGATGTTGCCATCATCATACTAATTTTTTATGGAGTCAAGGGTCAATTTTCAAGAATCTTACGGATGTTTATTGGTTATTCACCCACTTTTAGAGTCCAGCAATGTTGGGATTCAAAACAAACTCTGGAACATTTCCATATTATTCTTTCTGTATTGACAAAGTGAAAATTATGCCTTCTGGAAGTTGTTATATATTTACAGAGAGTAAAGTCCTGACATACTACTGGGTTAGCAGTGAATGGGATGGAACATAAATGTGAGGCTATCATTACTGTTCCAACTAATACCATTATTATTCAATGACTCCAAAGGCCCCTCCGCTCTTTCTCATAGGGCAGCATTAGTCCAGGAGTTGTAAATTTTGGCTTGGTCTCTTTTGGTAACACTGAGAGTTTCAAACACTTTATTTACTTACATATTAAGTAATACATTAACTCAAGATGTTTGTCCATTCCCCCAAGTCTGTATTTTAGCTCCATGAATAGAGTGTTTAAGTTAATTTCTGAGGAACATCTGGAAGGAAATGTGAAGAAATTGCAGCAAAGCCCAGACACGCTCTGCTGCATCAATCTACATAATTTGAAATGACCCATATTTGCCTTTCATGCTTAGAGACCATATATGAGACTGAATTACACTGTTCAGGGCAAGGGAAGTATGAAAGCCCAGAGGGAGATGCATCTTTCCAGTCAATTCTAGAACCAGGGTGAAGCAGAATTGACATATAAAAGACTCATTTAACAAAATAGCTTGTAAATAGCCTTGAGAAAACAGAAATTGTACACACTCATATCATCACACCATTACTATAGGAATGCCATGGAAAAATCTATATCTGGAGGGTCCATACTTACACCTACAGAATATAGAATATTCTTAGAAGTCAGTCCAAGATTCCAGAATTTGGAGTCGTTTAACCAGGAACTGCCACCATTCGAAACTGTAAACCAGCTTAGACGAAAGCATTCATAAACAAGTCTCAAGAATTTGTGATGGAGACGAGTTTTACTTGTAAATGGGGAAAGGAGGACATTTAAAATTGGGCATTTCACAAGAAGTGACACCATATTGGGGCGAGACAACCTGTCTCTGACCCATTCACTCTCTAAATATCACACCCCAAATGCAAGTTGTCACCAAGTACATGGACTCCATTTGCTCTCCTTTATCATGCTCCCAAGGATAACCCATGCAAAGTTTTAAAAAAAAGTTATGCTAGACAAACCAGGAAGATGACGAAATTCAAAGGCAAGAGCAACCTTAGCCACCAAATCCACCCCAGATGTGACTCTGATTCCATTGAAGTTAGGATTCCTACAAGTCAATAGCTTCTCACACTGCTCTTAGTGCTATGTATCCCCAGAGAGAGTTCAAAAATAATATATATATATATATATATAATATGTATAATATATATATATATATATATATATATATGAGAAAAGAAAATCAAAGAAATCAAGAAGCTGTCCCCTTGTGCTTTCTTATCCCAACAACTTCGCCAGGTTTCTGAAGAGAGACTCTGCAGGCACCCGTGAGGGGAAAGCCAAAGGGTGTCCATGCCCTGTACCCAGTCCATAACTAAACTCACAGCGCACAGACCCTGTAGCCCCTCTGCAATCGCTTCCTGCCCTTTGACACAGCATTTGAGGTTGGGAAAACCTCAGGCTCTGTGCCCTCCACTTTGACCCGCCAGCCTCACATCATCCGTCACAGAGCGGTAGAGGCAGAGCTGGGCTCCCGGTTGGGGTACAGGGAAGAGCGAAGTCCGGGGTCCCGGTCCTACAAATTCCATTTCGCATGCTCCAGCCCACAAGCTTTGCATCCCTCCCGCAGGAGCAAATCTCCAGTTAACTCGGCTGCAGGAGCTCAGCCCCATCTCCGCGCAACTTACCTTGGTTAGACTGAGGTTTCGGCATCCCCAGCAGCTTGTCTCTCCTTCCTCCCAAAGAGCCCTTCATCCTCCTGCTCGCAGACGACCTGCGCCCTGGTCCCGGCATCCGGCTGGAGCGGCCACCCGGGCTGTGGGTCCCTGGGGCGCGCGGCTGCTGCTCCGCAGCTTTGGCGGCTGTGCTTGCAGCCAGGCGTGAGCGGCACCCCCAGAGAATGGTCCCCGAAGCGCTGAGCTTGCTGTCCCTTGGGCGCAGGCTGGAGGTGGCAGCCAAAACGTCTCTGCCTCCGCCTCGCTGCGCCCCCCAGCGCTCCGCACGCGTCCCGTGCCAGAGCCACCCTCAGGTGCACCCAGCTGGGCTGAGTACTGTAGGGAGGGGCCGACCCAAGGGTGCAGAGAGATTAGGAGAGGGATGAGAAGGGAGAAAGAAAGCAGGAGAGGAATTAGCTTTGATAGAGCGGATGGTGTGTGTTTGACAGAAACGCACAGCTGAGTAATGTTTGCAGAAATCAGAGGCAGGAAGGATGGAGTTCTGGTGAGCTGCTTTGGGAGAATCGAAATGGGGTCTCACTTGGTATTTAGGTCCCCCTGCTGGTTTGGGGACTGCATCTGACTATCACTACCCCGTACCCCAGCTCTTCACACGCGAACTTTTGTTTAACTTACCCTCAAACACTCAGGGAGAAACTACAGCAAATCAATAGGGAAATTGTGTGGTGGCTGGTACAGAGAGGGAGCTCTACCGGGATTTGCTTCCCCCATCTTCAGTCTGACCTGCCTGTCTGACTGGCTTCGGCTCTCTCACTGTGTATAAAGGAATCAACTTGAGATCTTGTGAAAGTTTATATCTGGTAGATTACCTTGGGGTAGGGACTAGGATTCTGGCTTTTTAAAGGTGATGCAAAATATATTCGGTTAAACCTGCTTTTTAGCATCAGCTGAAACAGGAACATTCGTAAGATGAAGTGAAATAACAAGTCACTAGGAATGTTTTTCATGGAATTTGGGATGCTAATGAAAGACAGCTGACATAAATACAAACCTAATGTGAAGGGGTAAAATGCCTGCCACATAAATACATTGTGGTTATTAACAGTCATTATTAAATCAAAGAATAGAACCACCAGGAGTGATGAAAGTGTGGAAATATTTATAATTCAACACTATAGGTCCTCAAGAAAAGCACTAAAATTGCCATCAGTGACTGCTCCACAAACACACCGTCAGTTAGAGAAAAGAAGCTAAGAGATGTCCTCTAAGGGGCAGTCTAGCCCTCCTCTGAGTCGTTACTGACTAGCAGACATGGCGCAGTTCTCATGTACAATGTCAAGGAAGCAAATTATTTATCCTGCTAAAAAGCACTCCAAGAATGTCAAATGTCAAAGACAAATAAAGAGAAATACAGTCAAGTTCACACACAAAGACACACACACACACACACACACACACACCCACACACACACCATTTGCTTCACTTGAACTTGTCTATGTTAATTTGGTTTGATCCTCTTTTTTTACATGCCTTTATCTGATTTTGAAAGCATTCTTTCCCAGGTAAAGGCCTTCTGTAGGGATAAACAGAGTTTATCATGATTTCTTCTTTCAAAACAGTGAATTAACACTGTACCAATAAATTTACCACAATTAGGCAGCCTGAATAGCGTATTTGACAAAGGAAAATACTGATATATTATAACAGAGAATTAAAATGATAGGGCAGTCTAGAGTACCTTCCCGGGAGATAGTGCTCTTATATAAAGCTTTTAAATGAGCCCATCAGGGGTCAGAGCGATAGTACAGCTGGTAGGTATTTGCCTTGCTTGCAGCCTACCCAGGTTCGATCTCCAAAATCCCATATGGTCCCCTGAGCATCACCAGGAGTAATACCTGAACACAGAGTCAGGAGTAACCCCTGAGCATTGCAAAGTGTGACTCCCAAAAGAAAATAAATAAATAAATAAAGAGATAGATAGATAGATAGATAGATAGATAGATAGATAGATAGATAGATAGATAGATAAAATGAGCTCATCAGACAGAGATTAAAAAAAGAAACATTTAAGGTTAAAAAGTAAAGATTAGGTGGGGGAGAGCTGGGAGTAACATGCATGTTGCTCGAGGGCATATAGTATATATCAGAAATGATGTGAAAGATGAGCAGCGGATATGATTTCTGAACTGAAGTTTTGCTTCACTACAGAAGTTTGCAAAGGAGATCATCATGATCACTGATATCAACAAAGACTAATTTGACATAACAAGTTTATGCACTGAACTGGATTGAGAAAATAATGGAGTATAGGAAGCACTTAACAAACTGTAGATATGTAAATTATGGGTTGTGACAGTTGGACAAGGATAGCAGTTTCAGGCTACCTGAGGATTCCTCAAGTTTTCTCAGCCCGCCCCCCCAAGATAAAAATAAAAGTTATTCAAAATAGCATAAATAAATGCTGTATTTAGAGGTGACTACAAGAGTATGCCACCCACAAGGCAAGCCTGGCAAGCTGCCATGTCGTATTTGATATGCCAAATACCAGTAACAATTATGTTATGTCGTTCCCATGGCCTAATATAATGGTTTGAGGCTCTTTATGTTCCTGGAGCAAGCAGATGCCCTTGGGCTCTAATAGCATGAGATAGGGCATATGGAGACGTTACTGGAGCCCGCTCAAGCAAATTGATGATGAACGGGAAGATAGTGATAGTGATAGTGATTCCCTGATCATAGATGGGGAGAATTAACATTGCCAAGACGGTAATACTCCCTAGAGCTTTGTATAGATTCAGAGCAGTCCCTATAAGAATACCCATGACATTCTTTAAAGAAATTGACCAAACACTCCTGAAAATTGTATGGAATAATAAACTCCCATAGATAGCTAAAGAATCCTTGGGAAAAAGAAGATGGGAGGCATCACCTTTCCCAACCTCAAACTGTACTACAGAGCGTGTAATAAAAACAGCGTGGTAGTAGAATTAAAACAGACCTGTGGACCTATGGAATAGAGTTGAGTATCCTGACACCCACCCTCAAAGATATGATCAGTTAATCTTTGATAAAGGTACAAAGAGTCCAAACTGGAGTAAGGAAAGCCTCTTCAACAAGTGGTGCTGGGAAAACTGGACAGCTACATGTAAAAATATGAATTTGGACCTGTGTCTAACACCTTGCACAAAAATCAGATCAAAATGGATTAAAGATCTCAATATCAGACCTGAATCCATAAAGTATATTGAAGAAAATATATGAAAAACCCTCCACGACTTTTGAAACTAAAGACATCTTCAAAGGTGAAACACCATTGATAAAGCAGCTAAAAGAAAAGATAAACATATGGAACTACATGAAACTAAAGAGCTTCTGCATCTAGAAAGAAACAGTGACCAAGATAGAAAGACAGTCCACAGAATGGGAAAGAATATTCACCCAATACTCATCTGACAAGGGGTTAATATCCAGGATATATCAGGCACTGGTACAGCTATATAAGAAGAAAACAGCCAACTCCATTAAAAATGGGGAGAAGAGATGAACAGAAACTGACAAGGAAGAAATTTGAATGGCCAAAAGGCATATGAAAAAATGCTCATCATCACTAGTCATCAGAGAGATGCAAATCAAAACAACAATGAGCTATCACCTCACACCACAGAGACTGGCCCATATCCAAAAGGGTAAAAGCAACAAGTGCTGGCGTGGATGCGGGAAAAGGGAACTCTCATACATTGTTGGTGGGAATGTCAACATGTACAACCTTTCTGGAAAACAATATGGACACTCCTCCAAAGACTAGAAATTGAGCTCCCTTTTGACCCAGCCATACCACTCCTTGCAATATACCCTGGGAAGCCAAAAGCACACAGCGGAAACACAATCCGCACTTTTATTTTCATAGCAGCACTATACACAACTGCCAGAACCTTGAAACAACCAGCATGCCCGAGAACTGATGACTGGATAAAGAAACTGTTGTACATCTACACAATGGAATACTATGCAGCTGTTAGGAAAAATAAAAGTTATGAAATTTGCCTATAAATGGATGGACATGGAAAGGATCACGTTGAGTGAAATTAGTCAGAAGGAAAGAGAGAGATATAGAATGACTGCATTTATTTGCATGACATAAATTTATTAGGGGGTCTTACCAAAAATGGAAATTATGCAAACGTGTAGGAGTCAGAGGTTAGGTAAGACAGAGAAGGGAACATGTGTGAATAAATGTCGAAAGGGCTAATACCAACCTAGAACTGAGCATTAAATATAGGCAAAAAAAATGAACATGATGGCTTCTAAGTGTATGTAGTGCAACCCACATGTGTAAGAGAAGGAAAAAGAGAGAGAGGAGAGAGAGAAAACAGATAAAGAACCTGCCATTTAAGTAGGCTATGGGAGAGGGAGGGAATTGGGGGACATTGGTGGTGGGAAATGGGCACTGGTGGAGGGCGGGTGCTGGAACACTATGTGACTGAAACTTTTAAACATGAGCAACGTTTTAATTGTATATCTCACAGTGGTATAATAAAATGTTTAATAAAAATTACATTTTGAGACTTAACTAATATGTACCAATTGGGTGTAGATGAGGATTTTTTTTCAAGACTGTTCTGTCAGCCCAGGTTCGATCCCGGCATCCCATATGGTCCCCCTGAGCACCACCAGAAGTAATTCCTGAGTACAGAGCCAGGAGAAACCCCTGAACATTGCCGTGTGTGACCCAAAAAGCAAAAAAAAAAAGAAAGAAAGAAAGAAAGAAAGAAAAGAAAAGAAAGAATTGGCCAACAGAGCTTGTTATCTCCCTCTTCTGTCAACCATAATTAAAGATGATTCGAACATTCTTTTGTTTTTATTTTTATTTCTTGGGTCACACCTGATGGTACTCAGGGGTTACTCAGGAACTATTCCTGGTGATGCTTTAGGATCACGATCACGATCTTCCCGTTAATCATCTATTGGCTAGAGCAGGCACCAGTAATATCTCCATATGTCCTGTCTCATGCCAGTGGAGCAAAGGGCATCGGCTTGCTACAGGAACATAAAGAGCCTCAAACCATTATATTAGGTCATGGGAATGACCTAATATAATTGTTACTGGCATTTGGCATATCAAATACAACATGAGCAGCTTGCTAGGCTTGCCGCTTGGGGAGGCATATTATTTAAACACCTCCAAATAAAGCATTTATTGATGAACCGCACGGCCGCTTGCGGCACGAACTGGGCTGTGATGGGCTGGTCGGCTGGGTGGAGTTCTGAAGAGAGGGAAGTCCGGATGTGGAAAATGGCGGCACCCATGGAGTGGGTGGGGGTCATCTGGCTTGTTGTGAGGTTCAGCCGGGGTGGTGGGCCAAGGCTAGAACCCACCATGCCTCCCGACTGCCTCATGAGCGGCTGGGCACAGGGAGAGCAAGGAACCGCTCTGCCCCATGTCTAAGAGTCTCTGGACCAGCGTACCTGGGCTGGATTGAGGAAGAAATTGCTGCAGGGTGGGTGTCGATGATCCGGGCTGTGATGGGCTGGTCGGCTGGGTGGAGTTCTGAAGAGAGGGAAGTCCGGATGTGGAAAATGGCGGCACCCATGGAGTGGGTGGGGTCGTCTGGCTTGTTGTGAGGTTCAGCTGGGGTTGTTCCACCACAGTCTGTGATATGCTGTTGCTGGGTGAAGTTCTGACGAGAGGGAAGGCCGGATGTGGAAAATGGCGGCCAATTGGTGTGGGGGGGTTCATCTGGCTGGTTGTGCGGCTCTGCTAGGGAGACGGACCAGTCCTAGACCCCACCATCCCTCCCAGGTACCTTGTGAGCGGCTGGGCACAGGGAGAGCAAGTAGCAGCTCTGCACCATGTCTGCAAATCTCGATGCCGAGGCGTGGTAGCGCCGCGCCTGTAGTCCCAGCTACTCGGGAGGCTGAGGCCGGAGGATCGCTTGAGTCCAGGAGTTCTGGGCTGTAGTGCGCTATGCCGATCGGGTGTCCGCACTAAGTTCGGCATAAATATGGTGACCCTCCGGGGAGCGGAGGACCACCAGGTTGCCTAAGGAGGGGTGAACCGGCCCAGGTCGGAAACGGAGCAGGTCAAAACTCCCGTGCTGATGCTTTAGGATGCCGGGATAAACCCAGGTAGGCAGCATGCAAGGCAAATATGTGTTCTATCTCTCCATCCCTGATTTGAATATTTTGATGCATGACTTTGTGTTGATTTTCATTTTTATTTCTCTAAACAAGACTTTCTTAATTTTGCAGTAGATTGATTTGTTGTTATTTTATAAAAATGGGATTTCATTTGAGACAGTTTGTTAATAAAACATATATATTTAAAAAAAAAAAAATACAAGAAAAATGGTTAGTCCATTACCAATTGAGATTTCAGAAAGAAAACTCAGAGTTTTTGTATTGTACTTTTATTTTTCTCTAGAAAATGTTATCTTATTTTGAGTTACCTATAACATTTTAGGTAGATACTAAAACATGTTCAAATATGGATTTTCAAGTTCTGTTCTGAGAATTTGCCCATTATCTAATGTCTGCAAATCTTGGTCAATATGATGTTATAAGGCAAAATAGAGAAAATAAAGCACAAATGGCTTAAAATGTTTGTTGAAACTGTTTGATGTCCCTATTTCTCAGAATCCTCTATAAGACTCTCTGAATAGTACCTTCGTGATAGTCATCAAGAAAGAATGACAATTAAGTGAGATGATGCATTGTTTTATCATTCACGTTTTGTATTAACCCATAAAATCAAAGAGTACATAATATTTACTATCTTAGTAATAAGCAACACTTAATGTTGCTAGTAGTTTCTAGAAATTTTGTCATTTATAGATGGTGACTAATATTTTAATAACAATCTACAACTTAATGTTTCTAGTAGGGTCTCAAAATGCTTAATAACTGAACAAACTAATCAGCCTATAGAAAGAACAAGTAAAACAAAACCAAAAATATGGAAAGAATGGTCAGAATGGTAGTATGGAAAATAGGCCACTTGCCTTGTATTCAGATAGTAGTTTGCTTCCATGCAACCAACCATGGTTTGATACCTGGTAACCCATACGGTCCCCTGAACCCACAACAATGACACAAAAACAGGGAGAGAAAGGCAAATTTGTTCTGTTGTTGTGCTCATGTAAATCAAGTCAGAGGAAAATTTGTCACAGAGGTGGCTGCAAATGGTAAAGATAAATTAATGGAAAACATTGATATATTTTGAGTAATCTTTTGACCTTGTTTAGGCATAAAACTCCTAGTTTTAAGGAGTTTATATCATTTGAGAAAACATTGAGTTAGAAAGATCATTGCAACAACTGGCAAATAATTTTTAGGTAGAATGTTAGATTCTTCTTGAAAGAAATTGGTAGTGAATTAAAGCATTAAGGGCTAAATGAACAATGCATAACTGAGGAAGTTTGATTCACCTTAGGCAAAGGAAATTACAAGAAAGCATCATTTATTGATGGATACTGAGTTAAAAGCAGGGGTAAACTCGACAGAGTTAAAACTGAGAAGAGAAACAGAATGTTCAACCACCAACTGTGCTCAGACACCAACTGGTGCTGAAGCACCAACATTGGCAGTGAAAAGGATCACTAGTTTTCATGAGCCAGGAGGAAAGGAGTAGAATAAAGATGTGCTGAGATGCTAAAGTGGAATAGAAGTGGAAAATGTTTATACTGCTTTGCTTCTATCTCTACAGGAAAATAGAGATGAAGCTTTCTATTCATTCGATTGCCAAGAAATAGCATAAGGTAAAAACAGAAAACATTTTAGAATGAGTATCTAATAGAGAACAAGTATCTAATAGGGAATGAAATACAAAAATGGGGGAAAGAACACCAAAGAATCATTCAGACTTTGCAAACCAAGTTCAGGGTTGACCCTATATTATCTCTCAAGCCCAAGTTTCAGACCTTTATAATAGCAAAAAAAACAGTGATTCACAAATTAAGCACTTACAAATTAACTTCTTGAAAACTTGTCATAAAACATATTTCTGGGTCCTACACCTAGAGTTATTATTCATGAAACTTAAAAGTGAGTTTTTTTTTTTAATTTTCTATTCATTGAACCACCAGGAGAAACATAATTATAAAGCTTTCGTGATGCTTTTCAGTCATACAATGATGCAAAACCCATCCCCTCTTTCAGTGTGCTTTTTCTGCCACCAAGGTCCCCAGTGTCCTTCCTATCCACTCTGCCCTCCACCCCAGCCGTCTCCTCTATGTGAGTTTCTGAGGCCTGAACAATAGTACAGCAGGTAGACTGTGTACTACTGACCCAGGTTCAAGCTCTAGCACTAGGTATGGTTCCCTGAGACCCACCAAGATTAATCTCTGAGCACAAAGCCAGGAGTAAGCCCTGAGCTCAGCTGGATGTGGCCCCCAAATTTTAAAAACTTATATAATGTGTCTCTAACAAGTTCAATTCTGAGGCCATTGCCACCATTCGTTATAAGTCCTATTATAAAGCATTTAACCTAACACTTGGTACACAGGGGACATTAAATATATGGGAGTTAATGTTCGAATTGCTCATAGACTCATAGTGTGATAGCTAAGATAGAGTGCAAGCTGAGAATGTTATAAATGAAATATGAATTTGTGAACTGTACAGATATTAAAATAAAGATCATATTGAATGAGAGAAAACATTGGAAAGATTCAAAATAAAGAGATTTTTGGTCAAGGAGAAATCTTAGGAGTTCATCTCTTAAAGATCAATTTAAGTAGTCAAAATTTTTCTAAAGTGGTGGTTTATAATAATACTGCTGAAAACAGTATAGAAAAAAGACTTGTCAACATCAGGTTAATACCACTGCTGGACTGAACACAAATCCATGCTTGAAATCTACAATGCAGCAAAAAATCAGGAGATTCTACATATCTGTCACTGTATGCACTGAAGATTTATAAGGTCCAGTCTCTCATACATGGAAACACTGTCTTTTTCTTTGTATGTATCACTGTATCACTGTCTTCCCGTTCATCATCGATTTGCTCGAGCGGGCCCCAGTAACATCTCCATATGTCCTGTCTCATGCTCATAGAGCCCAAGGCATCTGCTTGCTCCAGGAACATAAAGAGCCTCAATCCATTCCGGAATGAGGTCTATAATTGTTACTGGTATTTGGCATATATATCAAATACAACACAGGTAGCTTGCCAGGCTCTGTCGTGCAGGTAGCATACTCTTGTAGGCATTTCTAAGTCCAGCATTTACTGATGAACCACACGGCCGCTGATAGGCTGGTCTGCTGGGTGGAGGTCTGACGAGAGAGAAGTCCGGATGTGGAAAATGGAGGCCCTCATGGAGTGGGGGGGTCGTCTGGCTTGTTGCGAGGCTCTGCTGGGATGGTGGGCCAGGGCTAGAACCCACCATCCCTTCCGGGCACCTCATGAGCAGCTGGTCACAGGGAGAGCCAGTAGCAGCTCTGCCCCATGTCTGCGTAGTCTCTGGACCAGCATACCTGAGCCGGATTTAAGTCTTTGTATGTAGGGAAGAAAATATCTCCTCTGGAGCATGAATGAACGTGAATTCATCTGATCTGCACAGAGGAAACTTCAAGACAAATCAGACATAGTATTACACCATGATAAATGAAAAAGCTCACTAGAGGATATAAATAAGGGGGATAATCCCTAGTTATTTAGCATATAATGAATTTAACTATACCCCTTTATAGACCTGTATGTACTGAGGGCTAATATTTTGTTGCATGCAAAGGAAGGTGCCTTATGTGAGTTAACTTTATTTAGTTCTAGGCAGGTTCTAGCTGTGGATCTTCATCACAGTGAGCCTAGCAAAAAGCCAGAGGAACCCACACACCGATAGGTCAGTCATTATCAACATCTAGACTCCACAGCTCCTCAGAGCTCAACTCAAGAGAAAAACCTGATCTTTCCCCTTTAAGTTCATCAGTAAAAGCTCGAGATGAGAGCCTTCTACTGAGAGTATACCTCCTACACGGCAGAGCCTGGCAAGCTACCCATGTTTTATTTGATATGCCAAAAACCAGTAACAATTATGGACTTCAGTCCCATGTCTAGAAGGAATGGTTTGAGGGCTCTTCCTCTTCCTGGAGCAAACAGATGCCCTCGGGATATACTTGCTTGCCACAGGACTTATGGAGATGTTACTGGTGCCCACTTGCTCAAGTAAATTGAAGAACAATGGGAAGAAAAGTGACAAGTGACAAGTGATTTATTTATTTTTGCTCTTCGGGTCACACCCAGCAATGCTCAGGGATTACTCCTGGCTCTTCACTCAGGAATTATTCCCTGTGGTGCTTGGGGGACCATATGGGATGCCTGCTATCTAACCCAGGTTGGCTGTGTGCAAAGGCAATCACCCTACCCACTGTGCTATCATTCTGGCCCAACTTTAATCATAATAAAATTACCCCGATAAAATAAAAAGGTTCAGAATGTTTGAGAAACTTACTTGAAATTGATGCTTGATAAGTTCTGTTCTGAGCACTAGATATTTACAATTCTTAGAAACTCTGTCTTTAAAATAAAACATGGGCCATAGAGATAGTTCAGGTGGTATGGTGTTTGTCTTCTTCGGTCCCATTCCAAACCCCAGCACTCAAGGGTGAGGACCAACTGCCATTATCCCTAAATACAGAGCAAGGAATTAGTCCTGAGCACAACTAGATATTGCCCCCAAATCAGAAAATTAAAATGAATGAATTAATGTAGTTCATTAAGTTTTCTTCTTTGATTGCGTCTTCAGGATGCATTTTCTGAAGACATGGAAACTGTGTGCAGAAAGTCTAGTGAGAAGCAACCATGAGGTCAAGACCTGAGGTAGAGTAGAAGCAAAATTTGTAAAGGGGGAGTTTGAACAACTTTGAATTCTCCCAGAGACCTCAGTTGATCCTAGGGGAGGTCTGAACTCAATAGACCTTTCATAATTATCCTAAACTGAAGGAAAAACAGGTTTTGCATCCTTATTCTTTTGCAACCAGTCTTATGTGACATCATAAATTAATTCATCTAGAAACCTGCACAATTGACTTCAAATATTTGAATAATTCATAATTAATGTTTTATAGCAAACCAAAGAAAATAATCTTGAATAAAGCATTTGTTTTCTTTTAATATTATTTGTAGCACCATAATTTACAATTCTGTTGTGATAGCATACAATGTTCAAACATACAATGTTCAAACCACAAATTGAAGAATTTGATACATACAGTATTCAAACCACAGTGCTTAAAGAATTTTATACATGTAATGTTCAAACCACTCAGTGTCCACTTCCCCGCACTGCTATCCCAGGCTTTCATAGATCTCACCCTTGCCCTTGCTATGCGGCAAGCTCAGTTTTGTAGACCAGTTTTTAGGTTCTGTTCCCTTTGACTTATTGTTATTCCCTTTATTAAGCTTTTTTATATTACAAATACAAGAAAAGATCGTTTTGCTTTGCACCTCCCCACCAAAAACGTCCAATGAGTAAGGTATTAGCAAGGGAGTTATAGTCAATACAAAGTGGTTCTAGGTATATATTGAAAATAATGACTAATGCAATGTGAAACTATCTGGAATCCAGTATAGTTTTTGATCAATGAATGGGCAGTTGAAAGGAAAATAAATTAATTGACAAGGAATTGAACTTAGAAATCAATTAATTCAGTCTAAATAAGCTTGCATAAAGCAACCTCATGCAATCTTATGTGACAATAATACACTGAGGACATTTCTGCAGAAACAAAACAATCATACCAGCACAATATGCTATATAGATAATATAAAATAATTATAATTTAAGACACATATTTTTCTAGCTAAGTGTGATTCAGTCAGCTCGAAAAAGATGTATGAATTGATATGTGGTTCTACAAATAGGCAGAGATAGGTCTTTGTTTTAAAATCTATAAGCAAGTTGATGTATATTTCATATTTCTTGTCTCAGGAAGAAAAATGGAAATATGTAGTGGGGGTGTGAGTTGTATAAACTATTTTATTTTCCCACTTTTGTATTAATATGTCATGATTTACAAAGCTGTTCATAATAGAATTGTTTCCGGCACACGATATTGCAACACCAATCCCACACCATTGTTTCTAGGGTCCCTGCCATCTACCAGCCTACACCCTTGGCGCAGGCATATAACAGATGCTCTCAGGATTTGTTTTTTAATCTTTGAGATTGTTATTTTGAATGTCTAGAAGGAGACTATGATTACCCATAAACTTAACCTAACCTTAAACTCTGTCTTTTGCAACAGCATCTCACTCCTCTCTTGCTGACAGTGGTATCCCCATTCTGTCAGACTTAGAATCTCTATGCCAACTGTAATTATGTTCTGTTTTATACATTAATGTCCAGCCTGGTTGATGGCTCACTCTCAATAGCTCTCAGGTTCTTTTCTACTTCTCCCTTATAGCTAGAATGCTAACAATCTGATTCGGTACTTACTTGAGTGAACTGTCTTGATAAAGCAATATAGAAAAAGTTACTAATAAAATTCACTATCAGTTGTAATTTTTTATTTTTTTTAAATTCCAGATCTAAAACCTATGTCTGAAAGTATGTTTTCCATCATGTGACTACGAGTCTACCATGCCATGTTTCCCTTTATCTGTAGGCTATAGCAGGCTATAACTTGGTTCAAAGTCCCAATAACCTCATGAAAAACTGCCTTTCTTCCATCCATGACTCCAGGACTCTCCATAACCAAATGAGTCCCTCTGTCCCTGAAGTGTGCTTTCTAAAGTGTGTCTGCTGTCTGAGAAGTTTTGGTCTCTCTTTTTTTTAACCTAGTAAATACAACACTATCCATAATTCATGGTTTAAAATATCAGAGAGACAGTGTGTGCAAGAGAGAGAGAGAGAGAGAGCGTGCAAAGATAAAAATCAAGTACAGAAAATTTATACTTATTTGGCCCAAATCAGAACATGTTATCATGCTGTCACCTCTGTATCTCATATAATGAATGTAAAAATGCGAGAAATTTAGAAAAACTAAATATCAGGTAAATTGCCAGAGTACACATTTAAAAACTAGTAGAGCTAGAGTTGAAATCATGCATTTGTTTTGTATAGTGTTTTCAAATTTGAGTATTTCATGAGTGGTAAAAAGTGTGTTTAAAGTCAGCACAGTAGTTTTTCAAGGTATCTGTGTATCAAGCTCCATCATTCTCAGGGGATGCTGATTCCAGTGACTCAAGGATCACAGAGTAACAGTCTAACAAATCCTTTGTCTGCTATCACTGTGATAACATATAGTCACACATATATTCACACCACTATCTATTGTTATGTAGAACCAGACACATAGTACAGCAGATAGGGCACTTACCTTGCAGGCAGTACCCTGGTATGATCCTTGGCACCTCAAGAGTTCCCTGAGCACCTCAAGGGTGATCCCTGAGAACAGGGAGAGGAGTAAGCACTGAGCACCACCCTATCCTCCAAAAAATTCTATGAAACTCAGTTTATGAAGCCTTATCTAATTTTACACATGACAGGAAAGCCCACACCTCTGAAACCTTAAACAGACTATACCAGTCTGTTTGCATTTGCCATCCTTTGTTGTCTTATTAGAGGTTCTCTAGAAGCACAGCTTAAGGCAAGGGTTTGGGTGCTAGCTATTTATCACAGTAACTCTCCAACCAGAGAGGAAAAAAAGGAAGAAATAAGAGGAAGCATAGTGTGATGGTGATCAACGTCCCACCTAGGGTACCTTCTTGCAGGACCCTAACTGTTCATAGGTTCTCCCATAACCACTCAGCATTGGTCAAGTTCTTGCAGGGAAGATTCATTTTCTAACTCCCTCTTTGGTAGGCAAAGTAACTCAAGATCAGTTCTATGCAAATGATTATGAGATTCTGACTATTGAATTATTGGTTATGAACACACTTCAACGATAAAAATATTTCCAGGAGAATATGGGTAAAAGAAACAATATATATACAGTCATGTGAACTGTGGTCTTGGTTTCATGATTCTCCCTAATGATATATTGAAGCTACCTAACCTGATTTGAAACTAATTGTGAAGATTCACTTTAGTGAAACTCTATATTAGTATAGAATTCCTTGATTTTAATGTTCTTTATCTTTACAGGTTAAATGATATGAAATAGTCAATTTTGACTATTGTTCAGAAATAATTGAAAATTTCCTATTATTCAGCATAACACAGTTCTATAACTAATCACTATCTAATCAATGGACTTATTTTAATTAAGGGCATTCATTTAGTCCCATAATTGTTTCCTTCTCTGTAAACTCTCAGTTGGTTAAAGGTCACTAATTAGTGTTCTTAAAGCAACTCTCCTTAAAAGTTGTGTTGATTTTTCTAATTAGGATTTATCTAATTTCTAATCATTTTATAGTTGTCCATACTAAATATTACATGAATTATTGAAACTTAAGAGTGAAGAATACATGCTTACTATATAAAACTTTGTTTATGCTTTTCAGATTTTCAAGAATTGAGTGAGTGAAAAACACATAAATGAAATATCCCATTTTTGATGGAGGTGTCAGTGAGACAGGTGTAAAACACAGGAAAAATCATAACAATCTGAAAAAAATCATTCACTTGGAATGTCTTTAATGCCTTTTTGTAATTTATATAAACTCACCATAAGCTGTGTTTCAATTAATATGGGTCTGGGCTTTTTTTCATCATACCAGTTGAAAGCTTCAGGGCTGTTAACTACAGCAACTAAATAAAGACATCCTGTGTCATTTCCTGCTTTTTATCAACAAGTTTCTACTGGAAATCATCTTTCAAGGAGTAAAAATGGCTCTAGCAGCTGAATGCATTCTATCCTCATTACTCAATAGTCTCAGACCACAAAGTCTCAGTAATAGTCTCAGACCACATCTGCCATTCATTGCTGCCTGTTTCTTTGGGGGCCACATCCAGTGGCTCAGAGTTTATACATGGCTATTTGTTTAGGGATCATTCCTTGCAGTATCCAAGAGATATTTTGCAGTACTGGAAGTGGAATCAGAGGCAAAGATTTTTCTACAATCAATTTTACCTCTGTGTTTTTTCTGGCCAAGTAAGTTGCCTTTTAAGATCAAAGAACCCTAAACTTCAGGTGCTATTTCATTTGTGAGAAACATATTATATAGCTAATAGCATTCATTTACATTGTGGCATTTATTCGTTCAATTTATTTAAGAGGAGTGGGAAAAACATTCTTGTCATAAAAGAAAAATAGTTGTGAGGAAACAATGTCTAATGTACTGTGCGCTAAGATAGAGTGTGCATCATGGTTCTGACAGATAAATTACAATAAATACCTTTAAAAGGGAATGTTTGCACTAATTATTATATTAGCCTCAGGGCATAACTGAGGCCCTGATTGGTCACATACAAGGCAAAGATTTTACCCAGCTGTCTTTCTGGCCCCTCCTACGCCTTTCTTAATGAGCATCCACCAAAAAAGCAAACTTGAAAGACTCCATTTGTACTATCCTCTAACCTAAGCAAATAATCTCCTCCCCAGAGAGTGGGCAATTAGAAAAGCAGTTAACTCCTCAATTTAAAAAAACTGAGTTAATAGCACTCTTATTAATTAATCTATTTTCCTTTTTAAATTTTCAAACAAATCCCCAAGCCCTACAAGGAATGATTCCTGAACACAGAGCCAAGAATAAGTCCTGAGCACTGCTGGGTATGGCACAGAACCACCACCACCAACTACCCCACCCTCCAAATGAAAAACTAAATTTATTTGAACTATGACTTCAGGTGTCACAGGTGTGGCTGCAGTGCCCAGCTGCATCAGCAGGTGGCAGTAGGAGACAAGCTTGTCTATACCCAGGGCTCTGCCCTGTGGGCCCTGGATGGTTGATGGTCTGACATAGAAAAAGACTGGGCCCCTGGGATGAACCCAGAGTCACAGCAGAACCTGGCAAGCTACCCACAGTGTATTCGTTATGCCATAAACAGTAACAGTAATGGACCTCATTTCCAATGAATGGAGACATTACTGGCGACTGCTCGAGCAAATCAGTGAAAAATGGAACGACAATGACACAAGTGATTTTATTAGAAATATATCGAAATGTAGTCATATGTTAAAAATGAAAATATTCACTATATATTCTCTGTTTTCACTAACTTTCATTGACTTTCTGATTGAATTATACCAGATAAAACATTTCCCAAAAGATTTGCTAATGGTACTTTTTCTTGTAGGTAGCATTACATCCCATCTATAGAGTAACAGAAAATAAGTGTTAACAGCAATGGATTTACATGTTGGGCATGGCAAGAATTCAACTAGTGGTTAATAATCTATTGGATTTATTTTGATGAACAAAAATCGGGACCAGGGACCAGAGATCTAGAAGAGTGCCTTACAATAGCTGTCCCTCGTTTGATACCCAGCACCCCATATGGTTCCCAGGTCTGCCAAGAATAAGCCCTGAGCATAACCAAAATGTGGCTCCAAAACCAAAAGAAAACCAAAAATAATGCAACAACAACAGAAACAGATTTACTTCAAACTAGTTTTTCTTTTAACATGATTAGTCTTACTAACTACTGTTAAAGAAAATTGTGTCAAAAAATTTCTGTGTTTTCACTCACCCATCTATTGCTTCTTCTCTAAACAGTTAAAACATTTATTTCCAGATACTCTTCCTCTGGAACAAGCCTTATCATTAGCTTCCACCAAGAAAATTTCAATAGAAAACACTATCCCCATCTTGACCTCTGGAATATTTGAACAAACAACTTCTAATACCCTTTTTCTTTCATTGTTGTCTATAAAACTAAAACTGAGAATGTGTGTGTGGGGGGGGGTTCTAAGGCAATAATCTGAGAGATGTGCCACATTACCACATCCAGGTCGAAATCTCTTTGCTGCCCTTAGAATTCAGAACACATGGAGTCATTTCAATAGCTCATATACAGGTATAGATTTAATAAAAATTGAATTAACTATGATTTTGTGACAGAAATAAAAATACTGTTTTGTTTTATTATCACATATCTCTTCACCTACTATTCTGAAATATCTGCCTTCGCCAATTTTCAGTACCTTATTTTCATCCAAACACCTAAGAACATTTATTTTGCTCACATACATGGGGTAAAGCTGCTAGCAGCTCTCCCTGTGCCCAGCTGATCACGAGACACCTGGGAGGGAAGGCAGGTTCTAGTCCTGGCCCACCATCCCAGCAGAGCCTCACTGAAGCCAGAGGAACCCCCACACCATGAAGGCCACATTTTTCACATCGGGACTCCCTAGTTCGTCAGAGCTCCACCCAGCAGAAGAGCTGATCACAAGCCCGTTCATCAATAAATGCATGAGATGAGAGGTGACTACAAGAGTATCCCATCCGCACAGCAGAGCCTGGCAAGTTACCCGTATCGTATTTGATATGCCTAAACCAATAACAATTATAGACCTCATTCCCATGACCTGATGGACTGGTTTGAGGCTCTTCATGTTCCTGGAGCGAGCAGATGTCCTTGGGCTACACTAGCATGTAACAGGATGTATGGAAATGTTACTGGTGCCCACTGGAGCAAATCAGTGAACAACAGGAAGATAAGTGATACAAGTGATATAATTTTGTGACAGAAACAAAAAATACTGTTTTGTTTTATTATCACATATCTTTCCACTTAATATTCTGAAATATCTGCCTTCCCCAATTTTCAGTATCTTACATTCATCCAGACACCTAAGAACATTTATTTTGCTATGCTGAGAAAAAAATTCATCAGATATTTGCAACCACTTTAAATTATAAAGAACTTAATTTGGTTGCACTTTGCCATGTGCATTTGCATTTTAAAAGCCTACAAAAAGTCTACTATGCTTACAGCTAGAGAATGAATCACTAATTGTTGAATTTCAGTGGTTTAAAAGATTAAAAATATTACTATGCAAATTGTACCATATATAGAAAGTAGAATGTTCCAATTAGAATTCTAGTCCTGAAGAGAAATTAAGTTGACAATTTTTCCTGAGAAAAACAGAAAAAAATACAATTGTCCTAGCCACTACAATTTATCTGAAATGTTTTGAACCAGATTTATAAAATGCTAACATATAAAAACATAAATATATAAAATGCTAACAAGAATTCTTTAAAGTAGAACGTTTTATTGTGTGTAAAGTAATCTCATGAATTTATAAATGCCTATACTAAAATAATTTAGAAAAAGATGCACACAATTATATAAGTGAATAATCTATATTAACTATAAAAAAACAGAATTGCTTTATTTATAAAATATTTATGTTGACATGAATCTCCAATTTAGACTGTAGGTGATTCCAGAGCAAAAACTTGCATTGTGAGAAAATGAAGGTTGAGTCCCAACTGTGGTACTCAGGGCTTTCTTTTATTTCTGTGTTCAGGAATCACTTCTGACAGGGATGGGGTGCAATATGCGTTGCCAAGGATCAAACTAGAGTGAGCATCATGAAAAGCAAGTACTTTGTCCCATTCCATCACTCTGGCAATAATAAATTATAATTTATTCTGTGTATTTTTTATGTATTTCAGCATATAACTTTCTTGTCACTTGTCACTTGTCTTCCTGTTGTTCATCAATTTGCTTGAGCGGGCACCAGTAACATCTCCATTTGTTAGGAATGAGGTCCCTTATTGTTACTGTTTTTGGTATATCGATAACTTTCTACCTAAATAAATTCTTACATTCTAAGTTGCAAATTTTATACAGATGATGAGGTCAAAATTCATATGTCAATATTAAATTATAAAAAAACAAAAAGCAAAAAGGGTAACTTTTCAATCTCTCTGAAAGTCAACAACCTCTTCATGAGGCCCTTTGCTCATTGATGAAAAGTGGTAGAAAGTGGGCAAAGAAGAGAAGACCATTTCTACTTTGAAATGATCTCATTTTAATACATATACTTTTAACTCAAAGCTTAAATTATATTTAAAGTTGAATCCCCTTTCAAAATTTCTTCTAGTTCCACAATTTTTTTTTTTTGCAAACGACATCTGATTAGAAATGAAAGTTTTGATATTTTCATGGAATGTCAAGAGAAAATTTGTTAAAGAGTACTGACTGATTCATGGGCCCAGATTGATAATACAGCTTGTAGAGCACTTGCCTTGAAAGCAGCTAACCTGGATTTTACCCATAGCACTACATAGGGTGCCCAGAGTCAGGAGGAGTGAGGTCTGAGTACAACCAGATGTGCTCCAAAAAAAATAAAAGAAGAAGAAGAAGAGTACTGGTTCACCTTTCCCATGAAATGTGATTGAAAATAACCTCCTGCTTCTGAATAGAGATAGACCCACATCAGGGTAAATAGCTGGTACTTCATCTCCACTGTCATCTAAGCTGACCACTTTCATGATATTTGTATTGCTACTATAGCTGTTCATATTTCTCATCAGTTGACAAGTAACTTAAAAGGAAACTGTTAGAGATAAAATAAATACTGAAAAATGGCTAATCTTTAAAGTGGTGAGAAACAATACATGACCACAAAATATTATATAGCAATGAAGTAATTTTATTCTGAAAAAGAGATTACAAGTACAAATGTTAATTATCCTCATCTGTGTACCATGTTATACACTGAGTTTGAATTTAAAATTATTAGGCATGGATATCTGAAATATAGTTCATTATTTAAGGTGCATGTCTTGAAAATAACCATCCTAAATTATCCCAAGCCGATTATTGTGTCCTGAAAATCAATGGATGCAGTCTGGAAGGCTCTTGTGTACCATAGAGTGTGGCCATAAGAACTACCAGGATGCCAGGGAAATGTCTAGCACCACAGGACTATGCATTACCACAAATCTGGCTCTTGTACTAAATTGCTAACCAGTGGATAAGAATTATTTGGGAATCCCTCCCCGCCTAAAATGACCAGATCTGTTATTTTCTTATGTTAGTTTGGGGGCTATTTACTGATAAGAACATTCTTTTCTATAAAATGAGTGAAAATTTGTCTTCTCATTATCTTCAATATTGATGACACTTGAAGCCTGAACAATAGTACAGCGGGTAGGACACTTGCCTGGCATACAGATAGGTGACTAGAGTTTAATCCTGCACCCCATATGGTTCCCCAATCCCACCGGAGTGATTCCTGAAAACAGTGCCAGGAGTAAGCTCTGATCACTGCTGGCTGTGGCCCCATAACCAATAATCAAAACAATGCTTATTTGAAAATTCTTTGTAAATAAAATATTTGATGTGTATGGAACATATCACATGTTTCCTTTGTGTTTACCATCTACCATTTTTATCAGCGTTTCTCATGGGAGTTACACTGATCCCTGCAGCACTGAATGATGGGGTATGGAGGTAATAGCCTCAAATGTAATTAAGAGACTCCTCTACCTGCTTACTCAAAAAGAGCTGATTTTTCAAGGGAACCCTGAGTAATTGATCTTGTAAAGGGAAAAGTATGGGGAGCCCATCTATGGTATAAACTCTTTGGAGACAGTTGTAGTAATTCATTTTTTTCTTGGACCTACACAAAGGTCTCCATACAATACAATTTCTCTAAACATCTCAAAGACTGATAACAGATATACTAAAATATTATGCAGTTAATATGTTTCCAAACGCAGACAGTCTGATTGAAGAACACTAATGGGAGAGTTACTCTACAAAAGGGCTCCCCAGACTGTGTATACTTTGTATGCAGATTGCCTTGGAATGAACTCTCACACAGCACAATATGGCCCCTGCAATCACTGCCAGTAGCAACACTAGAATCCTGATTTAGGAGTAGTTCCAATATGGACTACCAGGTGTGACCCAAAATATCTCTAGAAAGGAGAATATTTAGAAAGACTTCTATTTTAATGTTGATGAAACGCTTTAAGAGCAATTGGAAATCTAATTAAGTGGTTTTTGGTGTTTTTTTTTTCTTTTTGGGGTAACACCCAGTGAAGCTCATGGGTTACTCCTGGCTCTCCGCTCAGGAATTACTCCTGACGGTGCTCGGGACCATATGGATGCCGGGGATCAAACCTGGGTCAGCTGCAAATGCCTTACCCATTGTGCTAACCCATATCACCTCTGGGTGTAATGACTGCAGTATTTTTACCAATCATATTCTTTATAAACACACAGAACAAAATGACAGAAAGGAAGAAAGGGCAAATTCGTATGAATAGGTCATTTTTAGAAACTAAATATTTTCCTAAGAAGTACCCACTGAATTCTCCATCCATCTCATTGGTCATAATGAGAACTTAGCTGCTTTCAAACATTATTTTCTAAGGAGATAATGGAGATGGCAAATGAAAATACGTTTTTAGCTAACAGCACCATTATAAAATCGAGGATTATAACATACACACAGCAATTTTGAATATTTATTCTAGGAAAAAAACATAGGAAAAGTCTTTAAATGCTGTCTTAAAATGCTGTCTTTAAATATCAGTCTTTCGACACACCACTGACTAAGCAAATGGAAGCAAAAATAAACAAATGGAATTATATAAAATTAAAAGCCTTCCGCACCTCAAAAGAAATGGTGACCAAGAAAGACAATCCACAGAGTGTAAAAGGATATTCACCCAATACCCATCTGGCAAGGGGTTAATATCCAGGATATATCAGGCACTGGTAGCCCTTCACAAGAAAAAAACAGCCAACCCCATCAAAAAATGGGGAGAAGCAATGAACAGAAGCTTCCAAAAGAAGAAATTTGAATGGCCAAAAGGCATATGAAAAAGTGCTCTTCATCATTAATCATCAGGGAGATGCAAATCAAAACAACAATGAGGTACCATCTCACACCGCAGAGATTGGCACACATCCAAAACAGCAAGAACAACCGGTGGATGTGGGGAAAAGAGACTCTCATCCATTGTTGGTGGGATTGCCGACTGGTCCAGCCATTTTGGAAAACAATATGGGCATTCCTCCGAAAACTAGACATTGAGCTCCCATTTGATCCAGCAATAGCACTCCTGGGTAATACCCGAGACCGAAAAACACATAGCAGAAACACTATCCGTACTTCTTTATTCATCTCTGCGTTATTCACTATAGCTAGAATCTGGAAACAACCTAAATGCCTGAGAACAGAGGACTGGCTAAAGAAACTGTGGTTCATCTACACTATGGAATACTATGCTGCTGTCAGAAAAGATGAAATTATGAAATTTACCTGCAAATGGATGGACATGGAGTCTATCATGCTGAGTGAAATTAGTCAGAAGGAAAAGGACAGATATAGAATGACTGCATTCATTCACTGTATCACTGTCTTCCCATTCATCATCGATTTGCTTGAGCGGGCACCAGAAACATCTCCATATGTCCTGTCTCATGCTAGTAGAGCCCAAGGGCACCTGATTGCTCCAGGAATGTAAAGAGCCTCAAACCATTCCATCAGGTCATGGGAATGAGGTCTATAATTGTTACTGGTATTTGGCATATCAATTACGACACGGGTAGATTGCCAGGCTCTGCCGACTGCATTCATTAATAGGATATAAAGAGATACCAGTGTTTTACTAAGTGTGGGAAATGTTAATGGCAGCTTAAAACTCACCACTGAATATACACAAAGAGACTTAAGTGATAAACTCTAAATATCTGCAGGGCTAGCCACAATGTGTAAAATAAGAGGGAGAGAGTTGCAGACAGAGAGACAGAGAAAGAAAGAGAGGAATCAGGGCTATCTGCTGTTGAGGCAGCCTGGGAGTGGGTGGGAGTGGGTGGGGTACATTGGTGGTGGAAATGGGGCACTGGTGGAGGGATGGGTGCTGGAATACTGTATTACCAAGAACCAATTGTGAACACCTTTGTAATTGTATGCTCACGTTGGTATAATAAAAATTAAAAAAAAAATAAATATCAGTCTTTAAATCCTGTATTTTGAAGGTATCACTGTCTTCCCGTTCATCATCCATTTGCTCGAGCGGGCCCCAGTAACATCTCCATATATCCTGTCTCATGCTAGTAGAGCCCAAGGGCATCTGCTTGCTCCAGGAACATAAAGAACCTCATCCATTCCGGAATGAGGTCTATAATTGTTACTGGTATTTGGCATATCAAATACAACACGGGTAGCTTGCCAGGCTCTGCCGTGCAGGTAGCATACTTTTGTAGTCATCTCTAAGTCCAGCATTTATTGATAAACCACGCTGCCGAAAGTGGCTGCGCAAGTCGGGCTGTGATAGGCTGGTCTGCTGGGTGGAGTTCTGATGAGAGGGAAGTCCGGATGTGGAAAATGGAGGCCCTCATGGAGTGGGGGTTGTCTGGCTTGTTGCAAGGCTCTGCTGGGGTGGTGGGCCAGGGTTAGAACCCGCCATCCCTTCTGGGCGCCTTGTGAGTGGCTGGGCACAGGGAGAGCAAGTAGTAGCTCTGCCCCATGTCTGTGAGTCTCTGGATCAGCATACCTGAGCAGGATTTAAAAAAGACTGCTGCAGGGTGGATCTCGATGAGCCTGGCTGTGATAGGCTGGTCTGCTGGGTGGAGTTCTGATGAGAGGGAAGTCCAGATGTGGAAAATGGAGGCCCTAATGGAGTGGGGCGGGGGTCGTCTGGCTTGTTGCAAGGCTCTGCTGGGTGGCGGGCCAGGACTAGAACCAGCCATCCTTCCTGGGCGCCTCGTGAGCTGCTGGGCACAGGGAGAACCAGTAGCAGCTCTGCCCCATTTTGAAGGTATCCATGACAAAGGAAGTCCAAATGTTACGTGAAAGTGCATGATGTTAGAGAGTACAGATGTTGCTTCAACAAGCATTTTTTAATTATCGGAACTATTCTGAAGAAATAGGATGCCTATGGGTAATGAATAGCCTACTGCTTTTAACCATTTCTCCAAAATATTTGTAAAGAATTCTTACAATGAATTTCTTCCAATTATACATTTTAATGGAGTAAACTTAAAATATATCCTGGGAATTATTATTGCTAACACTGATGCATGTTTGTTCTATTCTATCTTTGATATTATATTTAACATGCAGTTGTGCAACTAGCATTCATTATTTTTACTGCAACAAATCTACTAGAGTACTTATTAATCCCATTTGAAGAAACAAGGATATACAGAAGTAATATTTTCTGCTCAAAGTCATGAAACTAAGGTATGAACTAAGGTAATATGACTTCAGAGTCATACCTCTTTTTTTCCTGGAAGCGACTCCTAGAAATAAGGCCTAGAAATAACATCTAGAAATAAAACCATTTTTTAGAAAACTTTGGAAGTAAAGTCTAAATTCTCCATTTGGCTCAATTTGCAGTGCAGAACCTCACTACCCTCTCTTTACTCATACTAGAAAGGCAATTCCTTTCTGGTACGCTAACATCCCATGCCTTCATCACACAGCTCCTACCTGCAGCAGCATTCTTCTAAAACTCAGTCCCCAACAATGAGAACATCTTGCTCGATGTGTTAATTTAAATTCTCAATATTTTTCTTTCAGAAAGTATCCCTTGGATGAAATCATCTTTCAGCATTTCTGTGTACTTTTTTTAAATAGAGATACAGACTGCTGAGAACACTTTTAGAGAATAATGCATTTTGATTTTTCACTCCTAGACTAATCTAAAAACCCTTTTATTGGTAATCTGCTATTTCTAGTTGCAGATTTCAAGTGCACATTGTAGGAGAGGATAACTTTTCCCTTCTTTTACAGGTTCTTCAACTGGTATAATAACTAAATGGAAATAAGCCAGGCTATCAGGAGAAAAATTAAATTAAATTTACACCTACTGAAATGACAAAGAAAAAGGCCCAAAGACAATGAGAAAAGGGATGTTTATATTCTGTCCTAAGATAAGGAAAGGTGGTTATGGCCTAGGTCTAGATGGGAGGAAAAATATGTTCAGAAAGAGGGAAGAGAAACTGATAATAGGTGATTGAATGCCACAAAGATTCGTCCTTTCTACAATGAAAATCAACTCTGGCATTGGTTCTAATCCTCTAAGGACCCTAGAGGTAAAAAATTTTTTTTTTCTAATTGAGCTGCGTTTTAATTGTCTTTAGCTGCAAACTATCTACATGCCAAAGTGACATGGGGTCACATATTCTCCTTCCTATCACCTTAATGACAGACTCAAAATGGAAACTAATTGAAAATGTGTAGAACGAAGGAAAGAATTTATAGATGTTTCTATTGCAATATTTTTAAAATATATGACACACATAAATTTCCTATTTTTCATATTTGTCAGTATTCTAGTTTATAAATACTATTGTGTATACATTTAGTAAAAATAAAACTATGGAAATCTAGTGTCATCATCAGGAATATTCCTCTACCAAAATTACCACACTGGGATGATATCAGAAAAACAGATCATTTGAGGATATGTAACCAAAAAATGTGTGCCAACCTGAAGACTGAAACTAATCTTGCAGAAACAATCCCACAGTCATCATAGGAACCCTTGTTCAGAAATAAGAAGTGAACATAGTCTTTTTCTAAAGAAAATTTCATACTAATTTCTAAATAACTTTTACTTTGGGTGGAAGGGCAGTCTCAGGAATTAATTCTAGGGCCTTACAAGTGTTTTAGTCCTTCAGCAAGGCAAGTGTTTCACTGCTGAGCCCCAATCCTAGCCCACTAACTCCTAAATAAAAAGCAAAGTAAAAATGAAAGCAGAGAAAGCTTAAAAGACAGAGAAGGGCAAGAACATAGACTGGTGGTCCCTAAAGGTCAAAGAAACTAAGCAAAGGACCCACAATAAGCAACTGCAATAGTATGCCAATCACAATTTCCAGATTTTGGTAGTAAGTAGTACTAATGATGCCACTCTTCAAACTAATGCTACCATTATTCCTGTAATGAACATATCTTTCATGGTTGATTTTTGAAAGTATATAAGTTGAAATAAGAAATATATTTTTTCAATATGAAATTAGACTCATGATTTCTGATAACAATTATACATGTCAAATTCATTTCCCTAAATAGGTAAAATTAAAATTATGAATAGTGCCATTTAGAAATGCATTTCAATATGAATTCATAAAGATAGATTTGTTGGATGATTCTTCTCTTGGCCATAAGAGGAACATAAAATGAATTGGCTGTGTAGGGTATTTCTGCAAAATTACAACAAAATGCTCTTTAATATAGTTTTGCGAATGTATGAAGCATTTCAATGTTAACGCATAAATAACAATCAGACCCAAATGTCCTAGACTCTTAAGCAATGATCATATGGTCTTTGTTTGCTCTGTACAGTACGTAGAAGATAGATGCACCACCTCAAGGACAAATCCTGAAAACATTTAGGTTAACAGCAAAATGTTACTGCAAACCCATCATTTTGATGGATAACAACCAGAAAAAGGTATTTCAAATAGAATTAAAAAATTTCTCCTATGAAATATATAACCCCAAAATAGTAATGTTCAGGGAGCTCAGGCACAGAAACAACAATTTATTTGCATAGAAGTGCAAAGGTCTCCAGACGATGAATTTATCACTACTATGACATCATCGACCCTTAGAATGTTAAGGCTGGAAGGGAACTTTGAGTATAACAGCTTCATTCAGCAATTAAAATAACTGGCTAACTAAAGAGGCCAAGTGAATTATTTAAGGTTAAGCCATCTAATTCAACTGATTAATGACAAAGCAACAATGAGATCCAGTCTAATTTACCTCTGTCTTCCTATCCACTAGAAATTTTTTACCCAATCAGAATGAGAAGGGAGATAGGTAGAAGATTAGCTAATTAATTTCCCTCTGACATCATCATCACTCTAATTCACATATGTACTAATGCTTTGCCAGCAGACTTTAAGAAGACTTAAAATACTAAAAGATATAAAATCTCTCCTCAAGAAACTTATACTTTGCTTTATAAGTTAATTGTTGAGTGGAGGAAATAATGTTTTTATAGACTAAAATGTTACATGTTTGTCAATACTGATCTCTGTGAATCAGATGACCCGCCACTCCATGGGACCTCCATTTTCCACATCAGGACTTCCCCCTCGTCAGCACTCTACCCAGCAGACCAGCCTATCACAGATTCATCGAGATGCACCCTACAGCAGTCTTTTTCAATCCGGCCCAGAGCCTCACAACAAGCCAGAAGACCCCTGACTCCCTGAGGGCCTCCATTTTCCACATCCGGACTTCCCTCTCGTCAGAACTCCACCCTGCACACCAGCCTATCACAGCCTGGCCTGCTCGGCCCCACGCGGCCGCGAGGTTCATCAATTAATGTTGGATTTAGAGATGATTACAAGAGTATGCTACCCCGCATGGCAGAGCCTGGCAAGCTACCCGTGTCGTATTTAATATGCCAAATACCAGTAACAATTATAGACCTCATTCCCACGACCTGATGGAATGGTTTGAGGCTCTTTATGTTCTTGGAGCAAGCAGGTGCCCTTGGGCTCTACTTGCATGAGACAGGTCATATTGACATATTACTAGTTCCCGCTCGAGCAAATTGATGATGAACGGGAAGACCGTGATCTCTGTGAATTATTACTTCATTCCACTTAAATCACTTGTCTTCCCTATGTTCATCAATTTACTCAAGCGGGCACCAGTAATATTTCCATACAACCTGTAGCAAGCAAGCGTGTAGCCCAAGGGCATCTGCTTACTCCATGAACATGAAGAGTCTCAAACCATTCCTTAAGGTCATGGGAATGAGGTTCATAATTGTTACTGGTTTTTGGCATATCAAATACAACACGGGTAGCTTGCCGGGCTCAGTGGAAGGCTCTCATCTCAAGCATTTATTGATAAATCTCAACTGGGAGAGATCAGATTTTTCTCTTGGGTGGAGCTCTGAGGAGCTCTGGAACGCCAGATGCTGAGAAAGATTGACCTCATGGTGTGGGGGTTCCCCTCGCTTCTTGCTAGGCTCACTGGAATGATGGGCCAGGGCTAGAAACTGCCTAGACCTGTATACAGTATATAAATGTGAAAGATCCTGGGAAGGACCTAGACCTAACTTCCAGTACTATCTAAGAATGTGTGACTCAGGCAGGGGCTAGCTGAGCCCTTTACTGCTCTGGGGAGTTCCATGGGCTTCCACATGGGGCTGAGTGGCACAGCTGTGGGTCTGAAGTGCTTGTGTCTGGAGTGTCTCTCTTCCAGTGTTGCTGGTGGTCCTGTGGGTCTGGAGTGTCTCTCTTCTGGGGTTGCACCCGCAGACATGGAGGTAGAGGAATGGGATAGGAGCCCAAATCCCCACTCCAAGTCCGGCCAGCGTGGCCCTCCCCTGCACATATGAGCGAACCCTTGGAGTTATGTTGGATTCAGCCAGAGGCTGAGTCAAAATGAAATGAAATTCATTTCATTCATTCAAACAAGAAATGAATTATTACATTTTTTCTTATTCCTAAAGTTTTAGAACATTTATTCTATTTAATCTGCCTCCATGCACATAATTTATTTTTCTCACCTTTTTTTTGTTATTAGCTATAGTGACTGAAAAAGAATAGGAATACAGAATTCTATTTTAAACATATGCTCTAATAATGTACTTTAAGAAAAAAATTATGCAATATGTATCAAAATTTTCAAAGGTCTTAAAAACATTTCTTCAAGTAAAATTTTCCATACATATATGTGCACATTATGCTGGCAATTTTAGTGTATTTGGACATTATAACATGGTACATATTAAGCATGTATTTGTTTCCTTATTTATATAATTTAACTCTTTTTAAAGATTCAACCATGGTAGGCAACTTTTATTCATTCCCGTTTGTATGTAGTTACTTTGAACTTTGAAATATAATACAATATATTTATTCACCAAAAATCAGTCTTTTAAAGTAGCTTGTAATTGTTTTTCTACATCACTTTTATTTTCAAAATTTTTTTTTTTGCTTTTTTGGGTCACACCCGGCAATGCTCAGGGGCTACTCCTGGCTCTGTACTCAGGAATTACTCCTGGCAGTGCTCGGGATATGGGATGCCGGGGATGAAACCTGTGCCAGCAGCGTGCAAGGCAAATGCCCTACCCACTGGGCTACCTCTCTGGCCCTTCTACATTACTGTTAATCACGCAAACATGATTACTAGTTCAAAGATGCCATGTTACACACATGTGGAAAAAACTTTTGGCAAAGTACAAAATAAAATGTCAATGTGACTACAAGAGTAAGCCACCCGCACGGCAAGCATGGCAAGCTACCCATGTTGTATTTGATATGCCAAATACCAGTAACAATTATAATAGGTCATTCCCATGACCTAATATTTTGGTTTGAGGCTCTTTATGTTCCTGGAGCAAGCAGATGCCCTTGGGCTCTACTAGCATGAGACAGGAAATATGGAGATGTTACTGGAGCTAGCTTGAGCAAATCAATGATGAATGGGGAAATAGTGATAGTGAATATGTGTTTATTCCTCTATATAAACACTAGTAAAAGTTCTGATTTCTCAATAGTCACTACTCCTACATAATTTAACATTTTAAAATGATAACTCTAGTTAGTATGAAGTTTTAAATTGAGAAGTTCTCAGAACTAATGACTCATTGGTTGCAAACATCTCCCAGAGAATAACTTGGATTTGCAACTTTTATATCAAATTTTGATATTTTGAGAGATATTCATTTTAATTAAATTTATATTTTAATTAATAATTAGTGACATTTTAATTGTTCATAAAACATTTCCTTATAATGAAATCTTGATGAGAATGACTGATTCATTACCTCAGACCTTAATTTAATTCTAATCTTTAATAAGCCTGCCTATAGCCTTCCAACTGACCTCTGGGACTCCATTAGCCTCCTTTTCTGCTTCTGAATTGCTAAATGTAGCTAAGAGCATGTCTGCATATTGCAATACTGAAGTGAAACCTTTTTGATTTTATTGATCCCTGGTCTTTAACCCCCATGGACTAATTCCCTCTTTCCCCTGCTTGGTTGTATGGTAAGGAGGAAAAACACAGGAACATTTCCCAGGCTTCTATTATTTGTCCTTTGAAAGACAAAGAATAAAGGAAGACTCTTTCTCCCCCTACCCTAATTAATCAGGAGCACCTCTGTCCATGGTTCTGTTCCATCCTTGATAGGTCTGTATAAAATGGAGCAAATTTCCGATCAGTACCTATAGAGCACGACGTTCAAGAACCATTATCTTTCCTTATGCCACTAATCTTGTCACTTGGCTTCAGAACTCAGCCTCAATCCCTTTTAAAATGTTATCTCTTGCTTCTTTCTACCCAGAAAGTCTACAATATGGGAAAATCCTATTATTTTTTAACTTTTAAACCTTTTCTTATGTCCTTACATGGATTCTCTGCCTGAAAGACAGATCATTACCAAAAGCTCCGCTATACATTTTTTGGATAATATTTAACTTCCAAAATTCAAAACATTCTATGATACATCAATTTCATGCTCCAGACATAAAAAACAATTTCCCTTCTTTAAGGTTATACCAGGGTTCTATTTCAGAAGTAGGAGAGGAAACTACAACAGTCATCACTCAGATACTTCAGCCAGATTTACATTGATTAGAATCTTTTATACAGAACTACACAAAGAGGTTCATTTCATTCTCATAATATTTTGAAAATATGGGGCCAGAGGGAGAGAGCACTGTAGATAAGGTATTTGCTTTGCAAGTGGCCAAGCCAAGTGGGATCTCAGGTACCCCATAAGGTCCCTCAGTCCCTACCAGGTGTCATCGCTGAGCACATAGCCAGAACATCTGTGTGTGTCCTATAAACAAGCAACAAAAATTTAAAAATAATAGTACCCACCAAATAGGATCATTATCAGAATTTTATGAGTATTATTATTATTATTTTTAATTATAAAAATAATTCAGTGGAGCTGAGAGAATAGTCCGATGGCTGGAGCATGTGCTTACATACTGAAATCTGAGTTTGCCTTCCTGCACCATAAGTCCCCAGCATTGCTTGAATGAACCCCCAAGAAATCAGCAGGAAATAGTCCTTGACCACCACTGAGTATAATCCCAAATAATAATAGTAAAATAATAATGATAATTCAGTAAATATTAATAATTGGAATTAATTCTAATTCAGTAATAATAATTCAGTAAAATAATAATTCAGTAAACATTGCTATTAGAATTTAGCATATTTTTTGTTTAGATGGTCACCACATTTTTCTGTCCTTGAGCTCTACATTATAGCCACTCAGTCTCATTGTTCTTGCTGCTTTTATTTTAACTAGCACTTAACATAGTGTTTTCTCTTATAACTAATAAATGTTGTTCTGCAAATATTTGTTAAAAGTTATGAATCAAGTTCAACATCTGGGAATTGGAGGTGGAAAATTCTTTTCATCACTTCTACTTCCCCTTGTCACAACCTTTCCAGAGAGAGTTCACCTTTCTATTCTTATACATTCAATCTGTCAACTCCCAGATGCATTTAAATGATCTAAAAAAAATGAAACAGTACATTCTATTTACTTATTTGGGAGAATAGAGAGATATTTACACTCTCCTTAAAAGCTTACCCTCTAGAAAATATGCACAGCCGCCACTTACAGAACAAAAAGGAAAAATCAAAAAGCAACATTAGAATCAGAAAATAAGATAGAATTTTCCCCCTTAAATGTTATCAACAAGAAGTGAGAGACTCAGCAGGAGCTCACATTCCTGATGGTGCACTCAGAGCAAAGGGGAGAACCAAGCTGAGTCTTTCAAGAGAAGACAGGATAGATTTGGCAAGGATTATATAAGGCAGGTCACCTGAAAAGTGAGGCAGTGCAAGAACCTTTCTGATGATGAGACTCTAGAAATCTTCTCAGACTAGGTCTGATAAATAGCAAAATTTTCCCAGCCTAATGTCCCAGGATCATATGGTATTTTACAAGAAACCCATAGAGTTGAGAAGAGCTAAGAAACAATAATTCTCAGATCCATTAAATTAGCAATAGCCTCTCCTAATTAACCAAAAATCAATGCCCTTAAAGTAAGTAAATTTTCCAAAAGAATCTGAAGCAGTAATTACATCTATCAGAAACATGCCAAGACACCAGAGGTATTTCAACTTTAGTACATAACTCTCAAGAGACAAATTATTCAAGTTTCAGTTTCTATAGCTAGGTTGTGCTGATTCTACAAACGACCTTCCTTAGCCAAAATATAAGACAAACCTGACCTTTAAGTTATTGGGGCATCTTCTTTCTTGCACTTTCTGTGTGCCAGGTCCAACTTCAAGGAAAATCATTAAGTTATATTCTCATTAAAAAGAAAAGCCAAAATGGTATGCTATTATATATCTTGAAAATAAGGAGATTAAATATGAAAGGAATATAATCCTTAATTTCAATGGTTTGCATACTCTCCACTATGTAAAATTGATACTGATAAAATTCACCATTAATAATAAGAAAATGTTACAGCCATGCTAGTATCAGAACTTATACCAATATTACTGACCAGCGAAGTTTCCCAGCATCAGTAAACTTCTATGGAAAATTAATTTCATGCTTGTCTGCTCTAGTAAAACCCCTTACTGAGTTGTTATAAAAAGAGAAAATTGAGAATGGTTGTGGGAATACCAAAAAGAGTTGATGCAGCTAAAAAGAATTGTCATGTTTACATGTTTTATTGCCTAAGGGTCCTCACCCACCTAGTTCCTTTAATAAGGCTGCCTGTCTGCTGAGACCAGAGCAAATACTACTCTAATGGGAACTCACAAATATTTCAGAAGGATGCATGAAGATTACTATTGCTACTACTACTACATTTACATCACTAATAGTGACAATACAATAATAATGCAAGATTTATTAATCAAATTAATGATTGGGTAGACAAAGTTTCTGCATGAGAAATGAGCCAATCATTAGGAAATGTGTTTAATATTTGCCATAGAGAGTAATTTTCTGTTCCTTTATATTTGTGTTGGCTGTCATTTGTTTCATAGTCCTAAATCTAAGACAATTTCAGTTAAGTTAGGAAGCTGCTGATATTTAAAATTCTGTAGGAAAAAGATCTCTAGTAAAACTAAATATACTATTTTGTTCATCTTAGGAAGCAATTTGTTTCAAGGTGAAATTTCACAAAATTTACCTTACAAATGGTTTTCCATTTTTATTATCACACATTTGCAAACAGCTTGGGCATGATATGCCACACCTTCTGCTCTTCTAAATAAGACTGAGGAACAGATGGCTACTGGCCTTTATCTCCAATCAGGCTCTTCCTGCATATTATCTTATTTGTAAAAATTAATCTACCTAACTTCCAATATTTTTCAAATGGAACCTTTCATTAAAGAGTGTATCAGTAATCAGGATAATAGTTAAAGTTTGGACACACATGTATGTTTCCATGAGTTTCTGTTGATTTAAAGTGAACATTTTAGATTTTTTAACTCTCAGGCCCCAGATACAGATATACAAGAAGTATAGTTGCAGATTCCGTGGGCTCATATTAAAATAATCTGGTAACTAATCAGATAAGTGAACAAATAATTTTAAATGGCAATAGATAAATACCAATTTTTCAATAGTCTGGGTCATATAGAAATACTGTCACTTGAAGAAATGGGGAGATTTAAGGTACAGAATTATTCATCCAAAAGAGAAGACACTTTCTGTTCATTAAATTAATTTGTGATATGAATTTTTTGGTAATACACATTATTTTACAAAACAGAATTCTATGAGTTTCAGTGGAAATATGTCTAAAACTGAAATTATTTAAAATGTTTAAGTCTGCATCTTCTCAGATTTACACAGCCCTATCGCATATGTATAACAATAATAATTACATGTTTATTCTACAGTTCAGAAAATCTTTAATATATACCTTTTACTTAACATGTTAAATGGTAAATTGATAATAGAAAGAACTAAATTGAGTTTGAAGCTATAATCAATAGTTCAGAAGAACTATATTTTCATATAAGCAAAGTATTTTTTAAAAAGTCTATATATGAGGACTAATGCAGCACATTTGAAAACTACAAAGCGATAATGTAATGTATAGATAAAAAGACTATTTAGAAATTATGAGATTGCTTACCAGTTTATCCAAGTTTCATAGAAGAAAATACTTTTAAAATAATGGTTTCAATGATACATAGTCATTGGGAAATATACGTTTTTCTTATGCTCATATATTCATATAAAATAAACAAGTCTAAAGTATTTATCTTCATGGATATCTATTTCCATTTAGAAAATTTTAATGCTACCTGAAAATATTCTGAATTTTTTGTTTATTTATGGGGGGCCACACCCAGAAGAGCTGAGGGGCTACTCATGGAGTCCACCTCTTGAGGTCACTCCCAGTGGTGCTTAGGGGGACTTAAAATACCAAGAATCAGCAAGAATCAGATTGTGTAAATGTTTATAGAGTGTATGGTCATGTCCGTTGAATAATATCCATGCTGTAGATTTTATTTTAATTTTTTAGTACTAGCATCATTATCCTGATATTTTTACATTGAAAACTGAGCAAGTCTTCAGGACAGACAATCCCTAATTACAGTACTATTTTTAATGAATTCTAATTAGTTTTTGTATATTTTAACTCTACAAACTCAAAGAATAAAGGTTCATTAAAAATAAAATATTAGGGGGCCAGAGTGATAGTCCAGCAGGCAGGGCATTTGCCTTTCACGAGGCCAGCCTGGGTTCGATCTCCGGAATCCCATATGGTTCCCCCAAGCACCGCCAGTAGTAATTCCTTAATGCAGAGCCAGGAGTAACCCCTGAGCATTGCAGGGTGTGACCCAAAAAGGAAAAATAAAATAAAATAAAATAAAATGTTATTCACTAAATGATGAATATAGTGATGGAACTTACATTTTTATCCTAGATACAATTAAACTAATGTGAGTTGATAAATTCAGGTTTAAAATTCTACATGCATTAGTTTTTTAAGAATTGACTATAAACATTTTAACTTAAAAACTTAGTAAATTAAAAACAAAGAAAACAACTTAAATGAAACATCACATTTCAAGCTCTGCTAATAAAAAATAATAATAGTAAGGACACCAGTATGTTCCTACAGTTATGCATCATTTTCATCAGTAAAAGCACATAGTGATATACCTAAATAATAATTTAAGGTAAAAATGTTAACTGAATTTTAAAAATATCTAACAGAAATGTGATCCAACAGTAATATCACATTTCATATGTTGAAATATAAAATTCACTCAAGTAAGCAATGTATCTAAATTCTTGTTTAAAAACTTTTTAAATACATTTATATTAAACCATTTAAAGGGTTATTTTATCAACAATAAAGTGAGGATTTAAAGACAGCAAGAAAAAGATGAAAAAACAGCTTTAGATATATAGATGTACAAATTTCCTCTGTCATATCAAAACATCTGGAAGTAGCCAGTGTGGGCAAGGCTGTGGTGAGGAAGGAAACGTCCTGCACACTTGACAGAAATGTCATCTGGTGTGACCTCTATGGAAACCTATACGGAGATTTCGCCCAAAAATATGGGAACAGAACTCCCATATAATGTAGCAATAACCACTTCTGTCATCTTTCCCCAGAATACAAAATCTTTCATTTGAAAGGATATATGCACACATAAGTTTATCATCACATTTAGTATAATAGCCAAGATATAAATACAACCCAATTGCCCAACTACAGATGGATGTACCAAGAGGTCGTGACATATATACACAATGGAAGACTCTTCACCTCAAAGAAAGAACAAAACCATGCAAGATGCAACAATATAATATAGAACTAGAGACCATCATGCTGCCTGAAGTCAGAGCGAAAGGCTTTGAAAAGAATAATTTCTTCTATTTTGGACTTAAAGATACACTGTGAAGCAACAACAAAGATTCAAAGGCAGCATAACAGGAGAACAGACACACAGTTGACTTGAGGGGCAGATGAGAGTATGGATGGGTATAAGTGAGGGGAGATAGACAGGTACATTGGAGATGGGCGTAGTGTCTGAATTAGATTCATGAGACACCATTAACAGTATTGTAAGCCAAAAATATATAACATTTAAAAAATTCCTCCTTGGGGGCAGGTATTTGCTCACAGCTAACCCGGGTTTGAACTTCCATATCTCATAAGGTCCTTGAAACCCTACCAGGCGTCACCCCTGAGCGCAGGAATAGAGCAAACACTGAGCACCACAGGGTGTTGCCCCAAACAAAATTTCTCATTCAAATTGTATATAAAGGTTTGTATTTATATATAAGTTATAGTACATACAGTAGGGCATTTGCTTTGCAAGTTGCCAACTTGGATTTGATTCCTAGCAATGCGTATGGTCCCCTGAGACTGCCAGGAGTGATCCATAAGCACAAAGTCATGACTAAATACTGAGCATTGTGGGGTTTGGCAGAAAAAACTAAAACAAATGTTTATTATACACCCCAGCATATCTGAGGAACTAATTCAAAGAATCCATCCAGTAGCCCAAAATATATTTGTTACACAAACTCACATATATGTATCTGATCCAAAAATTTTTATTATGTATTTGGTATTCACATAATACCTTTTCCAAACTCTGCACAGCAATGTACACTTTTTAGCATGTGCTTAGTAATACAATGCATTCTTTTAAATTATTATCCTGGCATATAAACATCAGAATAAAACATACAGGTTCAGTCCTATTTTCAGTTAGTCCTAGGCAGGTTAGTGCAAGCGCACTAAGGACGTCAGATACATGACAGTAATCTTGAAGCAGAACTCATTTGCTGACTGCCATTAAATTTCTGTTTTCTATACCCTACTTAAACTTCAACAGATAAACATTGTTGTTATAGTTCAAAACTGTGACTTGTACTTCCAATTTTACCTGAAACCCTTTTTACAACACAGCTTTTCATTAGATAGACTCAATACAACGCAAGTTAAAATTAATCTCATCAAACTGCCTTTCACAAAGTATACACATTTTGCTTTATCCTAATAAATAGCTTATGCCTTGGAAGTTCTGGAATGGTTTTAAATCTAAAAAGTAAACAAAAAGGGGAAATAAGGCATATCACAGTAATTGCAAGAAAAGAGAGGCAATTTAGTGAAAATAAAAATAATACGCATGGAAGTTTTACTTCATTCCAGACACTGCAATGAATAATTTCCACAGATTAGTATCCTTGTTCCTTACCATAATACCATGAATTCATTATTATTAGCATCCACATTTTTGCTAGTGGAAAAGAATGAGCCTTCAAGATTTAAACTAAAGCACATACAAGTTATATAGTTAGTTGTATGTAAATTATTTAAATCACAAAAAATCTGGCAATATAAAATATACCCTTAATCACCGTGTTCTAATTCTTGCAAATTGAAAGTTAATAGCTAAAATATGAAGATATATTTCTGTTGCAGGACTCCTCTAAGAACTTCTGCATCTGCCCTGGATTGCCTCCTGCAGGTCACTTTGTAGATAGGGGGGTAGTCTAAATGCGGCAGTTTATCTGACCATGTATTCTATACATGCTGGTATAAATATTCTCTCATGCTACCACAATCATCGTGGGACTAGCTAGATCTTACCAGCATATTTGCCTGGCTACGTTGGATCTCTAAGTAATTATACCAGAGATAAATGCTGTTTGCCTCCAAGCAAGCAAGCATGGCTCCCTGATAATTCAAAGGTAACTAAAATACAAAACTACCGTGAAGTAGACGAGACTCTTGTGAAGGCTTGGAGAAATATTTAACTGGCATTAGTATTAGTCTTTGGTACAGAGACATGCCATCTCAGAAACCCCCTCCTCTACCCTATAAAGGCAGTTCCAGGCAGATCTTGGCTCAAAACATTAGCATATAATAGGGCCAAAGTGAGGTGATGGGAGAAATTACCTGAGGGCATTTGATCCTCCCTGCTTCCCATAATAGTGGGAGGTCTGATTTGCAGGGATATAAAACCAGCCTGGTTCCTCTCTCTCTCTCTTTTTTGGGCTGTCTCTTTGTGAGCTTGCACCCTTCTTGGGAGTCTTGTCTTTTTCTCCTTCTTTACAGGGCCTTAACACGTGGTGGCCGCCATCTTGGCTTACACATGTCTGGGGTTCTAGCTGGGAATCCTAAGCACAGGGTTTCTCCTATTGCTGACTTGTATGCCTGAACCTGTGATAAGTAAAAGCCTTTTAAAACTGCATCGGATTCCTGTGTCTTCATCCATTCCCCACCAGCTTCTGAGGTAGAAGGGAACTTGCTTCCAGGCACTGTCTGGGACCCCGTAGCATTCCCCGACATAGTTCAATATACTACAAGTGATTATTTCACCAAACAAAAATTATATAAACTTTAGAATTGCTGCTGTTCCTAATCAAAGTTTGTATCACAATACAGGAACTCAAATATCTGTGATACAGAGAAGAAAAAGAAGAGAAATTATTATGTAGGCTTAGAGAAGTTAGAGATGCAGGTCTGATGAAGCAACAACAGTAGGTAAAATGTTTTAGAAGTCTCAAGCAGAGTTAGTATATACTGAATTTTAGAAACAACAGGACAAGGAAAAACAGATCCCACTGTCAGATTGACAAGGAATAAAAATTCATAAAATGTCAAGTATTCCTACAGTGAAGTGACCCATGATGGATGACGACATGTGGATTTCTGGGAGATCAGAAGAGGAGCAAGAGGGAGCAAAGAATATAACATTTAACTACATAAGAAAGATTAAAAACAAAGGCAGTCAGTGGGAAATTCTCTACTCACAAGTGAAACAGCATAATTGAGGACTATACTTACAAGAGCAAAAGCATAAGCTGTGGATTTTATCCTACCTAAGGTATATCAGAAAAGACACCAAAAGTTGTTCCATAGAAAATTCACATATGCCTGAGTTTAATTTGGTTATTTGTCATTAATTTATGAGCCCAATTATCTCATGAAATTCTATATTTGCTACATTTCCCTTTAAAAACTTTATTTATTAACTGCACATTATAAAATCATTCATGATGGGATTTTGGGCACACAAAGTTCTGTTACCTACCTATCTAACCTATTAGAGTATACCCAATTCCTGTGTCAACACCATATGCAGTGCAATATCTAAAACACACATTCCTCACCACTCTTCTCCCAAGAATCAAGAATTAAATTTCCCTACATCCCATCAGCATATTGTTATTCTTTCCTCACAAATAAGATATTTGAACTCTAGGTAATATGTGCCTGTAGCATCATTTCTCAGCTTCAAATCCCACAAGGAAAGTGCTTGTGGTATAGAGCTAAGTTGTCAATAATAGGTATTAGAACTCACCATTGTAGCTCTCTGTAGACATAACTCAAACCCTCTGGGGGTTATGACAAAAATTTAGAGGAAGGAGAGGTCAGGTAACTGATTCAGAGATACTTGATTTATTTCTCAAACACACCAGTTCTATCGAAACTATGAACTCAGCACAACATTGGTCTGAAGCTAAACAAGACTAAATAAAAACAGACACTAATATTTTATAATCCACACTTTTGCCAGTCTTCAAGTCCCCCTCCCAATGTCTTCTTTATGACCTTATCACCACATACATAATAAAGAGAAAGAAGTAGCAATTTGAATATTTATTTTACTCATGGGTCTTATTCTGTCCTTTAGTTTTTATAATTTATACTAAAAAGGAGTTATAATTAGACTCCTGATCACACAAGTAATAAATCAAAATCCTAAGTTACGCAGATAGCTAGGGAAAGAGACCTTCTTAATTTTCTCAAATCATACATGTGCCCATAGCATGCTAAAGCTGACCCAAAATAATAATGAAAGAGGAACTTTGCTTTTCTTAAATCCTTAAGCTAAACTTTTAAGTCGTCTTCTAATTCATTTATAAATCTAACAATCTTACAGTTAAAATTTAAAATATTCTTTCATTTTTTCCTTTAATTAACTTAGATATCGGAAAGATATTTTGCCTCCAAATTATTTGTAACCATTATCATATTTAGTTGATTAAATTCCATTAAATAATTTAAACATTAACAATAATTTCCTAAGCAATTCATTACCTACCATTTAAATTATCTTTTTCCTGAGGAACAAACACAATTTAGAAACAGGAAAAATAACAATAATATTATACAATGTTTGCTGGTTATTAATATAACTATATTGAATCAAATTAGTCTGGGTTTCATTGCTGGAGAGATAGTACAGCTGGTGGGGGATTTGGGAAATTTGTCTTGTATATGTTGAGGAGTGATCCCTGAGTACAGAGCCAGGGGTAAGGCCTAAGCACTGTGATTTTGTCACCAAAACAGAAACAATCAAAAATTGGTTTGTGTTCTTTTTCCATCTTCTCTGTCCTTTCATTTATAATTTCACTGATATTATAATGTTATTTGAAGCCAATGAGTACAATAAACAGTATCAATTCAAATTCCTTGTCAACAGTAAATTTAGGAATAGGCTCCAATTACAATTTTTAGCTTAGAATCAGAGAATATAGTTAGAAAACAGAAACCTAAGACTTAGAATAATTTGAGTAAAATCATCATATATGGTCTTAAAATATTTTATTCAAAGCCATGTTTTTATACTCCAAAAGTTTTATACACCAAATATCATAAATACTCTGATGTGCTGAGATTTAAATCCTACATACAACTTTGCCTTTGGTGATTGTTTTTACAACATTTTACTCTATCACCATAACATTTTAAACTTTTCATACCCCAAGACTCCATCTCCTAAGACTCCAAACTTAGGTCACAGATTTTAAATTTTTGTTGTTCTGACTGCCATTAACATCCCCTATATTCATATTAATGGGAATCTGATATCATGCAGGAATACAATCCTCGTACTAAGAGCAATCCCCACCAGCCTGAGATTCAGCAACACTCCCTAGCAAATGTAAATTTATCTGAGTGCATAATGCAACATATGGAGCTCCTTGGCTATTTAGAGGATGCATAAGGAACTCAAAGAAGCAATGGGATGCAGAGTCAATAAAATACAAGAGGACGTGAGAGCAGACAGAAATCAGTAAATTTCAACCAAAATACAAGTAGACATGACAGATATTAAAAATGTGGTAAGTGAAATGAAAAACACAGTGGAAGGCCTCCTAAGCAGAGCAACAACTGCTATCTATCACTATCACTATCTTCCCGTTGATCATCTATTTGCTAGAGCAGGCACCAGTAATATCTCCCTATCTCATGCTAATATAACCCAAAAGGCATCCGATTGCTCCAGGAACATAAAGAGCCTCACACCATTATATTAGGTCATGGGAATGACCTAATATAAATATTACTGGTATTTGGCATATCAAATATGACACGAGCAGCTTGCCAGGCTTGCCGTGCGGGTGGCATACTCTTGTAGTCACCTCTAAATAAGCAGTTGTTGTGATAGTCTGGTCTGCTGGGTGGAGTTGTGACAAAAAGAAGTCCAGATTGGAAACGGCAGCCCCCATGGAGTCTGGGGGTTGTCTGGCTTGTTGTGAGGCTCTGCTGGAGAGGCAGGCCAGAGCTAGAACCTGCCATGCCTCCCGGATGCCTCATGAGCCGCTGGGCACAGGGAGAGCAAGTAGCAGCTCTGCACCATGTCTGAGAGTCTCTGGTTCAGCATACCTGGGCTGGATTGAAAAAAAACTGCTGCAGGGTGGGTCTATGATCCTGGCTATGATAGTCTGGTCTGCTGGGTGAAGTTGTGATGAGAAAGAAGTCCAGATGTGGAAAACAGCAGCCCCCATGGAGTCGGGGTTTGTCTGGCTTGTTGTGAGGCTCTGCTAGGGTGGCAGGCCAGGGCTAGAACCCGCCATGCCTCCCGGGCACCTCATGAGCTGCTGGGTTCAGGGAGAGTAAGTAGCAGCTCTGCCCCATGTCTGAGAGTCTCTGGTTCAGCATACCTGAACAACTGCTGAAGAAAGAAATATTGATCTAGAAGACGAAGCCCAAAGTTCCTCTAGACAACAGCAGAAGATGGATAATCAACTCATAATCAACGAACAGATGACCAGAGAAAATTGGGATGAAGCCAGAAGGAATAACATACGGATCATTGGGATCCAGAAGGGCAAGGAGAAAACCCTGATGAAGAAGAAACTGTAAGCCATCATTGCTGAGAAGTTCCCCGAACTGAAGAACGCATGCTCCCAGATTCAGGAGGCCCGCAGGATACCAGCTAAAAGAAACCCCAATAAGAGTACTCCAAGTCACTTCCTTATTAAAATGACAAAATGATAGACAGAGATAGAATGCTGAAAGCAGCAGATCAAAGAAGGAAATCATATACAAAGGAGCATCCCTAAGATTTACAACAGACTTCTCAGATGAAACACTCTGAGCCCAAAAACAATGGTGGGATATTGTGAAAAGGCTCAATGAACTGCAGGCCTCACCAAGAATTCTCTACCCAGTTAGACATACATTCAGATGTGAAGAAAAGATACACAACTTCATGGATAAACAACAACTCAGGAAATTCATAGAATCAAAACCAACTTTAAAAGAAGGATTGAAAGGTCTACTCTAAAATAAGACAGAACCCCAAAACACAACAAGACTAAACAGAAGGATGGCACAAAATCAGATGACAATAATCTCTCTCAACGTCAATGGTCTAAATGCGCCAATTAAGAAGCACAGAGTGGTAAAATGGATTAAAAACTGAATCCAACATTCTGCTGCCTACAAAAAACATATCTGAATAATCAGAGCAAACACAGACTCAAAGTCAAAGGCTGGAAGACCATATTCCACACAAACAACTCCTTCAAAAAGGTCAGTGTGGCAAAACTAGTATCTGACAATATAGACTTCAGGCTGAAAAAAAGTTAAAAGGGACAATGAGGGCCGTTTCCTAATAATTAAGGGGTATGTTTACCAGGAAGATATCACACTACTAAACATATATGCACCCAATGAAGGGCCAGCAAAATATTTAATACAATTGTTAATAGAACTCAAAGAAGATATTAAAGTAGCACAATAATAGTTGGAGACTTCAACACTGTTTTATCAACTCGGATAGATCAATGAGACTGAAACTCACTATCACAATCACTATCTTCCCGTTGATCATCTATTTGCTAGAGCGGGCACCAGTAATGTCTCCATATATCCTGTCTCATGCTAGTAGAACCCAAAGGCATCCGCTTGCTCCAGGAACATAAAGAGCCCCAAGCCATTATATTAGGTCATGGGAATGACCTAATATAAATGTTACTGGTATCTGGCATACCAAATACAACACGAGCAGCTTGGCAGGCTAGCCATGCGGGTGGCATACTCTTGTAGTCACCTCTAAATAAAGCAATTATTGATGAACCGCTGGGCCGCTAGCGGCCGCGGAGAGCCAGGCTGTGATAGTCTGGTCTACTGGGTGGAGTTGTGACAAAAAGAAGTCCGATATGGAAAGCGGCGACCCCCATGGAGTTGGGGAGGGGGAGATCCTCTGGCTTGTTGTGAGGCTCTGCTGGGGTGGCAGGCCAGGGCTAGAACCTGCCATGCTCCTGGGCGCCTCATGAGAGGGCTGGGAACAGGGAGAGCAAGTAGCAGCTCTGCCCCATGTCTGAGAGTCTCTGGCTCAGCATACCTGGGCCAGATTAAAAAAAAAAAACTGCTGCAGGGTGGGTGTCGGTCATCCAGGCTGTGATAGTCTGGTCTGCTGGGTGGAGTTGGGATGAGAAAGAAGTCCGATGTGGAAAACGGCGGCCCCCATGGAGTCGGGGGGGGGAGGGAGCGGGCATCTGGCTTGTTGTGAGGCTCTGCTGGGGTGGCAGGCCAGGCTAGAACACGATATGCCTCCCGGGAGTCTCATGAGTGGCTGGGCACAGGGAGAGCATGTAGCAGTTCTGCCCCATGTCTGAGAGTCTCTGATTTAGCATACCTGGGCAAAATTGAAAAAAAAAAACTGCTGCAGGGAGACTGAAACTCACCAGGGATATACTGGCTCTGAAGGAAGAAATGGAAGAGAGAGAGCTGGTGGATATATACAGGGCTTTTCATCCCAAAAAAAAGCTGAATACACATTTTTCTCCAGTGCACATGGAACATTCTCCAAGATAGACCAGATGCTGAGCCACAAAGCATACCTCAATAAAATAAAGGATAGAAATTGTATCAACCATCTTTTCAGACCATGATGCACTGTAAATAGAAGTTAACTATACATAGAAACAGGGAGTCAAACCAAACACTTGGAAACTGTACAGTTCACTGCTGAACAACCAGTGGGTCATCAGTATCTTCACTATCTTCCCGTTCATCATCTATTTGCTAGAGAGGGCACCAGTAATATCTCCATAGGTCCTGTTTAATGCTAGTAAAACCCAAAGGCATCCGCTTGCTCCAGGAACTTAAAGAGCCTCAAACCATTATATTAGGTCATGGGAATGACCTAATATAAATGTTACTGGTATTTGGCATATCAAATACTACACGAGCAGCTTGCCAGGCTTGCCATGCGGGTGGCATACTCTTGTAGTCACCTCTAAATAAAGCATTTATTGATGAACTGCGCGGCTGTTAGCAGCCGCGTGAGCCGGGCTGTGATAGTCTGGTCTGCTGGGTGGAGTTGTGACTAGAGTGAAGTCCGGATGTGGAATATGGCAGCCCCCAAGGAGTCTGGGAGGTCGTCTGGCTTGTTGTGAGGCTCTGCTGGGGTGGCAGGCCAGGGCTAGAACCCGCCATGTCTCCTGGGCTCCTCATGAGTTATTGGACACAGGGAGAGCAAGGAGCAGCTCTGCCCCATGTCTGAGAGTCTATGGTTCAGCATACCTGGGCCAGATTGAAAAAAAAACTGCTGCAGGGTGGGTGTTGGTGATCCGGGCTGTGATAGACTGGTCTGCTGGATGGAGGTGTGAAGAGAAAGAAGTCTGAATGTGGAAAACGGCCGTCCCCATGGAGTCTGGGTAGGGGGTTGTCTGGCTTGTTGTAAGGCTCTGCTGGGGTGGCAGTCCAGAGCTAGAACCCTCCATGCCTCCCGGCACCTCATGAGATGCTGGGTTAAGGGAGAGCAAGTAGCAGCTCTGCTCATGTCTGAGAGTCTCTGGTTCAGCATACCTGGGCCAGATTGAAAAACAAAAACTGCTGCAGGGTGGGTGTTGATGATCAGGGCTGTGATAGTCTGTCTGCTGGGTGGAGTTGTCCAATCGGTCATAGAAGAAATCAAACAGGAAATCTAAAGATTCTTGGAAGCAAATAAAAATGAAGACATCAACTATGAGAACCTATGGGGCACTGTAAAGGCAGTATTAAGAGGAAAGTTCATAGCTCTGCAAGCATTCATCAGGAAAAAAAAGAAAGGCGCACATAAATAACCTGACTTCACGGCTCAAAATATTAGAAAAAGACCAACAAAAGTCACCCAACCCAGGAAGAAAGAAGGAAATGATAAAATTTAGAGAGGAAATCAATGAGCTGGAAACAAAAAAAAAATCCCAAAGATTCATGAATCCAAGAGCTGGTTCGTTGAAAAGCTAAACAAGATCGACAAGCCTCTGGCAAGACTTGTAAGGACAGGGAAAGAGAGAACACAAAAAATATCAGAAATGAAAATGGAGGGCCGGAGCTATAGCCCAGCGGGGAGGGCATTTGCCTTGCACGCAGCCAGCCAATGCCGGCCAGGGTTTGATCCCGGCATCCCATATGGACCCCCGAGCACTGCCAGGAGTAATTCTGGAGTGCAGAAATGAAAAATGGTGACATCACAACAGAAACCTCAGAAATCCAAAAGATCATCAGAGATTACTTTCAGAAACTGTATGCCATAAAACATGAGAACCTAGAAGAAATGGATAAATTCCTCAAGTCCTATAACCTCCCTCAACGGAAACAAGAAGACCTCCAACACCTGAATAAGCCTATCACCATTGAGGAATTTGAAACAGTAATTAAAAGTCTTCCCAAACACAAAAGCCCAGGTCCAGATGGTTTCACTAGTGAATTCTTCCAGTCCTTTAAGGAGAACCTACTGCCAGTCCTTTTCAAGCTCTTCAAGGAAATAGAAGAAACAGAAACTCTCCCAAACAGCTTCTACGAGGCACATATCACTCTGATACCCAAAGCAGGGAAAGACAACACAAATAAAGAAAACTACAGACCAATCTCTCTGATGAACACAGATGTTAAGATCTTCAACAAAATACTAGCAAACATAATCCAAAGACTCATCAAAAAGATTATACATCATGACCAAGTAGGATTCATCCCGGAAATGCAAGGATGGTTCAACATTTGCAAGTCAATCAACATAATACATCATATCAATAAAAAAAATAAAAACCATATGATCATATCAATAAACGCAGAAAAAACATTTGACAGGATCCAGCATCAATTCATAATTAAAACCCTACAAAAAATGGGAATGGAAGGAACCTTCCTCAAGATAGTTACAGCCATCTACCAAAAGCCCATCACTTGATCACTTGATCACTTGATCACTTGAATCCCGTTACTCATCGATTTGCTCGAGCGGGCGCCAGTAACATTTCCATTGGACCCTATCACGTGCCAATGTAACCCAATGGCATCTCGTTGATTCAGGAATATGAAGAGCCTCAAACCGTTCCTTCAGGGTCTTAACAAGGAAGTCTGACCATCTTGTAGGTGGGCGGCCACGTGATCTTTTGACATCCCGTGGGATCCAGTCCGTAACAGCTCTAGTCCAGCGGTTGTCTCCAAATCGCATTACATGTCCAGCCCATCTGATTTTCGATGCCTTGGCAAACGAGACAGCGTCCCTGATTCTGGAATAGCGACGGAGGTCAGAACTCCGGATTCCTTCTCTCACTTGAGTGAGACGTGATATTCCAAGCATAGCTCTTTCGATGCCTCTCTGGAGACCCGAATAGCATTCTCATCCTGCTTTCGTAGGGCCCAGGTCTCTGAGGCGTATGTTAATGCAGGGAGAACGGTGGAGTCAAAGAGATGTGCCCGGAGCCGGAGGTTCTTTGTCCTTTTAGCTATTTCTTCCATGCCTTTGAAGGCATTCCATGCCGCTCTCTTCCTCCTGCGCAGCTCAGGTTTTAGGTCGTTCATCATGTTGACTTCTCGACCTAGGTATACATAACTGCTGCATTCAGAGATGTTTGTTGCCCTCTCTCACCTCTTTTATTCAATATAGTACTGGAAATACTTGCCATAGCAATCAGAGAAGAAAAGGACATTAAGGGCATCAGATAGGCAAGGAAGAAGTCAAGTTATCACTATTCGCAGATGATATGATATTATACATAGAGAACCCTAAACTTTCTACAAAAAAAAAACTCCTAGAAACAATAGACGCTTATAACAGAGTTGCAGGGTACAAAATTAATACCCAAAAGTCGGTGGCTTTCCTATATACAAATAATGAAGTAGAGGAAAGTGACATAAAAATAATCCCATTCACAATCGTGCCACAGAAAATTAAATACCTAGGAATCAGTTTGACAAAGACTGTAAAGGACCTCTACAAAAGGAACTACAAAACATTATTTCAAGAAATAAAAGAGGACACAAGGAGTGGAAACACATTCCCTGCTCATTGATTGGGGGAATCAATGTGGTCAAAATGGTAATACTCCCTAGAGCTTTATACAGATTCAATGGCATCCCTATAAGGATACCCATGACATTCTTCAAAGAAATTGATCAAACACTTCTTAAATTTGTATGGAACAATAAACCCCTATGGATAGCTGAAGCAATCCTTGGGAAAAAAGAAGATGGGAGGCATCAACTTTCCCAACCTCAAACTCTACTACAAAGCAGTGGTAATTAAAACAGCATGGTATCAGAATAAAAACAGACCTGTGGACCTATGGAATAGAGGTGGAGTATCCAGACAACCAACCCCAAATACATGAACAATTAATCTTTGATAAAGGAGCAAAACGTATGATTTGGAGCAAGGAAAGACTCTTCAACAAGTGGTGCTGTGAAAACTGGGCAGCTACCCTTAAAAAAATGAACTTGAACCTCTGTCTAGCACCATGTACAAAAATCAGATCAAAATGTATTAAAGATCTCAATATCAGACCTAAATTCATAAAGTATATTGAAGAAAACATAGGAAAATCCTCCACGACATTGAAGCTAAGAACATCTTCAAATAAGAAACACCAGTAAGAAAACAACTAAAAGAAAAGATTATCACATGGGACTACATGAAGCTAAAAAGCTTCTTCACCTCAAAAGAAACAATGACCAACATACAAAGACAGTCCACAGAATGGGAAAGAATATTCACCCAATACCCATCTGATAAGGGATTAATATACAGGATATACCAAGCACTGGTAGAACTTTACAAGAAGAAAACAGCCAACCCCATCAAAAATGGGGAGAATGAATGAACAGAAACTTCGATAAGGAAGAAATTCGAATGGCAAAAGACATCTGAAAAAATGCTCATCATCATTAGTCATCAGAGAGATGCAAATCAAAACAACAATGAGATATCATCTCACACCACAGAGATTGGCACATATCCTGAAGATCAAGAACAACAAATGCTGTTGTGGAAGCGGGTTAAAAGGGACTCTCATCCATTATTGGTGGGGATGTCGAATAATACAGCCTTTTGGAAAACATTATGGACATTCCTCCAAAGACTAGAAATTGAGCTCCCATTTGACCCAGCCATATCACTCCTGGGAATATACCCTGGGAGCCTAAAATATGCAGCAGAAACACCATCCCTACTTTTATGTTCATAGCAGCATTATTCACAATAGCCAGAATCAGGAAACAAAGTGTCCGAGAATCGATAACTGGATAAAGAAACTTTGGTATATTTACACAATGGAATCACTGTATCACTGTCTTCCCATTCATCATCGATTTGCTCGAGCGGGCCCCAGTAACATCTCCATATGTCCTGTCTCATGCTAATAGAGCCCAAGGGCATCTGCTTGCTCCAGGAACATAAAGAGCCTCAATCCATTCCGAATGAGGTCTATAATTGTTACTGGTATTTGGCATATCAAATACAACACGGGTAGCTTGCCAGGCTCTGCCGTGCAGGTAGCATACTCTTGTAGTCATCTCTAAATCCAGCATTTATTGATGAACCCGGCTGCATGAGCCGGGCTGTGATAGGCTGGTCTGCTGGGTGGAGTTCTGACAAGAGAAGTCGGATGTGGAAAATGGAGGCCCTCATGGAGTGGGGGTCATCTAGCTTGTTGCACGGCTCTGCTGGGGTGGCGGGCCAGGGCTAGAACCCGCCATCCCTCCTGGGCGCCTTGTGAGCGGCTGGGCACAGGGAGAGGGCTGTAAAGCTGCACAAAGAACCACACACCCATTTCTAAGGGCTTCAGCCCATGTCCCGAGCCCAGTGACAGAGTTGGGGGTTTGGATGCGGCATTATTAGGGCCATCAGATGGTAAACGAGGGTCCAGAGAACAACAGAACAACAGGGAAGCCTTGCTCAGTGGACTCAGATTTGATCCCAGCAGCATAGCTGGTTCCCTGAGCACAGAGCAGGAGTCCAGAGCAGCGCTGGGTGTGGTCCATAAACACGAAAACACAGGAAATGCTGGAAGAGCTAGAGAGACACTGGTTCTGGCTCCCAACTTCCAGCATGGGGATCTGGCAGATGTATGTGGTGCCAGGGACCAAACTGGAATCTCCCTGTCTCCGGCCGGTCACCCACTTCCTTCATTACCTGAAGTCAGCCTGTCCTTTCTACATTTTGGGGGTCAGTGTGATATTAGTAGCTGAGCACTGGGAGCTGCTGATACCACGTCAGGCTCCAGCTCCACAAGACCCTACTTAGACAGCCCATGGGGAGGTCACACAGGAATCTACGACACGTCCCGACACTCACAGTCTGGAGAGACTACACAGGGGTGCAGATCCAGCATGAAGGGTAACAGTCCCTGCTGGCTGCCCACATTTGGGTGGCATTTCCACTGTCCCCAAAGCAAAGCAGCCAGCAGATGAGGCGAGAAACCCCACTTGGGCCCGGCACCGTCTTTAACCAGAACCCCAGCACACTAGGGCCACGGGACAGACGGACACAGCCTCTTGGAAAGATGGGAGTAACCTACACCCCAGGATTCCCCCTCGTGTCCCTGAGGGGAGGGAGGTGACCCCACATAAAGGCACCCCACAGACAGCAGTCACTCAGGCCAAGGTCGCAGCACAGGAAGGGAGTTGTTCGGGAACAAACGTGCAGCCGCCTCCCCCAGATCCACTGGAAAGGCCTTCTGGAAACAATTGGGGAGGTTTAGTCCATTTGGGACTGGGGGCAGGATTGCTGCTTTCTGGCAGCCGCACTAAGGCCCTGGGGAGTGCACCCACCTCGAGGGGGAATGCAGAGAGGAGGGAGGCAGAATCTAGAAGCTCTGGACAGTGAGGCGTGAATGACGTGGCCAGCCGCTAGGTGTGAACAGCATGGCCAGCCGAGAGCATGGGTCCCGGGCGTGGCTGAGATGTTCTGTAGCAGGTGACAGGACAGGGTCCATGCCTGCCTTCGGCTTGGGGGCCACACTCAGCAGTGCCCTGGGATTGGCACACTTGGGATGGACCCGCTACCCCCGAACAGGCAGGGCTGAGCAGACTCTGCCCAAGGGCAGTCTTGTCCGCTTCCGTCACCCTTGGCCCCCAAGAGTCAACCCCTCCGCCCCTGTGGGGCCTCAGCTTCCGTTTTTTGGCTTCTGGTGTCACATGCTCAGGAGACCGTATGTGGTACTGACTGAACCCGGGTCAGCTGTACGCAAGGCAAGCACCTTCCCCAGAGTAGGGTCTCTGTGTCCCAGCCCCACTCTGCAGAGGGGAGTCGAGCACCCTCAGGGATGTGGGCGTCATCCACCCAGACTCCCGTACAGTGACACACAGAGCAGACCCCCAGCTTCTCATCTCCCAGCACACCTCAAGGTTGTTTTCTTTTCCAGGGACACTCAGACCGCACAGTGGCACACCAGGGAGGACTCGTGAGCCTGGCTGGCAGCTCCCGCCTCACCCAAGGCACCAGTCCCGGGCCTCCCCCCATGCCCGAGCCCCACAACCCGCCTTTTCTTTCCATTCTTCCCAGTAACATGGGTACCGTGAGGTGTCCAGACTGGCTGGCACAGTGGGTGGCCTGGGAAGGGACCCTGACCTCGGGTGCAGGGGGCTGTTTCAGGCCTGGGCAGGCCTTACTCCCAGCCAACAGTGAGGTCACGGGTGCAAATGTGCCCGGCCGGGCATCACAGTGACCAACAGCTCCTTAAGGACAATAAAAAGCAACATGGTTTGGTCGGTTATTTTAAATTTTAAATTAAAAAAAAAAAGGAGAAAAAAAGAACAATTCCATTCATAACAAAGGTGATTCAACTTGGTCTGCCTTGAAGAAATATATTAAAGAAATTGGAAGGCTAAAAAAAAAAACCCAAACAATGAAAAAAAAATAGTTGCTTCTTCCTCTGTAAAAATCAGAATGAGTCATTCATAGTTATTCGGTCTTCAGAGCATGAGGTGAAACACCAGAGTACAACACGACCCACGAAGACCCAAACTCTGGCAGTGGTGGCACCGGCGTGAGCGCTGGGTCCCCACGCAGTCACGGCGGGCGTCCGCCCCACGCCCCTCACAGCTCGGTCCCGGGCCCCAGCGGGGCTCTGTGGCGTGCTCCTCGAGGAACCTGCTCAGCTGCTCCAGGTCGCGCCCCCCACTCTCAAACTTCACCGGGTTCTTCTTGTTACCCCGGGGCGAAGTAGATGGTAGGGAAACCGTCCGACCTTGTACTGGTTGCTGGTGATGTCGTTGGCGGTGGCGCCCATCTTGGCGATGACCAGATTATTGTTGCCCTTGAACTTCTTGCCCAGGGTGGTGTACACGGGCTCCAGCTGCTTGCAGTGGCCACACCATGGTGTGTAGAACTTCGATGAGCACGTCCTTCTTGGGGTCCATGACGATGGCGTCGAAGGTCTTCCCCACCACCACCTTCACTGGCCCCTTGTTGGCCTTGGGCACGGGCTGAGACTTGATGACAGGCTTTAGCTTCCCTTCTGGAAGGCTATAACGAAGCCTGTCTTCTCTTCTACACAATGGAATACTATGCAAAATTCTATGCAAAATTTGGTATATTTACACAATGGAATACTATGCATCCAGAGACTCTCAGACATGGGGCAGAGCTGTTCCTTGCTCTCCCTGTGCACAGCCTTTCATGAGGCAGTCGGGAGGCATGGCGGGTTCTAGCCCTGGCCCACCACCTCGGCAGAGCCTCACAACAAGCCAGACCACCCCCCTCACTCCACGGGTGCCGCCATTTTCCACATTTGGACTTTCCTCTCGTCAGAACTCCACCCAGCAGACCAGCCCATCACAGCTCGGGTCATCGACACCCACCCTGCAGCAGATTTTTTCCTCAATCCGCCCAGGTATTCTGGGTCCAGAGACTCTCAAACATGGGGCAGAGCTGTTCCTTGCTCTCCTTGTGCACAGCCGCTCATGAGGCAGTCGGGAGGCATGGCGGGTTCTATCCCTGGCCCACCACCTCGGCAGAGCCTCACAACAAGCCAGACCACCCCCCTCACTCCACGGGCGCCACCATTTTCCACATTTGGACTTCCCTCTCTTCAGAACTCCACTCAGCAACCAGCCCATCACAGCCCGGCTTGCACCGCCGCTGCGGCCGCGCAGTTCATCAATAAATGCTTTATTTAGAGGTGTTTAAAAGAGTTTGCCTCCGGCTCAGCAAACCTGGCAAGCTTCTCGTGTTGTATTTGATATGCCAAATTCCAGTGACAATTATATTAGGTCATTCCCATGACCTAATATAATGGTTTGAGGCTCTTTATGTTCCTGTAGCAAGCCGATGCCCCTGGCTCTACTGGCATGAGACAGGACATATGGAGATATTACTGGTGCCCGCTCTAGCAAATAGATGATCAACGGGAAGACCGTGTTCGTGATCGTGATCGGAATACCATGCAGCTGTCAGAAAAAAAAATGAAGTTATGAAATTTGCCTATAAATGATGGACATGGAGAGGATCATGTTGAGTGAAATTAGCCAGGAAGAGAACACAGATATAGAATGACTGCATGACTGCATTTATTTTCATGACACATGACATATATATATATATGTGTGTGTGTGTGTGTGTGTGTGTGTGTGTGTGTGTGTGTGTGTGTGTATGTTACCAATATCCAAGGTCAAGTGAAACATGGAACAGGAGGTCTTGTCAAAGGTGGAAACTATCACAAACGTATGGGAGTCAGCAGCTAGGTAAGACAGAGAATGGAACAGTATGCTAATAATTGTTGAAAGTGTTGATACTAACCTAGAACTGACAACCTCTTAATGTATGTATTGCAATCCACAATGTGGAAGGAAAGGGAAACAGTAAGAGTGTGAGAGAGAGAGAGAGAGAGAGAGAGAGAGAGAGAGAGAGAGAGAGAGAGAGAGAAAATTAAGAAACCTGCCACAGAGGCAGGCTAGGGAGGGGGAGGGAATCGGGGACAATGGTGGTGGGAATGGGGACTGTGGAGGGATGGGTGCTTGACCAAAACACAAATATGAGCAACTTATGAACATCTTTGTAACTGTATATCTCACGGTGGTATAATAAAATATTTTTAAAAAGGATACACTTTCTTATATTTTTAATGCCTCATCCAAATTGCACAGAATCCTGTTTTTAAGGAATATTATCTTTTCTAAGATATCTAGGTATAGTCAATTTAAAAATATGTATAATAGGCGATTCTCTGCAGGCATGGTGAGAATCAAATGTTTATTTATAGTTAAAAACTGGTATTTTCATTTTAGAAAATCTTAAAGAACAAAATAGATGTTAAAGTCAACCTATATGGTTATCTTTCTTCAATCTGATTTTCTATTTATATTTCATTTAAAAAGTTCTTATGAATAATATGTGGACATTGTACCCACAATTCTCATCTTACCATTCTCATAGTATTTGTATAAACCCTGAAGTCGAGATGCTACATAAATGACAAAATGCAGACTCTCTTGCATGTGGAATTTACGATGAAGTACTCTAGTGATGCATTTTGACTGAAATAAATATAACATTTTAAATGTTCCATAAAAAGCACCAGGCAGTAAGGCTGTATCTTTATATGCCAGACATATTTTAAAAAGTAACTTATATTGTACTGATGCTATAAACAAGCTTGCAAAAAGAACATCTAAAATATTCCTCACACTTGAAAGAAGCAAAAATGAAAATGTTGAAAGTGTGTCCCCTAAATGGTTATATCAGCCTCATTCCTTTCTTATGGTTTCTAAAAGGCAAAGTATAAAGTCTGCATATAGAAGTAATAATTTCAGATAGAAGACCTTTAGAAATTCTCAGAAGGAAATTATACACTGCATGATAATATACAGTTAATTATGAGTCCTGGAATTTTTTAAATCATATGGTTCTCAGAGCATTTAAAACAAAAATGCAATATGGATATTTGATTTTATTATAACTTTTCCATTAAAAACCAGCCATATACAAAATGATAGGACATAATCTGTGTTCTTGATTGTGTCCAAGATATGCAGTGCTATTGCTTGATGTTATTATGCTATTGTGAGGCAGAATTTACCAGAATAAAACATATTTACAGAAATGATAACAAATGGAGGAGTCCAGAGAGTTCAAAACATGATTAAAATCTCAGAGTTCAAAATATATCACCATCAAAACAGTGTGACTGAAGCAAAAACATCAATAAAATTCTTAAATTACCTGCAAAATTGAAGACATTAGGCAGAAACCCAGAATGGTTTCATCTGGATCTAGAGTTTGCACTAAATTGCATTTAGTTTACCTGAAGTTTAATAACACTTAACATATGGAATGCTTGAAAGAATAAAATGGAAGACCACTTCAAATAGCTAATCAAAAATGATACCCACAAATCAGCTACATACAGTATTTCACTAGAAAATGGCATAGTACTTCTGTCTACCTTAAAGGTATAACTGTAAGCTTTGCTAAAGGTGGGTTTTATGACTGACAGAAAAACATAATTTCAGTGAGAAGCATAAATAATTTAGTAGATGTTAGAAATATATATAGGTGGATTCAGAACCTTTCCCAACACTTATTAGCTATGATTTTGATAAAAGATTTAAGTCTCTGCACTTCACATACTATGTTTAAGTTTGATAATAGTGCTTTGTAAAATGGCTAGGAAAATAAAATATATGACATGCAGAGTCAGGGAGCCCACTTCCAGAAGAATTAGGCTACTTATAAAACCAGTAAAAGTGTTTAGACATGATAGGGAAACTTGTAGTTCTTAAAGGAAATCATTTATCATATTTTAGCTCTTTTATAGGAAACATTCAGGGATTTGTTTTAATTATCAGCTTCAAGTTGTGACTGATTTTATATTGAAAAGTGTACTAAGGTGTATTGTATACCTGTTGATGTCATTGTGGAATAATTTATGAGTATCACCTAAAATAAATTAATGGTTTCAGTATATAATGCAAAGAACAAATATTCTGAGATATTTCTTGATATTTTCAGTAGCTATCTCTTGCTGCATGACAAATGATACCAAAATTTAGGGGCACAAAACAGAATATGTTACCTCAGTTTCAGTGGTCAGAAATTATTATTTGATAATTTCTAAATGTCCATTTAGAAAATGACAAACTCAATAAGTCTTCAAAATGCCAATGCTAACATTATGCATGCCCTTTAATAAAATGAAGACACAGATAGGAACATGAGGTCTTGCACTTGGTTTTAACTGAATTGGAACCAGAATACTGCTAGAATTCAATTATGTCACAGGATCTGCCACTGTGGCTACTGCTTTGTTTTGAGGTGGGGTATGCTCGGGGATGGGGGGTTGGGAATCTTTCTCTTACCCAACAATTTTAAGTCAAAGGGCCCAGTGGTTCAATAAGGGCTAGAGGAAGCAGCGCTGCTTGGGATTACTGGAGACTAAAAGAGGTCATCTAGGGCTGTACCTATCAATGATCCGGGAGACCATGTGCTCCAACATTGAACAGGGGCTGGATATGGGAGAATTGATAGTCTTAACACCTGTATTTATCTCTCCAATGCCCTGGCTATTATTTTATATCAACTGCTTTGACCTTCGAAAGTTAGACCTATTCTCAAGGAATAAAGGATAGACAGGCTACCTAGCTGGCCTGAGTAATTCCTAAAAAAGAATATTCTAGTTCAGACAAAAGCTTCCAGGGCATCGGGTTTGTAAACTTAGGTGAACAAAAAGTTACTGTGAGAGAAACAGTACAACAGGTAAAATGCTTGCCTTGCACAGATAGGTTCAATTTCCACCACCCTACATAAACTTCTGAGCACAAGCAGGAGTTATTTCTGAGAACAAAGCTAAAAATAAGCCCTGAGCACCTCCAGGTATGTCCCCTCTAACAGTCCCCCAACATAAATGCTACTGTTGTTGAAAAGTGAATAACTTAGTTGAGGAATTAGCTTTACCCTGGAAATGCTCTATCTGTCTTGCTCATTCCTTGTAATATGAGTAATAACCTCAGACTTTATTGCAGGAAGATATTGCATAATTTAAAAGTTATCAATACACATTCACCTTTAATTGGATAAGGAAAAATGTGGAGTGAAAATTTTCACTAAGTAACCTTCAATTACTATAGTCCAAGTTTAATTTTATCTAACAGTTTTGTATTAATTTTTAATATAGCAGTAAAGCATCCAGAGACTCTCACAAATGGGGCAGAGCTGCTACTTGCCTCCCTGTGTCCTGCTTATCACTAGGTGCCCAGGAGGGATGGTGGGTTCTAGCCTGGCCTGAAATTCAGCAGAGCCTTGCAAGAAACTAGAGGAACCCCCCACACCATGAGGGCCGCCATTTTCCACATCCGACTCCCCTCTCCTCAGAGCTCAACCCAGCAGAAGAGCTGATCACAGTCCTGCTCGCGCACCCGCTTTGCGGCCACATGGTTCATCAATAATTGCTCGAGTTTTGAGGTGACTACTAGAGTATCCCACCCGCATGGCAGAGACTGGCAAGCTACCCGTGTCATATTTGAAATGCCAAATACCAGTAAAAATTATAGCCCTTATTCCCATGATCTGATGGAATGGTTTGAGGCTCTTTATGTTCCTGGAGCGGGCTGATGCCCTTGGGCTACACTAGCATGTGACAGGATATATGGAGATGTTACTGGTGCCCGCTCGAGCAAATCAATGATATATGGGAAAACAGTGATACAGTGATACAGAGATAGCAGTAAAATACTTTAATAGTTTTGTATTTAGAAAATGGGTAAATAGATATCTTATAGCATGTTCATACAATCATGATTATGTGGTAACAGCAAAAAAAAAACAATTTAAAAATTACTCAGAATTTTTTTAAAAAGTCATAAATCATCTGTACTTTCATTTGATTTTCCTATATATTGAACATTTAACTGGTTCAGATTTTCCTATCTGATTTTCTCAAAGTAATTTTAATATTGACCTTGAGAGAGTACTTTTGGATAGGTAAAACTTTGTGCCCTATTGCTGCTAAATTTAGTTCTCTGCTCCTAAAGAGCACTGAATTCATTTTGTGAACAAATTGAATAGAATATTTTTAAATTATTGCACCAGATTTACTCATGTGAATTATGACTTGATCTTAAGTTGACCAATTCATAAGCTGCTGGATCAATAGAGTAATCAGAATCTCGTCTTGATATTACTGTTCAATTTTATGTATTTCCCCAAGTGCCCAATTAATTCTTAAGATGTAATTTGTTTCTGCCCTTCCCCCTCCATCTTGTCGAGCCTAGTGGCCCTGCCCGGGAGCTGCCCACGGGCCAGCATACAGGGCCTCACGGATGGCTGGGGAGGCTGGCGCTGGCTCGCGCCAGGCCTAGCTGACCATGGAACCCTGAGGAGGGCAGATGGGTTTTGGGAGTGGGGCCCGTCGCCTCTGGGGGTCCTGGAAGCAGCCGGATGAGACTCGCCCATCACACTAGCCACCATTTTTGCTGTCCGGACACTGGGAAACTGCCTCAGGACCAGATCAACAGAGCAAAGCCAGTTCCAGCCCAGGTAGGCGGCTCCAAGAGGCGGGAATCACTGGGAAGTCATCAGATGGAGGCGTGGTCGTCCCTTCCCCCTCCATCTTGTCTAGCCTGGTGGCCCTGCCCGGGAGCTGCCCACGGGCCAGCATACAGGGCCTCACGGACGGCTGGGGAGGCTGGCACTCGGCTCGAGCAGGGCCTAGCTGACCATGGAACCCCGAACTATTTCACTAAAATAGTGAAACAGTAATGTCTTTTGATGCACTGCATTCCACGAAGAGCAGGAAAGTTTGTTGGGAAGGAGATATAAAGAGGAAAGAAATGACATACAGAACCTGCCAAGTGGTTGAGGTGCGGGGGGGGGGGAGGGAGGTGGGGACATTGGTGATGGGAGATGGGTTTGGGCGGAGGGTGCATGTTGGAACACTGTAGAACCAAAGCTCTACATGAGCATCTTTCAAATAAAAAAAGGTGGAATCTACCACAAACATGTGGGAATCAGTGGTTAGATAAGACAGAGAAGGGAACAGTGTGCTAATATTTGTCAAAAGTGATAATACCAGCCTAGAACTGAGCATTGAATATAGGAAAAAAGATATACATGATAATCTCTAAATGTATTTATTGCAATCCACAATGTGTAAGAGAAGAGAGAAAGAGAGAGAGAGAAGAGATAAAGAACTTGCCATAGAGGCAGGCTTGGGGAGGGGGAGGGAAGTGGGGACATTGGTGGTGGGAAATGGGCACTGGTGGAGGGATGGGTGCTGGAACACTGTATGACGGAAACCCAAACATGAACATCTTTGTAATTGTATATCACATGGCGGTGTAATAAAATATTAAAAAAAAGATGTAATTCGTTTCTTAAAAGAATCTATCTTATTAAATTTATATTCCTTCAAATTAAAAAATTATTTTGAAATAAAGGATGTTGCATCCTCAATAACTCTTCATTATTCAGACATGTTATACCAAATGTGAGAGCAATTAGATTAAAATATTTTGGTAATTTATACAAGACAGGCGCTTTAACCAGCCAATATAGCATTTAAAGTATCTCATATTTGCTAAACAAAGAAGTTATATGAGACAATCATAACCAGAATTGCTTCTTACTTCATCTGACAGTATCAATATGGTATATCACTGTATATCACTGTCTTCCTATTGCTCATTGATTTGCTGGAGTGGGCACTAGTAGCATCTCCATAAGTCCTGTCACAAGCAAATGTAACCCAAGGGGATCTGCTTACTCCAGGGACAGAAAGAGCCCAAAATCATACTTCAGGTCATGGAACTGAGGTCCATAATTGTTAATAGTGTTTGTCATAACAAGTAAATAAAACATGGGTAGCTTGCCAGGCTCTGCCATGTAGGTGGTATAGTCTCAGTAGAAGGCTCTCATCTTGAGCATTTACTGGATCAAGATTTCTTTTGAAAAATAATCAATATGGTGCATTGTAAAAAATACCGCAATATTTTTAAGGTTACATCATATATCAGAGGAAAGTTGGCACCTGTACAAAGATCCATCTACATTCTTCTATGGATGGACACAAATAGGATCATGTTGAGTGAAATTAGCTAGGGGGAAAAGGATAGATATAGAATGACCCTATTCATTTGTAGGATATAAGAAAAAAAAATAGTATGTCTAATATCCAAGGCAGGCAAAAATATGGATCAGGAGAACTTGTCAGTGGGTGGAATCTACCTCAGATGTGTGGGAGTCAGAGTTTAGGTAAGGCAGAGAAGGGACCAGTGTGCTAATAATTGTCAGAAATGGTAATACTAGCCTAGAACTGAGCCTTGAACTGAGAATTAATACTCAGCTTAGAACTGAGCATTGAATGTAGGCAAAGTGATATACATGGTAATCCCTAAATGTACTTATTCTAAGCCACAATGTGTAAGAGAAGAGCAAGAGTGAGGTGGAGAGAGAGAAAAGAGCCAAAAGGGAGAGGGGAGGAATCAAGGAACATTGGTGGTGGGAAATATGTACTGGTGGAGGGACAGGTGCTCAACACTGTATGACTGAAATCTAATCATTAATCACTTTTGTAATTGTATATCTCATGGTGGTATAATGAATTTTAAGAATAAAAAAGTAAAATGTAGATTCCTGGGGAGAAAACAAGTTCTATAATATTACACACTTGATCACTTGACCACTTGAATCCTGTTATTCATGAATTTGCTCGAGCGGGCACCAGTAACATTTCCATTGGACCCTATCAGGTGCCAATGTAGCCCAATGGCATCTGGTTGATTCAGGAATATGAAGAGCCTTAAACCGTTACTTCAGGGTCTTGACAAGGAAGTTTGACCATCTTGTAGGTGGGCGGCCATTTGATATTTTGACATCCCGTGGGATGCAGTCGGTAACGGCTCTAGTCCAGCGGTTCTCTCCAAATCACATTACATTTCCAGCCCATCTGATTTTCGATGCCTTGGTAAACAAGACAGCATCCCTGATTCTGGAATAGCGACGGAGGTCAGAACTCCAGCTTCCTTCTCTCACTTGAGTGAGGCGTGATATTCCAAGCATAGCTCTTTCGATTCCTCTCTGGGAGACCCGAATAGCATTCTCATCCTTCTTTCGTAGGGCCCAGGTGTCTGAGGCATATGTTAATGCAGGGAGAACTGGGGAGTCAAAGAGATGTGCCCAGAGCCGGAGATTCTTTGTCCTTTTAGCTATTTCTTCGATGCCTTTGAAGCATTCCATGCCGCTCTCTTTCTCCTGGCGCAGCTCAGGTTTTAAGTTGTTCATCATGTTGTCTTCTTGACCTAGGTACACATAACTGCTGCATTAAGAGATGTCTGTTCCATTGAGAGTGAATGGGGTCTCTGGAACTAGTTCATTTCTTCATAAACATAGTTTTCTTTAGATTCAGCTGTGTCAGAGAAAGAGACACAAAAGGACACCTGTCTTCAGAAACTCTTGAGCTCATTCGCCAATGTGTCAAGGCGCGAGCCTCAGGTGACCAAATGCTAATGTCCAAGCTGCAAAGCGGTGCAGAGAAGCAATAAAAGAAGACCTCAAATACAGAAAAGCAGAAATACTGAAAGATGCAGCAGAAGCCAGGAAAAGCATTCACACTGCCCGCCTGTCCTTTGTCAACTTGATGGATCTATCACATCTTCCAGAAAGGCAATGGAGAATATTATCAATGACTTCTACTCAGATCTATTTGTTAGCCACATCCACCTGCCCACATTACAAATTCCACAGGATGGATATGTCATTCCCAGCGTTCTCCCTTCTGAAATCCGATATGCCATTTCATCGGTAAAGAAGGGAACAGCACCAGGCCCAGACAAGGTCAGACCCGAACACCTGAAGAATCTGCCATCAGTACTCATCAGTACACTAGCTCGGCTCTTCACATGCTACCTGTCCAAATGCAAAGGTGCCCTCCCAATGGAGAACCAGCAGGACAGGTTTCTACTGTTCAAGAAGGGAGACATTCACGACATCGGCAACTATAGCCCCATCTGCCTGTTGTCCGTCATCTACAAGCTGTTTACACGAGTGATCCTGAACAGTATTGGCAGAACACTAGATGAAGGACAACCATGCTAACAAGCGGCTTCTGGAAAGGATTCAGCACAATCGACCATATCCACATGGTAACCAAGCTCATTGAGGTTTGTAGGGACTACAAGATGCCGCTCTGTCTCATGTTTATTGATTTGAAGAAAGCCTTTGATTCTGTGGAGACTGAAGCGGTCATAGAAGCTCTAGCCAAACAGGGTGTTCAAACCGGAATACATCAAGATCCTTCGTGAGCTGTATTATGGATTCACCACCAGGATCTCACCATTCTACAAAGAAGTGATCATTGATGTCAAAAGAGGGGTTCGACAGGGTCATACCATTTCACCAAAACTCTTCAGCGCCACTCTCGAGAACATCATGCAACAATTAGAATGGGAAGGAATGGGAGTGAGGATAGATGGTCGGCAACTACACCACCTCTGCTTCGCTGATGACATCGTTCTAATAACACCAAACATTAGCCAAGTGGCACAAATGCTGGCTGACTTCGACTGAGAATGTGGAAAGATAGGTCTACAGCTGAATCTAAAGAAATATTACACACTGTACATAATATTACATATTTACATATTTTAGTCTTCAACTAGTGAAATATCTTCATTCTAATTTTTTAAATATTTTATTATACCACAGTGAGATACACAATTACAAAGATGTTCATAAGATGTTCATATTTGGGTTTCGTTCATAGAGTGTTCCAGCAACCATCCCTCCACCAGAGCCCATTTCCCAACACCTATGTCCCCGATTCCCTCTCCTCTCCCCTAGCCTGCCTCTATGACTGGTTCTTTATTTCTTTCTCTCTCTTTCTATCTCTTTCTCTTTTCCTTCCCTTCACATTGTGGATTACAATACATACATTAAAATGATGTCATTTACCTGATTCTATAACGTATATATTTTTCTATTACAGCAGCAACTTTCTCAAGGTAAATATGCATTTAATGATGCCTAGCTGAAAAGAGTGACTGAGCTATTGGGAGGAGGCAAGGGAACTCTTCTGCCAATTTTAAGGATACTCTCCATTACCTCTTTTCTCCACTCCATTACCTACACCTTAGGGCTTGAGAAAACAAATCAGCATAGCTCACAACTAGCCAGAATGTTTGCACACGAGCAAAAAGGGAAAGAATCATTGTCCTCTAGAACTGTAAGTGTCAAGAATTCAACAGAGAAGAGTAAAGCAAGGTTCTGCCTCTGTGACAAGCTCATATTCCATTTGTGTTAACAATGATTATAAAGGCTAATGAACAAAGACGATTCAGCATAACTTCATTCAGATTTGTTTCAGCAAGTCCCGTCCTAGTAATCTTTTACAACAAGATAAAATAGAAGTGGCAGATAAAAATATGTGCTGTAAATTCTGGAACCACAGAATAGAGGCTTGTCAGGCTGTTGCTTCTGACTAGTAATTTGAGTTTTGACATCTTTGAAATTAGTTATTTCTTTTTGTTACTTTTAAGTTTTCAAAACATAATTAGAAAGGTACCGGCTTCCAACCAAATTATTAGAACTATTTAGAGGAGGTTTTGGAATCTAAAAAAGAAAACAACCCTCATTAAATGACAACATGGCAAAGAAACCTATTTGGAAGCTTATGTCCATAATAAAGGTGATAAAAGTCCTAACAATTAGTTGTTCTCTTTCTTCTAAATGATGTCTGAACTGTTTCCACCAGGAAAATGTAATTTGAGCTTATTGTAATAGAAAAGGCACTTAACTTTTCTGGTCCCAGTCTCTCATTCCTGAGTACTTCAATAAGTTTTCATGAGAATTAAATACATCAAGATGAGTGAAAGCTTCTTATAAATGTGCTTGACTTACTTTTTGTTCTCTTTTATCCAAAAAAAGTGCAAGTATGGTAGGAGGGGCATCAAATGATCTTGGGACATTAAAATATTTTTTTCATAGGATATTTATGTCATTGGAATGATTATGTATTGTAAATCATGGTGCCTTAATAAAATAAAAAGTGGGGGGGAAGATATAATATATGTGGCTTTCCAGTTTAAAGTTTTATGCATAATTCAAAGGAAAATTTTAAATGTACAATAACTTGGTTCCATCACATCTGACCCTAACATACCTATCATTTCACCATGTGAGTTAAAATAGAAATAAAGTCAAGGGCCTACTAATATATTAGACAAGAAGAAGTTTGTAATCGATTCAGAGCTATATTAACCCCTATCAATGCACCATGATTTACAGAGAACACATAAATCCAATGAAAAGATTTTGAACTTCATTCACAAATTAGAGTCAAATATATAAAGAAAATGGATTGGGATATTTGGGTGTTTAGTGACCAAAGAAAGTAACTGGGAGGGGAAAAAAAAAGCACACAGAGGAAGAAAATCTCCATAAGAAAGGAAGCTCACTCAGAAAGGACCAGGTATTTGTTTGTAGTAATTTACATTTTTGGTAAGACCTCCTGATCCAAGTTTCGCCTGACATTGGATTTTGGTATCATAATATGTTTATATGTATTTATGTCATGCAAATAAATGCAGTCATTCTATATCTCTCTTTCCTTCTGAATAATTTCACTCAACTTGATCCTTTCCATGCTCATCCATTTATAGGCAAATTTCATAACTTCATTTTTCCTAACAGCTGCATAGTATTCCATTGTGGAGATGTACCACAGTTTCTTTATCCAGTCATCAGTTCTCGGGCATACAGGTTGTTTCCAGGTTCTGGCTATTGTGAATAGTGCTGCTATGAAAATAAAAGTGCGGATTGTGTTTCCGGTGTGTGTTTTTGGCTTCCCAGGATATATTCCCAGGAGTGCTATGGCTGGGTCAAAAGGGAGCTCAATTTCTAGTCTTTGGAGGAGTGTCCATATTGTTTTCCAGAAAGGTGTGCAAGTCGACATTCCCACCAACAATGTATGAGACTCCCCTTTTCCCCGCATCCACGCCAGCCCTTATTGCTTTTATCCTTTTGGATATGGGCCAGTCTCTGTGGCTCAATACCATCTCTCTGTCCCGTTAATATTTTTTTAATTATACAAGAAAATATCCATAATCTACAAGCTGTTCACTCAAGTCATCCTGAACAGGATTGGCAGAACACTAGATGAAGGACAACCATGCAAGCAAGCTGGCTTCAGGAAAGGATTCAGCACAATCGACCATATCCACACAGTAACCAAGCTCATTGAGGTTTGTAGGGAGTACAAGATGCCACTCTGTCTCATGTTCATTGATTTGAAGACAGCTTTAGATTCTGTGGAGACTGAAGCGGTCATCGAAGTCCTAGCCAAACAGCCCTAGCCAAACCCAAACATCAAGATCTTCCGTGAGCTGTATTACAGATTCACCACCAGGATCTCACCATTCTACAAGGAAGTGATCATTGATGTCAAAAGAGGGGGTTCGACAGGGTCATACCATTTCACCAAAACTCTTCAGCGCCACCATCGAGAACATCATGCAACAATTAGAATGGGAAGGAATGGGAGTGAAGATAGATGGTTGGCAACTACACCACCTCTGCTTCGCTGATGACATCGTTCTAATAACACCAAACATTAGCCAAGCAGCACAAATGCTGGCTGACTTCGACTGAGAATGTGGAAAGATAGGTCTACAGCTGAATCTAAAGAAAACTGTGTTTATGAAAAATGAACTAGTTCCCGAGGCCCCATTCACTCTCGGTGGAAAAAACATCTCTGAATGCAGCAGTTATGTGTACCTAGGTCGAGAGGTCAACATGATTAACGATCTAAAATGAGCTGTGCAGGAGGAAGAGAGCGGCATGGAATGCCTTCAAAGGCATCGAAGAAATAGCTAAAAGGACAAAGATCCTCTGGCTCTGGGCACATCTCTTTGACTCCACCATTCTCCCTGCATTAACATACGCCTCAGAGACCTGGGCCCTACGAAAGCAGGATGAGAATGCTATTCGGGTCTCCCAGACAGGAATCGAAAGAGTTATGCTTGGAATATCATGCCTCACTCAAGTGAGAGAAGGAATCTGGAGTTCTGACCTCCGTCGCTATTCCAGAATCAGGGACTCTGTCTCGTTTGCCAAGACATCGAAAATCAGATGGGTTGGCCATGTAATGCGATTTTGAGATGACCACTGGACTAGAGCCATTACTGTCTGGATCCCACGGGATGTCAAAATATCACATGGCCGTCCACCTACAAGATGGTCAGACTTCCTTGTCAAGACCCTGAAGGAATGCTTTGAGGCTCTTCATATTCCTGAATCAACCAGATGCCATTGGGCTACATTGGCACGTGATATGGTCCAATGGAAATGTTACTGGCGCCCGCTCGAGCAAATCGATGAATAACGGGATTCAAGTGATCAAGTGACAAGAAAAATATTATGTAACTTTATGATTTCATAAATTAAAAAGGCACACATGTTCCCTGGGCACATATGCTGCCTGGGCACACATGGCCCACATGGCCAAGTACATGTGGTGCCCAAGCATGTATGTCACACATACGTCACCCTCATCTCCCCTCTTGAGATGTGTACTCCTCTCTACTTTTCCTCCTCCTTCCCTTTCCTAAAACCTCGATAATAAAACCTGTTTTATTTCACTGCTTGTCGACTCTTGAAAATTCTTTTTCTGCGAGGAAAACAAGAACCCTGAGGAAACCCTGGGCGAGGCCTAGGACTGACTTGCATTTTATCAGTCCTTAGTCGGCCCAGTGGGTCTTGGGTGGCAGAAGTGGCTGGGGAGAAAGCGACCATCTCTCTCCCCTTCCAGCCTCACATAAGCCACGTGTGAGGCCCACCTGTATCACTGGTGACTGGGGTGGCTAGTTACAATGAAGAGTTCCCCAGAAGGAAGTAATCTGTGAAAAATATGCTGAGAAGACAATGAAAGCTTCAGAAACCCAACTTTCATTCATTGCATGGGACCCATATAAACTAAGGTGATAACCTAATGGCAACAGTCCATTGCCATGCAGGATCCCCCCATCTCCCTGCCTACATCAGAACCATATAGAGTGCCAGATATCAATCCTGAGCCAGCCACTTGAAAAGTAACTATTTTTATAGAGGTTGCTCCATAGGTTCTTGTGTGGGACTCAGGAGCCATTAACGTGATGCTCAGCCTGGTGGTACAGAGCCTCGGAAGAAGCCAGAAGAACCCCCTGCACCTTAATAGCAGCCATTTTCACATCCAAACTCCACAGCTCATCAGTGCCCCACCCTAGAGAAAAGTCAACCTGAAGCCAGCTTGTAAGAGGCCTACTCAAGAGAAAAGCTGATTTCAAGTCCAGGTACACCATCCATGAGTCTTACCAGGAGCAATTCATGAGCTCAGAGCCAGGGAGAGACACTTCAGACCCACAGTTCCATCACAACCCCAGAAGAGAGACACCCCATACACACAACTCCAACAGCAACCCTAGAAGAGAGACACGCCAGACCCACAGCTCCATTGGTGAGCAGCCACAGTAGTCTTAGAGAGTCCTGGAAGTTAGGACCAGGTCCTTCCCAGGATCTTTCACATATATACACTGTATACAATTCTATGCAGGTTCTATCCATGGCCCATCATCCCAACGAGCCTAGCAAGAAACCAGAGGAAACTAAACACCATGAGGTCAGTCATTCTCAACATCCACACTCCACAGCTCCTCAGAGCTCCACCCAAGAGAAAAGCTGATATCCCCGTTGAGGTTCATCAGTAAATGCTCAAGATGAAAGCCTTATACTCAGAGTATACCACCTACATGGCAGATCCTGGCAAGCTACCTGTGTTATATTAGATATGCCAAAAACCAGAACAATTATGAACCTCATTCCCATGACCTGAAGAAATGGTTTGAGGCTCTTCATGTTCCTGGAGCAAACAGATGCCCTTGGGCTACACTTGCTTGGGACAGGACTTAAGGATATATTACTGGTGCTCCCTCAAGCAAATAGAACAATGGGAAGACAAGTGATAAAGGGAAGAAATTAAACAATATAGAATATTATTATACATTTTAGGAATAATTCCTTTAAGGCATAAAAAATTAGCTCAAATAATATCCCAAAACTTTTAGTTTTATTCTTAATACTAGTTAGTCACTTGATATATATTTCAATTAATTAATTACCATTCATTATTTATGATTTTATAATATAAATAGTATATTCATGTCTAATATAAAAGGAATAACAAAGTATTCATTATAAATAAACTCAATTTAATGATGCTAATGAAGAAAAATTAAATTCTCACTATAGAGAAATTATATTCACAGAAATAAATATATCCTATAATTAAAAAATAAATCTGTCCTGGAGAGCTTCTCTCATGGACTAAACTTTGATTTCAAGGGTCACTGAGATAAATGGATGCATTTACTTCAGTTATTGAACAAATTTAATTAAGTGTCTATTTTTTGCTATGGCAAAAAAAAACAGTAGAAAATACAGGGGACAGAAATTAAAATACTGAAGTAAAGTAGACAATTTTAAATAGAGTGGCAAAGAAATCTTTGATGAGAGAATATGCCAGAAAAGGGATATGCAAATCCTTAAGATAGCTGCATGCCTGTGGTACTAAATATTAGAAAGGACACCTGTGTGGATGACACCAATGAGTGTGGGTGAAAAGTTCTAGAAGAAACTAGAAGTTCTAGGAGAATACTAGAGTTGACAAAATATTCCATATAGAGTCTTTGAGATTATCATATGTAATTTTAAATTTATATTCAGGCATAACTGGAAAATCATTTCATTTTAAATAGAGGTAGACATTAGGTATTGGAGGACAGGTTTAGCTATTCTGGGAGTTTTGTTGTTTTGCCCACTCCCAGCTTAATCTACTTAAGTCAAGGTTCATTCTAATGAGACCTCTCTTCTATGTAAACACTGCTAGAGGGTGTGGCACTTACAGAAGTCACCTTGATTGAATAACTTCTGACTTATACATCTACTAAGACTTCTATGTTTTCTAGATTGGGCACAGCTCCTCTTTATACCCACTGCACCCAACGTGGGACAGTTAGAATTTACCAGGAGACTACTACCCTGGCTACGCTGAGACTATAAGAAGACTATAGGAAGGATCATACTAGTTTGCTCTAAGCAGGCGAGTGTGACCCTTTCAGGACACGAGAACAAGATACTCAGAATCACCCTGGTGCAGATAATAATAAGAAGGACCTTGTGGGTACCATCTAGATTACATGAAGCTCATGAAGTTAAGATGTATTACTTTATATCAGCCCTCTCTCTCTCTCTCTCAGTGTTTTACATAAGAGATAATCTCCTTAGTCCTTGGCATAACCTTTGTTTATACCTGCAATAAGGTGTGGCACTACACTTTGTTTAGAGTTCTTTGTTGACATGCCCCTCCAGGTTGGATTACTTTGGTGTATATAAGGGGCTGACTTGAGGCCCCTTCACCTTTTGCCTTTTTGGTTCCTCAGCCTTCAGCTTTTTGGCTCCCTGCGGCTTTTGGCTTTTGGCTTTTGGCCTTTTGCTCTTTGGCCTTTTGCTCCTTCTTCTGGGTAGGACTCAGCTCGGGTGAGATACTCTCTCTCTCTTTGGTGGGAGACTTAGTCTCTTTTGTATGGTCTAAGTTCGGACCAGAGCTAGAGTTTGTTCATTATATTGGATTGCTGTGGAAGAGCTTTTGTACTATTAAAAGCCATTTTTGGAACTGCACCGGATTCGTGAGTTTTCATCTGTTCTCCCGGCATCCTCGGAGGTAGAAGACAACCTCTGTCCTGACACTGTCGGGGACCCCCGGCAGCGCTCCCCGACAATTAGGCATGCATTTATGATAACTATAATTGCTTTATTAATAATATAGTATAACTGCAATAGTGTGGGAGTCAGAAGTTAGGTAAAACAGAGAAAGGAACAGTAATTATTGGAAATGATAATACCAATAATAATTATTGGAAATGATTAATAATAATTATTGGGAATGATAATACCAGCCTAGAACTGAGAATTGAATGTAAGCAAAAGGATATACATGATAACCTCTAAATGTATGTATTGCAAGTCACAATGTGTAAGAGAAAAGAGAGAGAGAGAGAGAGAGAGAGAGAGAGAGAAGAGGAAAAGTGCCTGCCATAGAGGCAGGCTGGGGGGAGGGAGACAGGAGTCAGGGGACATTGGTGGTGGGAAATGGGCACTGGTGGAGGGATGGGTACTGGAGCACTGTATGACTGAAACCCAACCATGAACATCTTTGTAATTGTATATTTCACAGTGGTATAGCAAAAAAAAATTTAAAAAAATATAGTATAAAAGTGCAGCAGATAAATAGTGAGTGAGATAGAATTTAACAGAAGTACTCAGGAAGAGATATCTGGGATTGGCACAGTGATTTCATATGGAATGAAAAGTATTCAAATTATCCAGGTATTTGTAAAATAGACTCTATAGAATTTTCTGATGTTAATATCAATAATGTCTCATTGTGAGTTAGTATCACTTGTATCCCCATTGATCATCGATTTGTTTGAGTGGGCGCCAGTAATGTCTCCACTCTTTGGGAATGGGGTCCATTATTGTTACTGTTTTTGGCATATCAAATACATCACGGGTAGCTTGCTAGGCTCTGCTGTGTCTCTGGGTTCATCTCAGGGGGCCCAGTCTTTTTTCTATGTTAGACCATCAACCAACCTACCAGGGTCCACGGGGCAGAGCCCTGAGTGTAGACAAGCCTGTCTCCTGTCTGCCACCTGTCAACACAGTAGGGCACTGCAGCCACACCTGCAACACCTCGGGTTAAATATAATATATTAAAAATAATTTTACTTGTTTAATGTGTTAATTAGAAAAATTTAACATGTGGCTCATGAGTTAATATATTCTTAGAAAATATATATGAACATTCATGCACCTGTGCACATGACAGACATACTAGTATTACATTCTCATTATAACATTTAATAATACTATTTTACTCCAATAGATAGCAAAATATGTTTTATGCAGGAGGAAGTTCATTTCATTAAACAAATCAAACACTTTAAAGGATAAACTTCTCTAGTGGTCAAAGCTTATTCTATAGCACTAACATGATCATGAAGAAATTAATGCTTTAACCTTCAATGCTAGCTGCAGTGTGCCCTGGGGTATTACAACGGTAAATGAAACTGTATGACAGCTTTGTTTTCTTCATTTAATAATATTAATAGTCATAGTCTCAAATTTTTAATTGAAATGCTCTTGGTCCCAAGGATACAATAGATCTATAATTGATCCATTTTTCAGGTTATGCACTTGTGCTTCCTTTGATATTATCTTTTAATAGCTAAACTATTATACAATTCCCCCTTGAGAGTATTTGAATCTTGTCTCTCATTAAAAAGTCTCTGGTCGTCTTCCTGGGATCTTGATCTTGTGAAAGAAAATAAAAACCTCTAAAAGACAGATTATTTTACCAAATAAAGAACAGTTGTTTTCAGGTATTATTGATGTAAGATTTATAATGAATATTAAATGATCAAAGTCAAACCTGTTCTTAAATTTTATAATAATAATAACAGAAAAAGAATTGTCCACATATTTTCCTTAATTGAAGCTCTTTCAGAATGAATTTGACAGACTAATAGGACATCCATAAAAAGAAGCAATGAAAACATTAAATTCATTTTAACAGCACAACTAACATATGGCATGCTTACAATGACACACAATATTGTATTTGTTACATTAAGTACATGGATGATAAAATATCATTTAAATCCTTTCAAGCAACTTTCTTTCCAAGGATAAGATACAAATTCAATAGACTGAACACATGATAAAATCATCTGCAGCTTGAATTACTATTTGAAAAAAATCAAGTTTATAATATTTCTAAAATGGGTTAAACATTTAAGTTTATTTGAAGCAAAGTTTTATACTTTGGAAACAAAGTTCTCAACAATTCTTTTTAATTTCACACTAAATAAATAACAAATGGTAGAGTATAGAAATAATCCTATTGTGTTAAAATATGCATCCATTCAATGTAAGAGAACAAACAATGGTATTGCAAAGTTCAAAGAATGATGAAAACCTATGACAAATTTTACTGCAAATGGGATATGTTTATAGAGGTAGATATAGAGAGGTGCCATAGGGATGCTACTGTTCTTTTGTTCTAAAGATAAACAAAACTGATAAATATATAGTAGGACAATGATTTTAGGAAAAGGTTTAACAAACTCCTGTTCATTATATAATTGTGTGGGGTCTCCAAAGGTATATAAAGAAGGGAGGAATGCCTATTACTTGCTTCCCCAAACTCAGGAATTTAGACAAAGTAAGCACAACTAAAATTGAAATGGATAGAACTGAGAAAACCTAAATAATCTGACATGTATTTGATTTATACGTGAATCACATTTAAAGTACCTGGTACAAAATCTGTAAACAAAATGAACAAACACATTTGAACTACCTATGCAAAGCCGCAGCCTAGGAAAGTGAAACCTTTCACATTCTGATACCTTGCTGGTATCATTAAATCACATTATAGAAAATTTGATGCATTGAGGTATCATCCAATTTAATATTTCAAAAATACAATGGATAATAGTTAAAGCTATTATGTCAATTCATGAAATTTTTATATCATAATAATATTTTGAGTCTCATATAACATGAAAAATCCTTTAATGTCTACTTGATAGTTTATTATTATATACTGCCCATCGAGGTGTTGCAGGTGTGGCTGCGGTGCCCAGCTGTGTCAGCAGGTGGCAGGCAGGAGACAGGCTTGTCTACACCCAGGGCTCTGCCCCAGGGGCCTTGGATGGTTATGGTCTGACATAGAAAAGGACTAGGAACCCTGGGATGAACCCAGAGCCATAGCGGAGCCTGGCAAGCTACCCGTGGTGTATTCGTTATGCCAAAAACAGGAACAATCATGGACCTCATTCCCAATGAATGGAGACGTTACTGGAGCCCACATAAGCAAATCGACAAACAATGAGAAGACAAGTGATGAGTGGATAAGTGATTAAACATATGAAATAAAATCCGAACATATTTCTGCTTCCCATGAAGATAAATTAAAACCAAGTTAGTTTAAACCAAAACTATGGAATAGAACTGAATATCCTGAAACACACTTTCAAATATACAACTACTTAATCTTCAATAAAGGAGCAAATAATATTAAGTGGAGCAAAGAAAGCCTCTTCAACAAATGGTGCTGGGAAAACTGGGCAGCCACGTGTAAAAAATGAACTTAGACCTCCTTCTAACTCCATGCACAAAAGTCAGACCAAAATGGATTATAGATCTCAACATCAAACATGAATCTATAAGGTACATTGAAGAAAACATAGGAGAAACGCTCTGCGATATCGAAACTAAAAGTATCAAAAACGACACACCACTGATCAAACAAATGGAAGCAAAGATAAACAAATGGGATTATATAAAATCGAAAAGCTTCTGCACCTCAAAAGAAATGGTGACCAGAATACAAAGACAATCCACAGAGTGGAAAAGGATATTCACCCAATACCCATCTGACAAGGGGTTAATATCCAGGATATATAAGGCACTGGTAGCACTTCACAGGAAAAAAACAGCCAACACCATCAAAAAATGGGGAGAAGAAATGAACAGAAGCTTCCAAAAAAGAAGAAATTCGAATGGCAAAAAGACATATGAAAAAGTGCTCTTCATCTTTAATCATCATGGAGATGCAAATCAAAACAACAACGAGGTACCATCTCACACCACAGAAACTGGCACACATCCAAAACAGCAAGAACAACCGGTGCGGGCGTGGATGTGAGGGAAAAGGGACTCTGATCCACTGATGGTGGGAGTGCCAACTGGTCCAGCCCTTTTGGAAAACAATATGGGCATTCCTCTGAAAACTAGATATTGAGCTCCCATTTGATCCAGCAATAGCACTCCTGGGAATATACCCTAGAGACCGAAAAACACATAGCAGAAACACTATCTGTACTTCTTTATTCATCTCTGTGCTATTCACTATAGCTAGAATCTGGAAACAACCTAAATGCCCGAGAACAGAGGACTGGCTAAAGAAACTGTGGTTCATCTACACTATGGAATACTATGCAACTGTCAGAAAAGATTAAATTTACAGGCAAATGGATGGACTTGTAGACTATCATGCTGAGTGAAATTAGTCAGAAGGAAAAGGACCGATATAGAATGACTGCATTCATTAATAGGATATAAATAAATACTAGTATTTTACTAAGTGTGGGAAATGGTAATGGCAGATTAAAACTCACCATTGAATATACACAAAGAGACTTAAGTGATAAACTCTAAATATCTGCAGGGCTAGCCACAATGTGTAAAAGAAGAGGGAGAGAGATGCAAAGACAGAGAGAGAGAGAAAGAGAGGAAACGGGGCTACCTGCTATTGAGGCAGCCTGGGGGGTGGTCGGGAGGGGGTGGGGTACATTGGTGATGGAAATGGGGCACTGGTGGAGGGATGGGTGCTGGAATACTGTATTACCAAGAACCAATTATGAACACTTTTGTAATTGTATGTCTCACGGTGGTATAATAAAAATATTAGAAAAATAAAAATAAATAAATAAAAATAAAAAATTATAAAATTTCTAAGTGTATCTTAAAAAACAGAAGTGTCTGATATGTCTAAAAATGGACAAAAATAAAAGGACTGTTATAGATGCTCAAGTTTGAGGTAGTTTTGAGGCTTGGTAGAGAAAGAGAAAAGTAGGTATAATCTGATGGTGTTAAAGTGCCAGGAGATAGAAATTAGTCTAGTGAGTCCAAGATGAGAGTTGTAAATAGAGCTATGCGAAACTACAGAATTTTGACTAACATAGTACTAATAAATGCAAGTGTAATAAAAAATAACTCAAGGCCCGATAAAGCAAAATCTGAAACTATTAAAAAGAAAAATGCATAGCAATCAGTGCTTGCTTTCACCTGAACCAATTAGAAAACATCATTCATGAGTACTATATTCAGGAAACTTTTGTCTCAGTAGTAGGAAATAATTCAACTGATCACTGCATCAAATGTACTTTGAAACTCATAAATGAAAGAACTGAGTGATAAACTATTTCCAAGCAATTTAACTTACACAAGGAAAAAGTTTCAAGGCTATTAAATATAGATAAAATATCCAATTCTCAACAAGAATGTCACAGCATATGCCATCCAGCCAAAGAATACTAAATGTACAACAGAAAACAGGAAAATATTATAAAAGAAAAAGCCAAACAAATAACGGCACCTTCACCGATGCAATAATTGAAAATATTATGAAAATATTCCAACTTATCACACAAGTTCAAAGTAATATATAAATGAAACATATTTTAAAAATACACATTTTTAAAATACATTGAACTTTCAATATTTGATGTTATAAAATTATACTGGATAGCTTAAATATAGAAGAAAACAATAGTAAACTAGAAACACAGTGATTAGTTACATTGAAATAAAAAGAAAATGATACTTGAAAAAAAGTAAACATGGTGTTCTTATCTGTGGGTCAATTTTATGCAGGCTAATATACAAATCATTAGGAATTTTCCAAACAGGAGAAATACTACTTGTAGAAATAATGGTCTAAAACATTAAAAGTTAATGAAAATTAACAAAGATATTTAAGGAGTTGAATGACTAACAAGCAGAAGAAAAATAGGGAAAATCTAACTCCTATTAAATATTTTAATATCAACAAAACTTTAAATTCACTAAACATTATTATTCCACTTGAGCTGACTTAAATATTTTCTAGCCAATAACAGAATCCCCTTTAATTTAACATTTACTTGGATCTTCTACCACAGTCTGAATCATGGCAAATATCAATGATTTTTGAACTATTCTTAGAAGGATGATCTCAGACTAAAATGGAACAAATTATTAACTTATAGTAGAAAGGTCATGGAAATATACAAATATTTAGAAACTAAGTAATAAAAAGTTTAATGACCAATGTGTGATAATGACAACCAAAAAAAATCAAATGAGAAATAATGTTGAACTTAGGGTAAGTGAAATATGTAACAATATGATGAATGTCACTAAACTATAATAAAATATATAACAATATGTCCTTATGTCTATTTAGAAGAAGGATCAAAAATCAGTGAGAGGTATACCCTTTGGATATTATGAAAATTACGATGAACAAAAGTAGAAAAAAGTATAAAATGAAGATAAAAATGAAAACTGATATAATAGAGAAGGTAAAAAAGATATACTTTATTTTTTAAAAAATCAATAACATTTATAAACTTCCATACAGACTAATTAGGCAGGCAAAGGTAAAAAAATAACGAATAACAGATATGATAAATGGTTTGGTAATAAAGCAGATATTTTGTTACCACACTCTACTAAGAAAGGGCTATTAGAATTCCCTGCCAATAAATTCCACAACTTAGATAAAATGGAACTAATCTTTAAAAGATGTATTCTTACTTTCTCAAGAAAAATAAATATCCAACATAACAAAACAACTACAAAAAATTAAATTGCGGTTTAAGAGCCTTAAAAATAAAGACAACTTTATTGTTAAATAAAGTTGTCTTTTATTTAAATAAAGGCCAGTATACTTTTACTTTTACTATTCATCATTTAATGAGGAAATATTACCAAATTTAAATGAGGTCTTTAAGAAAATTGAAGATTCTGGCCAGAGATCTAAACTGGATCACCCTCTTTCAAGGCAAATTTCATAACTTCCGTTTTCTATTATTCCATTGTATAGATGTACCACGGTTTATTTATCCAGTCATCTGATTTGGGGCACTCAGGTTGTTTTCAGATTATGGCTATTGAAAATAGTGCTACAATAAACATAGAATTGCATACGGTGTTTCTGCTGTGTGTTTTGGGGTCCCCAGGGTATATTCCCAGAAATGTGTTGCTGGATCAAATGGGAGCTCAATTTCTAGTTCTTGGAGGAATGACCATATTGTTTTAAAAAAGGATGTACTGTGGAGATTCCCATGAACAGTAGATGAGGGTCCCTTTTTTTCCCTGTATCCAAGACAACACTGATTGTTCTTGCTCTTTTGGTTATGTTCCATTCTCTGTGGTGTAAAATGATATCTCATTGTTGTTTTGATTACATTTCCCTGATGATTAGTGATGAAGAGCATTTTTTTCATATGCCTTTTGGCCATTCAAATTTTTACTTAGAGAAAGTTTCTGTTTATGTTTAATTCCCAATTTTTCATTGGGTTGGATTTTTTTTTCTTGTAAAGTTTTACCAGTGCCTTGTGTATAGTGGTGATTATTCCCTTATCAGATGGGAATTGGGTAAATATTCTTTCCTGGTCATGGGCTGTCTTTGTATCTTGGTCAACACTTCTTTTCGGGTACAGAAAATTCTTAATTTCATTTAGTCCCACTTGTTTATTTTTGCTTCCACTTGCTTGGTCAATGGTGTTTCATCTTTTACGATGCTCTTAGCTTCAAAGTCATGGAGGGAATTGCCCACGTTTTTATTTTTTTATATACCTTATGGAATTCAGATCTAATGTTGTGGTTTAATCCATTTGATCTGATTCTTGTGCATGGAGTTAGATAGAAATCCGATCTCATTTTTTTTTACATGTAGCTGTCCAGTTTTCCAATTACGACTTGTAAAAGATTCATTCCTTGTACCACTTCATATTTCTATATTTCACATCTCTCTTCAGGGCATCTCTTTTCAGGTACTCTCTCAGGACCTTTTTTTAGGACATCTCTCCTTTCTATTCAGGGTTTCTCCCTCTAGGACCTCTTTCTCTTTCTCCTCTCTCTTCATCTATCTCTGTCTCTCCCTCTAATTCTCTGTGCCCTATCTCTATTTCTCTGTTTCTCTTTTTATCTGTCTCTATTTCTATTTTTCTGTCTCTATTTCTATTTTCTGTTTCACTGTTTCCCTGTCTCTGTTTCTATTTATCTTCTTCTGATCCTCACATATGTGGCCCTTTCTCTTTCAGACTGGCTTTCTGGGTCCTGGCCTTGTTTTCAGGAATTTCACTATCAGGCTGGCCTTCTGGGTCCTGACCTTGGTCCTGTAGCCCTGTGGCCACGTAGCCCTATGACCCGTGGTGCTGATCCTCGGGCCTAGGCACCAGGAGCAGCCTCTCTGCCCTGGTGCTGCCCCTCTCAGGCACCAGTTGCTCCATTGCCCTGGAGCTGGCCTTCTTGTCCAAACACCAGTAGCTACTGCTTTCTCATTCTTAAGCTCTGGATGCTCTCCAGGGGCTTCTATTTATAAACTCAGCCCAATTTCTGAATCCTAGCCTTGTTACTGTATTAACTGTCACCTAACAGGGGGTTATCCTATAGGAGACAATTGCCATTTTGACAACATTGATCTTCTCAATCTGTGAGTGGGGGATGGGGGATGTTCCATTTCTTTCTGTCCTCTTTTACTTCTTGAAGCAACATTTTGTTGTTTTCTCTATATAGGTTCATTGACTCCTGATACAAATTTCCCTTGATTACTTCTTTTTTACCTTTTTTTTCAAGGTCACACCCAGCAATGCTCAAAGTCTACTCCTGGCGCTGCACTCAGGAATTAGTTCTGGCAGTGCTCAAGGGACAATATTGGATGCAGGGGATTTAACACAGGTGAGCTGCTTGGAAGGTAAATACCCCAACTGCTCTACAATATCTCTGGACCCTATCTTTTAATATTAAGAAATGGTCTTCATTGTCCTTTCTAACCTTTAAGTGTGAAATCTATTTTGTTGGTGGTTACTAGTGTGGTTACTATTGCCCTTTTGGAAGAGTTGTTTGTGTAAAGAAATGTTTTTCAGGCTTTGACTTTAAGACTATCTTTGCTTTGATAGTTCGAATGTGTTTCTTGTAGTTAGTATGTTGGATTCAGTTTTTAATCCATTTTGCCACTTTATGTCTCTTAATTGATGTGTTTAGGCCATTGACATTGAGAGAGATTATTGTCTTTGGTTTTGTGCCAGCTTTCTATAGAAGTTTGTTTTATTTGGAGGGGTTTGTTTTATTTTACATCAGCCCCTTCAGTTCCTTTAAAGTTGGTTTTGAGATAAGTTCCTAAGCTGTTGTCTATCTATAATATCGTGTATTGTTTCTTCAAATCTGAATGAGTAACAAGCTAGGTACACTATTTTTGGTTAGACCTTCATTTCATTGACTTTATTTCCACCATATTCCACCGTCTTTGAACTCTGAGGGTTTTATCTGATAAGTCTGCTATAAATCGAAGAGATGCTCTCTATGGCATTCATCATTCTGATTAGGATATACCTTGGAGTCTTTTATTTGGGTCTCTTTTACCTGGCACCCTTTGAACTTATTGAGTCTGGATATCTGCATCCTCCATCACTGGGAACTTTATAACAATGACGTCTTTTCTGTTCCTACTTCATTGGATTATCTCCCTGTTCCTCTGGGACTTGGATAATTCTTATGTTTTATCTGTAAAATTTATCCCATTGTTCTCTTGCCATCTGCTAAGCTATTTTGAGGTCTTTTTTCTATCTTCTGTTGTTGTCTGAGTGCTTACTGCAGCTCATCTTCAAGCTCACTGATTCTATCTTCCACTGTTGTCATTCTACCATTGGCATTGATTGCGTTTTCATTCCATCTACTGAGTGCTTTTTTTTGATGAAACTTCTCTTAGTTTTGCTCTTTTCCTCCTGTATTTTATTGGTTGACCCTTCCACCATTTCTTTCATACCCACCTGTATTTTATTGGATGTCTGTTCTACTGTTTATTTGACCTCATCTACACCCTCATCATTTCATCTCAAATTCTTTGTCAGAGAGATTATGTATGTGGGTGTGCTTTGTTGAGGTTTCAGGACTTTTTATTCATTTATTTCTTGTGACGGGGGGGTCTGCTTTGTTTCCCTTGGATGCAATGGTAGTGTGGAAACAACATTCCCTACTATGGTTCTACGTCTAAGAAATGTAGATGTCCTCCCTTGCCTGGGCACTTGGGGCTGAGCAGAGGGCTTTCTAGTCACTGTTGCCTGCATTACTTGGAAAACCCTTAGGATACTTTTATACATTGACTATGAATTGTGCAATGGTGAAGAAATGTATGGCAGTTGAGCAAAGTGGAGCTCAGGTGTACTTGGAAGATAATGACCTGTGGAGGGAAGAATGGTTCCCTTCCCAGCATCGTCAACCTTCCATCACCTTTAGCAGTGAGCAGCCAGTTTTATTTCTTCCAGGAGGAAAGGCTACAGTTGATGGTTAATACAAGAGTGAAGAAGTGGGCAACAATGGCATGATATCCTGGATTGCTGGAGGATCCTCCTCCGAATATCCCATCACTCCATTGAGCCCCTATTTGATGCCGTAAAATCAGCAGCAAGTAGATTAAAGGAATCAACACCCATCACCTGACTACAGTTTCAGGGCTTCATTATTTAGAGGGAGGGATTAGAGAAGCCTCAACTGTTTCTTGCGAGAGCTGCTGTGAGCATTCCCTGCACAAACTTTAATCCCAATATCTCTACAGTTTGGGCTCCCTGGCACTGCTTCCATTAGTGTGAGCACCACCACTAAACTGTGTGACATTTTGAAGCATTGTAAAAAAATACATGCGAGCATTTTTGCCAGTGAAATATCCCAGTAAACTTTAAACAACACTCAAGCCTGTGTGAGACTCCCAGCCATTAAAAATATTTTTTAAAAAGTGAGAAGGAAAGGAGGATTAAAAAATACATTTTAAATTCTTTCAATTTGCAACATTATGCAAAATGTACAATGTCTCTTAAGCAGTTGGTATTTATTGAAGAATACATGTGAAGACTAATATTCCTAAATCAGTAAATGTAGCTTATGAAAGTAAATGTAATAAGCTACTAAATGAATAAATGAAATAAACTAATAAAAATATATGGTCATATAGGACTATAAGGCTTATGCTTTGCATGAAACATGACTGAGTTTGTGCCCTGACAGCACATGATCCCAGACCATGGCCTGTACAGTGGTCCCCCAGCACAAACAAGGAGAAGCCTGCCTTTGAACACAACAAGATGTGCCCCCCAAACTGAAATCAACGTGATCATTATTACATTCATAAAACAACAGATTTGGCAAAACTTAAAACACATTTCAGATCTTAAAAGATAATCTTGGGCCAGAAAAGAGTGCTGAAGTTGAATCACTTGCTTTAAAATAGCTGGCCCTGGTTTGGTCTCTGTCACATGGCACCCGAGCACTTGTCAAGTATGGTCTTTATAAATCATAAAACAGAAAACTTTGTAAACACAAATAGCAGGGGATTTTCTGTTTGAAAATGTGTTTTGAAAAACAGTATAGTTTCTCCCATCACCATAGGCACAAGAAAATAACTCCTGTTCTCATGTTATTTGAGATAAGGGGAGACATTAGGGCTCTGGTCTCACATGGTGCTTTTCAGGGAATATTCTTGGTCCTGAGTTCACAAAGATCAAACAGAAGCAAGTCACATGTGAAGCAAATGCCTTAGTGTGCTTTCTCTCTCTCTCTCTCTATCTATCTATCTATCTATCTATCTATCTATCTATCTATCTATCTATCATCTATCTATCTCCCCACTCAGCATTTTGCTAAAGGTTCTTAGCTGTGCATTCAGACAGGCACAGACATTTTAATAAAAGGGAATCATAAAGCAAAGGAGAAAATTTATCAAGACTGAAAAAGAAGCAAAATAGTTTTTCTTCACAGATAACATGATCATCTATAAAAATGGCAGCCTAGAATTGAACATTGACTATAGGCAAAAGATACAAACAATAGTCTCTAAATTTATGTATGCAATCCACAATCTGTAAGTGAAGGAAGAGAGAGAAAGAAAGAGAGAGAGAAAAAGAAGAGATAAAGAACCTGCCAAAGAGGCAGGCTAGCGGAGTGTGGAGGGATTTTGGCCATCGGTTGTGGTAAATGGGCACTGGTGGGGGATGGGTGCTGGAACAGTGTATGACTGAAACCAAACATGAACGTCTTTGTAACTGTGTATCTCACAGTGGTATAATAAAATATTTTAAAAAATGGAATTAGCATAAAAATCTATTAGATATAAGATCAATAAATAAAAGATGAACTTTATAATATGCTACACAGATAATTTTAAGAAATGAATTAACTGTATCAATAAATATAAAATACTTAAGGATTAACATGACAAAATGTAAGAAAGACATGTACTGAAATTGTGAAGTTTTACTAAGAGAATTTAAAGAAACTATGTATGAAACTTATACCTTGTTCATTGAGTAGAAGTCATTATTGTTTTGATATCAGTTTTTGAGTTACTAGTAGATACAATGAAATACCAATCAAAATTTAGTATATTTATTTATATATGATTGGGATTTTGAGGTTTTAATAATGGTTTATGAGTTTCTATGGTTTGCAATATATTAATAATGGTTTATTTATGCATAAATTACAATAGCACAACTTTCACCAGAGTACGCACATTTGTCTCTGAAATACTATATTCAGGGACAAATATTGTATTTGACCCTGAAATACTGCACCTCTCAACCGGTCTCCAATCACCAAATTAATTATGTAGATCAGTTTCCAATTTAATACCTTTGGCTGTTAACTTTCTATTTATTCTAAGTCTCACATATGAGAGAGATCATTCCATATCAATCCCTTTCTTTCTGACTGATTTCACCTAGCATAATATCCTCTATTTCAATCCACATTGTTGAAAATTACATGATTTTCTTCTTTTGTCTAGCTGCATAATATTCCATTGTGTGTGAATTGTGTGCATGTGCATATACTACAATAAAGAAAGAATTTTTAAGGTTAAAAGGTATGTATGTGGAGATTATGTCTAAACTGTTTTAATTAGCATGTTTTAATTTAGTATTTTATTTTTTAGTATTTAGATTTTTAGTTTTTTGTTTAGTTATTTTATTTATCATAGTTTTTAAACAATAAAATAAGTTTTTATTTTATAAAAGCTGTATGGAGAAATAAGAGTAATAAGAAAATCAAGTTTTGCTTTCTTTCTCAACTGAAAGGAACAGATTTGTAGGGTTGTGTTAGTTAAGAGTAAGAGAAACCCTGGACATTGCAAGTGAGGTTTTTGTTTTTTGTATTGTTTTAATTTTCTGTCTGCACATGGATTTGTTCAGGAATTATTCCTGGCTTTGTGCTAGGAATCATTTTAGGCGATGCTCATGGAACCATATGTGGTACAGGGAATGGCTACATGCAGAGCAAGCAACTTACCTACTCTACTATGTCTCCAACCACTGCATGTGTATGTGCATTTTTGTTTTGGGGCCACAGCAGCCATTTGTGTGGCTATTTCTAACCTATGCTTAGATATCATTCCTGAAAAGCTCAGGGATCCATATGGGAGGGTGTAGATGCAACCAGGGACAACTGTGTGTAAGGCAAATGACCTAACCCCTTTACTACCACTCCAGTCTTGTGTATATTTAATACAAGTTTATACACACATAACTATCTGTAAAGAAAAAGTTATATGCCTCAAAGACTTATTATATTTTATAAGAATAAGCCATCACTATGGTATGTTGCAATGACAATAATCTTGTTGTCTGAGAGCAAGTTTTGCACATAGAATCCAGGTATTTAGGATCATTTTACTATCATTTGTATATATCTGTCACTTTCTCCTCAAACCCTTCATATAATCTACTAGCAAATATCATTACAAAGCAAGTAATGAGGATTTGTCAAATTTATAGGGAGACACGGAAGACTTCAATCAAATCAGAGTAAATCCCATGCAAACCCACTTCAGTAGTTCTCACAGGAAAACAAATCTAACTTTTTTCTCACATACTCTGTCACTTAAAGTATTCTTCCCACACTTATGCACTTTGATGTCACTGTCTAGCAAAAGCAAGTGCTCTTCAGTGAATATATCATTCTTTCTTATTTTAAATTAACCTATTGAGTGAATATATTCTGTGGGTGTTTCACTCCCTAGAGCAAATAACTATTCCTTCTGCCACATTTAAATCTCACTTTGAGAGGTTTCTACTAAATAAAACATCATTCAATACACATTTGTGTAGATAACTAATTGTAATTGCAATATAAGCAAGTAAATTTTTGTGTGTTATTTATGTACATATCCATGGTATACTGAAATATAGGTACCAATCTTCACAGATTTTCACATCTAATAGCTTTCCTGCTGTATGTTCTGTGGAGAGGGTAACTGATAATGTTAGATTCTTTTAGAAAGCCTAAAAATCAGAGCCACCTATGTGTGCTTTAGATCAACTCTGTGGATGGTTGACTTTTGATCATCTAGTTCATAAAAATATCTTAGTTTTCAAAAGAACTGAAAGTTTTTAAAAACGAAAGGAAAAACAAATGAAAGATCCTAATTGTCTGTTAATCTAATCACTGAAATCCTGGATACTAAATCAACCATTGCTTCATTGCACATTCTCAATGGAAGAATAACTTCAGCCGTGAATCTTTTTTGGTTGAGGTAGAATAACACAATAAGAATGGAAACCTCAATTGTTAGTGAAAATTGCAAACAGAAAAATTCGGGTATATTTAATTAAAAAAACTCATACACTCTGAAGAGATAATGCAATGGTCAAGGCTCTGCTTTTACATGTAGTCAATGTGGGTTCTATCCTTGGGACCCCATAAGGTCTTCCAGAGGAGATCCCTGAGCTCAGAGTCACAAGTAATCTCTGTGCACCATTGTGTATGCCCCCACAAAATGTTACACATTTAAAATTTTAAAATAATATTTCAATATTGAATAAGCCCTTCAGAAATGAAACTTAAGGACATACTGACGTTATTTTACTATCAGTAACTAATACACCTGATATCCTAATGTTCTTTTCCCAAATATGATAAATACCGTCAAGGAATTTAACAAGGTCTAGTCAACTATTTAAGAGCAGCTGGTATGTATAAAAAGCATTGGACGGGAAAACTATATTTCTAATCCAAAGGAAATAGATTCCTATTTTATTTTAACGCAATTAATTTGAGCTACTTTTCTGTTTTTATAGTGAAATAAAATTGGAGAGTAGAGGTAGAAAAAGTTATATACCCAAATTTGTTTCTAATTTTAAAGGAAATTAAATGATTAAATGGCAATGAAGTGCCCCTGAAAGACATATCAGTATCCTTATATTCTTATATTAGTTCTAGACTTCAAAAGATGATAAAATATACTTAATTTTAACATCCAAGAAAAAAATCATTAAAGTAAATTTTAATATCAAAATGCTATGATAATGCTCTTTAATATATGTTCTGTAATCCATATTCTGGAGGGGAAGGAAAAGAGAAAGAGAGAGAAAAAGGGAAAGAAATAAAGAACCTGCCATGGAGGAGGGCTGGGGGAGGGGGGAGGGAACCGTGGTCATTGGTGGTGGGAGATGGGCACTGGTGGAGGGATGGGTGCTGGAACAATGTATGACCAAAACCCAAATATGAACTTTTTAATTGTATATCTTTGTAATTGTAAAAATAAAAAAAAATTTTAAATGTTATTGTAATGTCGAGAATTTATTCAGGTAATAACTTTTATAAAATATATTAAGAGGGTTACTTATTCAGAGGATCATCTGTATAATAATATTCTGTAATTGATTCATTTGCATTATGATATTTTGAACTCATATGCAATGTTATTTTAAAGCAATAAAATACATTTCTTTAAGCAAAATAATAAATATTATTTCAACCTCACTTTGGAAGTATAGGTTTTTGACCAAATGAAACTCTTCATTTCAATATTCTCACTATAATAATCTGCTGCTTTTTGATCCAAGTTATTTTTCAATTACTTATTGACAATAGGCACACAAGCATCAACTTGGCAAATTGGCACTGTTAATCTCAGTCATAAGGAGGAAAACAATATCATTACTACCAAATTACTGACAGCATGGTGTCTGGTCAAATTAAGTTTTCTATTGTATAATAAATCAAGATAATGGCTTTGTTAGCAAATATAAGTGTTAAATTAATCTTTCAATGGTGTAAAACAATCATTTGGAAGACATAGTTTAATGACTCTAAAATAAGCTCCTATAAACAATAGACTCATATTGTAAAGTGGCAGACTACAAAATCAACATGTAAAAACCATGGCTTTTCTAAATGTGAATAGAAAAAACAGAAATTAAAAATAATCCCACTGATAAGTGTACATCAGAAATTCAAATAATAGGAATAAACTTAATAACAGAGGTGAAAGACTTATATAAAAAAGATAAAACTAGGGGCCGGAGCGATGGCACAGCAGGTAGGGCATTTGCCTTACAAGTGACCAGCCCAGGTTCAATCCACGGTATCCCATATGGTCCCCGACCACCACCAGGAGTAATTCCTGAGTGCAGAGCTAGGAGTAACCACTAAGCATTGCTCGGTGTGGCCCAAAAAAAGCATGAATAAATAAATAAATAAATAAATAAATAAATAAATAAATAAATAAAGAATATAAACAAAAATTAAAACTCTACTAAGATAAATTTAAAAAAGGACAGGAGGAAATAGAAACACATAACCTGTTCATTTTTTGAACTAATTAATTTTATTAATTAGTTCATTAATTTTTTGCTAATTTTCTTTCTTTTTTTTTTTGCTTTTTTGGGTCACACCCGGCAATGCTCAGGGGTTTCTCCTGGCTCTGCACTCAGGAATTACTCCTGGCGGTGCTCGGGGGACCATATGGGATGCCGGGATCGAACCCAGGCCGGCACAGGCCGGCCGTGCAAGGCAAACGCCCTACCCGCTGGGCTCCGGCTAATTTTCAAAATAGCAATATTGTCCAAAATATTATACACATTCAGTGAAGTCCCTAAAAACTTACCTATGAAACATTTAACGAAATAGATCAATAACTCCAGAAATTCATTTGGAATAATAGTGCCAAGCCTCACATACCCCCAGAGCCAAGAAATCCTAGGCATGGGAAATAGAAGATACCACCTTCTCCAATTTCCAAATGTACTATGAAATTGTAGTAATTAAAACAGTGTGTAACTGGAATAAGGCCAGACTCTTGGTTCAAATGAATAAAATTGAAAATCTAGAGACAGATCCTCAGATACATAGACAATTAATATTTGATAAAGGAACAAAATTATAAAATGGAGCAAAAATAACCTCAACAAGTGATGCTTGGGAAACTAGATGGTCTAAGACCAAACAAGCAAAAACCTTCAGATACCTTTCAAAAGCAATGCACAAAAATAAAAACAAATTAAAGACTTTAATATCAGAAGTTTACATCAGATATATATCTTTATATTAAGGGAAACAAATGCAGATCTGTAGGCACAGATGCTAGAGGCATATTTAAGGATTTTACATTATCAGTCAAGCAAAAGGAGGTGTTAGACCAATGGGCCTACATTAAATTAAGAAGCTTCTGTACCTAAATGGAAATGATGAACACAATAAAAGACAGCTCACATAATAGGATTAATTATTTTCACAGAATCAGAGAAATTATTGTCCACAGATGGGGAAATAATTGCTTCACCACTCACGTGATAACGGGTTAATACACAAGTTATTTTAAGCACCAACAAAGCTTTACAAGTAAAAACACATTCAGCCTTCTTTTAAAAAGTGGGGGAAAAGAGCTTAAACAGATCTTCAGTATGAAGTGCATGATAGTTTCACTTTTACATGCTTTCATAATTCTCTTTTTAGTGTTTTATCTCAGTTAAAAAAAAAAAACCGGGAGTAGTTTTTGCAAAGATGGTCAATGCTAACGAACTCCTTATCTTGCTTGTCTTGTAAAAATTTCAGGGCTCCTGCATATTTAGACTTTATTATCTGGATTTAGTATATACTGAATACTCAAAGGGAGATTATAGGTAGCAACAATACTAATCTTGATATAAAATGGAATCTTTTGAAAAATCAAGTTTATCTGGCTTTGGATTAATGGAAATAAATCAATCATTGGATGTATAACAGAGATTACAGACATGAGAGAAAAAAATTACTTCCAAAATTCACTATATACTAATGTCATTCTTCATGCCTCTAGTGAATAAACCTTAATTTATTTTTCAATGAAATTACCTCTACTATCACTCTCTGTGGTCTAAATTGTCTGATCATTTTTTTCTCCTGGGGAGTCAACTGGAACCCATGCCTCACCCAATTAGAACAATGCATATCCTAGACACCAATGAATATATATTTGTTCATAGGTCTCTAACACAGTATCATATAAATTTGAATTTGAAAGGATTAATAAGGTTGGTGTTGCTTCTGTAGAGAGAACTTGCTTTAGAATAGCAGAGACCATATAGGACAATAGGCTCCTGATATTGTTAATTGAACATTAGCAGTGAGCTGTACCTAATGTTGCTGTAACTTCATGATTTCTATTTGTGTGTGTTAATTTTTTACTTGACGCTAAAATTGATTTGCATTAGATTTTCTATGAGTTACTAGATGAAAATTCTAAACTAATATATTCTCAAATTAGATTTAAAAAGTACTTCTAAGAATGTAGAATGGAGGGACTGAAGCAATAATACAGCCTGTAGAGCACTTGCCTTATAAACGGCCAACCTGGGTTCAATCCCTGGCATCTCCTATGGTCCCCTGAACACCGCCAGTAGTGAAAGTTGTCATTGGGTGTGTGGGGGAAAGGGACAGGGTTATATAAGGTATTACTGTAATATACATTGAACTCAAATTCCAAGTGGGGCTAGGCAGAAAAAGCAAACAAATAAAAATATCAAGATATTAAAAATATGTCTACACTGCATATTAATAGTTCTGAGAGAAAATTCCCAAGACAAATTAGATTGAGAGAAAATACAGTGTAGTATAGGACCAAGAGCAAAAGTAGTGAGTAGGGTGCTTACCTTGCATGCAGCTAACCTGGGTGTGATTCTCAGCACCGCACACACATACAGTCCTCCAAGCCCTACCAGAAGTGATACCTGCTCACAGGGTAAGAAGTAAACTCTAAGTAAATCCTACAGTATAGAAATAACAACAAAGTGAAATTGAAAATTGTCCTCATTTAAAGTATGCAATAGGGAACAGCAGAGACTGTGGAGAGTTCATTCATTTCATACATGTGTGTTTAACGTGTAAGCTTCTTTTGTGGCAGTAACCAATCTCCCAAAGAACTGAAGATGCGCATCATAGTTCTCTTGGAAAAGTTTCTAAGTTCTTGCTTTGGCCTCCTGAATTTCCAAGTCTGTTCATCCATTGAGCCATTAATGCAAAGGTTTACATGTAATCAGCATTCTGGTCATGTTGACTGGATCCAGATGGATGCCTAAAGCTACTTTTTTGGTCACTAGCCCCTTTATTTCCCTTTATTTCATCCACTTATGCAAAATGTGTGGGCTAAGGTCACTGCCCATATTTTACATACACAATGCAAAGCATAGATGCATCTGCTTCGTTTACCGCTTTCAATAATGTATTAACTCCGTACCTCGCATTTACTCATGATCCTGCCTCATACATTTTCATTTTCTTTCTAACTGCTTCAAACAATTGAACACGTCTGGGAAAAATGAATGAATATCTGAAATTCTACTTTAACATACTTAGTTGAGTCATATACTTTCCCAAATAAGAAAGATAAATGTGCCAGAATCTTTAATCTTATAACCTTGGATCAGATTCAGAATATGTTCTTGCATTTTTCATGCTCTCCATTATATGCTTTGAAGCAATAAATGGAATACATTTGGGTAGTTTGTGAAAATGTGGTTTAATATGTATTTCATATGTGTTAGTTACAATATTTACTCATAAAATTTACACTGTGACAAACAACAATCTACTAAATTAGTGATGGCAGGATATTTTAAAAAAGGTAAGAGTAGGAGATTTGTCTCAAAACTACTTACATTTTTTTTACAATCTCTATGGTAGGAAGTGGGATAGTGTCTTTAAATAGAAAGAATAATTCTCATCACCTCTGTTCCCTGTTCTGTTTTAATCAATAGCTGCCTTGTAAAGGATGCTATAATGATTGGATATTTAATGCTGGAATTAAAATAAATAACTTGAAAGACAATTGTCTTATACCATGATTATTATTATGAAGTTTACTTGATAATTATGGATTTTATATAAACTTTAACATATGTATGTGGCACGATAAATACAGGATTTTTCCAAAATATATTATGAAATAAGCATCTCTAACTGCTTGATTTCCTAATTATTATAGCTATTGAGTCTATAGAAAATAGTTTTTATATAACTCTCATTTGTTCTTGAGTTTGTTAGAAATTGTTGTTTTATAACCCTCATGTTAGGATTCCAAGGTTCTTGCCATAACTTTAATACTATCATATTAAAAATAATTTTCAAAATGCCATTAGAAGTTGTTTTTCGGTTATTAAGCAAATTATTAAACAATTCAGTAGTTAGTATATATTTTCTCTTTCATTATATTCATGGAAATGATTATTATTGCTGGTTTAATACCTTTCAAAACATTGAATATTTATTTCATGCATTTTATTGTCAATTTGTTTGAACATAATTGTAGTATGCAATATAAAACAGAATATACCTCTAAACTATTAATGATTGAAAGATATCTCACAACTAAAAAAGCAGATAAATCTAATTATATACACATATGCATACCAACTTCCACATACATTTTCTGAGTGATTTCTAAACTCTAGACTTTGTCAAATAGGAAAGATCAATCACATGAATGGATTTGTATTCACTATAAAACAATGAGGCTGTTTTGGGGAGGGCTGGAGGATTGAGGGCACACCTACTAGTGTTCCAAGACTTACTCTAGAGTCTGCTCAGAAATGACTCCTGGTAGACTCAGGATTCCAAAGGACTAGCAGTGATGGAACCCAGGTCAGCTGCATGCAAAAAATGCTAGAAAATCTCTCTAGCTCCAGGGATGTTTAAAAATAACATATATAATGAGACAATATCTATAAGTCACTGTTATTATTTACCATCTACAAAAATAAACCTGGTTAATATAAGCAGAAAATCATTAATGAGGCATTAATTGGTTAATGGAGTTCTGACGAAAGGGAGGTCCGGATGTGGAAAATGGCAGCCCTCATGGAGTGGGGGGTTCATCTGGCTTGTTGCGAGGCTCTGCTGGGTGGCGGGACAGGGCTAGAACCCACTATCCCTCCTGAGCGCCTCGTAAGCAGCTGGGCACAAGGAGAGCTGGTAGCAGTTCTGCCCCCATGTCTGTGTGTCTCTGGATCAGCATACCATCCATTGAGAAATTTGTAGAGAGCAACAGAGTATAGTATTTTGGCCATTATTTCTCTCATTTGTTATCTCTTTCCTCCTATGAATTCCAGCTTGCCAAAACTGTCTACACTGAATCTTCTGGTAATGCTTCTTGAAGTCATGCTCAAACTGAATGTCAAGCAGACGAGCCTATTGCAGCCTGGCTCGCGGCCGCTGCGGCCACACAGTTCATCAATATATGCTGTATTTAGAGAAGACTACAAGAGTATGCCACCCACATGGCAAGCCTGGCAAATTGCCCGTGTCAGATTTGATATGCCAAATACCAGTAACAATTATGTTAGGTCATTCCCATGACCTAATATAATGGTTTGAGGCTCTTTATGTTCCTGGAGCGAGCAGATGCCCTTAGGATCTATTAGCATGAGACAGGACATATGGAGATGTTACTGGAGCCCGCTCTAGGAAAATCTATGATGAACGGGAAGACAGTGATAGTGATAGAATCAGTTAATACAAAATAAGAGAATATTGATAATTAGAAAAAGACAGTAAACATTTCACTTAATGTTCATGGTCTGAACATAACTATGTGCACAGTTTAATTCTAAGGCTGCCTAAAGTATTTTTTATTTGTTTTTAAAAATTTTTAATTATACCACAGTGAGATATAAAATTACAAAGATGGTCATATTTGGGTATTAGTCATATAGTGTTTCAGCACCCATCCCTCCACCAGTGCCCATTTCATCACCATTGTCCCCTGATTTCATCGCCCCTCCCCTGGCCTGTCTCAATGGCAAGTGTTTTGCCTCTCTTCTCTCTCTCTCTCTCTCTCTCTCTCTCTTTTCTTTTTAAACATTGTGACTTGCAATACAACATTTAGAGGTTATCATGTATATTCCTATGCTTACACTCCTATGCTCAGTAGGTTGGCATTATCATTTCCAATAATTGTTAGCACATTGTTCCCTCTCTCTCTCCCTAACCTTTGACTCCCACACACTTGTGGTAGATTTCACTTATTGACAAGACCTCTTGATCCATGTTTTGTCTGACCTTGAATATTGGTAACATACCATTATTTTTATATTCTGCAAATAAATGCAGTCATTCTGTATCTGTCCTTTACCCTCTGGCTAAGTTAATTCAGCATAATCCTCTCCATGTCCATCCATTTAGGACAAATTTCAACCATGTAGGATGAAATTTTATCCAAATTACATTTTTGTATATATACAAAAAATTTTGTATGTATATAAAATGTTTGCATATATATAATGGTTTGCATGTATATACAAATATTTTGTATATATTTTATATATAGTATGTATATATAAAATATATACAAAATATTATATGTGGAAGCTACCCATGGAGCTGACCTCCGCTGATTGGTAAGGGTCTCAGCCAATCCCTGGCCGAGCCCAACATTGCTCCAAGGGTTCACTCACATGTGTGGGGAGGGGCCACGCAGACCCAACTTATATTGGAGTTATGGGCTCCTCCTTCCTTTCCTTTACCTCCACGCCAGCTACCCTGGAAGAAAGACATGCCAGACCCACAGATTCATAGGCAGTCTTAAACAGTACTAGATGTTAGGATCAGGTCCTTCCCAGGATCTTTCACATTTATACACTGTATACAGTACTGGGCAGGTTCTTGTTGTGACCTGTCATCCCAGTGAGTCTAGCAGGAAGCCAGAGCAACCCCCCACACCATGAGGTCAGTCATCCTCAACATCCAGACTCCACAGCTCCTCAGAGTTCCACCCAAGAGAAAACCTGATCTTTCCCCATTGAGTTTCATCAGTAAATGCTCGAGTTGTGAGCCTTCTACTAGAGTATACCACCTACATGGCAGAGCCTGGCAAGCTACCCGTGTTTTATTTGATCTTCAAAAAAACCAGTAATAATTATCGACGACCTCATTTCCCGTGACCTGAAAGAATGGCTTGAGGCTTTTCCTGTTCCCAGAGCAATCAGATGCCCCTTGGGTACACTTGCTGCAACAGGATGTATGAAGATGTTACTGGTGCCCGCTCAAGCAAATTGATGAAAAACAGGAAGACAAGTGATACAAGTGATATTTTATATAAAATATAATTAAAATTACATTTTATGTATTTCATCCAAAATATATTAGATACTTGAATCCATGTAGTCAAATTTAATAACTTTGTTTTCCTAACATATGCATAGTATTCTGTGTGGCTGAAGCGCTCAGCTACATGGGCAGGTGACAGACAGGAGACAGACTTGCCTACACCAAGGGCTCTGCCCTGTGGGCCCTGGATGTTTGATGGTCTGACATAGAAAAAATACTGGCCTCCCCCTGTGAAGAACCCAGAGCCATGGCAGAGCCTGGCAAGCTACCCATGGTTTATTCGATATGCCAAAAACAGTAACAATAATAAACCTCATTCACAATGAATGGATATTTTATGGGCACCTGCACGAGCAAATAGATGAACAACAGGAAGACAAGTGACAAGTGATAGCGACAAGATATACCAAATGACTTTATCCAGTTGTTTGTTCTCGGGTACTCTGGTTATTTCCAGATTCTTGCTATTGTGAATACTGCTGCTATTAACATAAAAGTGCAGATGGTGTTTCTCATTTTTGGCTTCCCTGAGACTGACACATTTCCGAAAGAGCAAAAACAACAAGTGCTGGTGTGAATGTGGGGAGAACAGAACTCCCATCCATTGTTGGTGGGAATGTCGACTGGTACAACCTCTTTAGAAAACAATATGGACATTCCTCCAAAAACTAGAAATTGAGCTCCCATTTGACCCAGTCATACCATGCCTAAAGCATTCTAAGCATAACAAAAATACAAACAAGAGAAAGCAAAAATCCACAAGGTTAAAGAATATGAAAATAATCCAACAATATTTGGGAATCAAATTGCAGGATAATAGATTATTGAAGGTTTGATAAATTGAATACATGGTCAGAGAAAGAGACCAGGACATAAAACAATTCAATAAACTCTTCATGGCAGGGTTAATGAAACCACTACTTCAAAACCTAGGGAGAATATAGCAGTGGTGTTAAAAAGGAAAAAATAAGGTTTTAAAACTAAAATGCTTCCACTCTATGTTAACCCAGTTATTTTCTCCAGCAACATAAGCCTAGAGCTTTGTTTTCCATCAATTATAACACTGAAGAAGTATTCCTCTGCAGGAAGAAACATTAAATACAGTTAAGAGTGAGAAAGAGAAAGCTTAACTAAAATTAAAAAATCTGAATATTGACTCCCTTTATTAGTATCCAAGAAAACTAGTGACTAAACCAAGAACTGTTAAGTAGGAGAAAGTAAGAAACTTCTCTTTGGAAAAAAGTTGAAAAGAAGAGCTCTAAAGATACTAATACCAAAAAGTTGCCCATGAAACCCCTACTATGCCATGATGTTCAGAGTACATAAGATCCATGCATTCAAAGAACCTCTAGTTGATGTCAACAATAAGTGAACTAGCCACTTCAGCATTCAATATCTCTTTAGAAAATTTAATTTTAAAATTTTATTTTATAAGGTGAAAATGAAATAGGAAAGTAATGTTCCAGTGTAACTTTGAAATTTATTTTCAAACCATGAACCCTTTTATAAAGTCCAAGGGGTTCACATGGTTTTCTGATTAGTACACCGAGAATTTGTGTTCTAGATTATCTCTATTATTGTCTCCTCTTTGATTAAAATCCATGTAGTAGCATCTGTTTGCTGAACTGCATATGCCCGAAGAAGAGCAAGGATTTGGCTTATTTTTTTTCTGATAGTGGGAAGTAGGCTTCTGCTTCCAATCATGTTCTTATAACTATACTTTCCCCAAGCATTTTAAGATATATTAGATACCTGTCATTAAAGAAAGAATTATAACATTGAATTTTTAATATAATTCATATCAAAAAACCACATGTGTTACTGCAAGGTTAAAGGTAAACACAGAAAAGTCATTTGCTAAAAGAAAACCCTTGAGAAGAAAGATGAGTATGACATGTCAAGTGAACTCTCATAGCTATTGCTGATGTGGAATAGTACTGGAGGTATTTACAACCAGAATAACACGACTTCATTTATTCTAAGAAAAACTGGTTGACGAAAGAAATGTCCCAGGAATTTTAATGTGGTATAAGATATTAGCGCCTTAACTGGGAGAAAAAATTTTCCTAACCAAACATAAAAAAGGAAATTTTATTTTTATTTTCTAATTATGATAAGAAAAAAACTTTAATGAGAAGTTATCAACTTTACTATATACTTATATTCTTTTGTTTTCTCTTTGAGATTTGTACATAGAAATATTTCATGTACATGTGTATCATAGCTCACTATTTATACTAATTTATTTTATTTATTTATGCTTTCTTTTGGGTCACACCCAGCAATGCTCAGGGGTTTCTCCTGGCTCTGCACTCAGGAATTCCTCCTGGCAGTGGTCGGGGGACCATATGGGATGCCAGGGATCGAACCCGGCCAGCATGAGCCGGCTGCATGCAAGGCAAACACCCTACCCGCTGGGCTATCACACCCGCTGGCTATCTAAAGTATTTATACTACTTTAGAGCCCATTTATAAATTGGCTTACATCACACTTGGCATTTTTATTTGAACTGGGTTTTTCTAACTGTTTTCTGACACAGCAGTTTTTTTAAAAATACTTTTTATACAGTTCACTGTTTTGTAGTTAGAAGCTGCCTAAAGTAACAATTGAAAAAAGAAAAGACTGTCTTTTCTGGAATATGATAGCATCCTATATACTGGTAATACTGTTGTAATGGAGTTGTTATTTTAACTATTAGGCAAGTGGAAAAGAAACATAATCATGGAGTCACAATATAGAATGATTCTTCTTTAGGTGTATGGAGGTTGGCCTCCAGAAGAATGAAAACTAATAGAAAGCTTAATTTATGATCTCTGTAAATAGAAGTTACAGAGGTAATGGACTTAAAAATGGACTTTTTAGAACAGTAGTTTCATCATCTGCCAGTAGCATGCAAAAAACCAGAAAAGATTGTCTTTAGAAAAAAATAATACAGTACTTTGCCAGGAAATGAAAAGCAGATTGTAAGGAATGTGTGGTGTTGGAATGTTTTATGCATAAAACTGTACCACAGTGCCTAAAATAGAATAAAAATTTAAAACCATTTCATTTACATTCAATGAGAGAGAGAGACAGAGATAGAGAGAAACAAGGAGCATGTGTTAAACAATATATTCCTTTTCGGTATTTTATAGACCTTATATCCTAAACAGTGTGTCATATTTAGAGTTAAAACATTATAATGAATACTTAACACAGCATACTTGTAAATTGTCATATACCGTGACAATATAATGGCAAATTATTGGTCTGGATCATTGCCCTTCAATGATCCAGTTTTTTCCACTTCATTTCACAATCATTTTACTTTAACAGTAAAGGAACTGTGGAATAATGACTGTCTCCTAACAATGGATTTTCCTTAAGTATCATGGTTCTATTAGGTTAACAGTACTGCTATAAAAGATTATGCTTCAATTATAAGTTTTCTATAACCACTAATGAGTGACTAAAAACCAAAAAGGGCATCCCTCTGCCTACTCTGGAATTCCATTTCAGGCAAACTTACAAAGAAGTAAATTCAATTAAAAATTTATATGAGAAGCTCACTTACCAAAATTTGAGAAGTTTGCAGGGTTTATGTTCATATGTTAAACCTACAGGCGACCATAAAAGAAAAGAAAACAGTGAGCAATCTCCTTCCACAGAAGGGAGTAAATGACAAGTAACAGAGTGAAAGTCAGCTAAAGTCAATTATGTCTGCTATGGAGATTTTCTATGGCTCTGTGAACTAATTTAGGAGCAGTTATGCTCAACAGTGAGAGGAGTAGAGAAGAGGAAGTACACAAAAAATAATCCAACATTACAAACAAATATTTCAGGGTAACATAAGGTAAATAGGAACATAGGCAGGTCAGACCCTTGAGGAATTTAGAATTACATTAAAGAAGCAAGACAAATCTCTAAAAGCAGCTATAAAGCATATGAAACAATCTGTGCAAAAGTTTATAGTTCTATAATTAAGCTACCAAAGTGGTAATATTTCCACCCATTAACAGATAATCAGGTAGTAACTGCTTGGTGAGGAAGCTATGTTAATAAAAGAAAATAAAAGCAAGGATCTTTGCAACAGTAGGACTTGCATGTGTTTACTTTATACTACAGTTTTTGGCTGGGTTCTTAACTGAAAACCTATATGTAAATGTACATAATTAATCTATGATCCATAGGTTTAAGTAAGTAGAACCTATGATTACCAGACAAATAGTCTTACATTAATGTCTTATAGAACATTCAGAATCTCTCTACTATTCATATTGACCCTCATATTTTCAACATTAAAAATAAAATTAAATTTATCCTGAATATATATCTACTTAACAATGTAAGTATTTTGCTCTTCTGTCTCCGAATCCAGAAAAATGAAACAAAAAATAAAAAGGAACAAAGAGGGACTACAGAGATAATACTTTGGGTAAGACACTTGCCTAGTATATGGCCAACCTAAATTCAATCTCCAGCAAGCCATGTAGAACTCAAACACCACCAGGAGTGTTCCCTGAAGGTAGAGCCAGAGAACGTCCTTAGCTCTGATGAGTGTGGCCAAAAGACAAGGAAAGGAAGGAAAAAACATACTGATCTACATGAAGCAACTCACAATGGTTGTTTTATTAAAAAAGGGGAAACTGATTCAATGCTTACTTTTGCTAGCAGACATCAGAGTAAATCACATTCTCCCTGGTAAATTTCCAATGACAAGAACTCTTTAAAAAATCAGTTTTACAAAATATAAGTATATGATACATTTTTAATTGTTCTGAAACATGAATATAAAGTAACTTCCTGATTAATGACCAATTACTTTCAGAAATCAGAATACTACATCAATATCAACCTCACTATTATGTACTATTTGTTTTTTTAATTTTATTTTTTAGTTAATACTCTTATTATACCACAGTGAGATATACAATTACAAAGATGTTTGTATTTGGGTTACATCTTACAGTGTTCCAGCACCCATCCCTCCACCAGTGCCCATTTCCCACCACCATGACCCCGATTACCTCCCCCCCCATCCCCTAAACTGCCTCTATGGCCAATTTATTATCTCTTTCTCTTTCTCTTTCTCCATCACTCTCTTACTTCTCATACACATTGTGGATTGCGATACATACATTTAGAAATCTTAATGCCTGTATTTAATGCTCAGTTTTAGGTTGGTATTAACACTTTCGACAATTATTAGCACTTTGTTCCCTTCTCTGTCTTACATAACCTCTGACTCCCACGCATTTGCATAATTTTCATCTTTGATAAGCCCTCCTGATCCATGTTTTGCCTGACCTTGGATATTGGTATCAGACTATATATATATATATATATATATATATATATGTGTGTGTGTGTGTGTGTGTGTGTGTGTGTATGTCATGCAAATAAATTCAGTCATGCTATATGTCTTTTTCCTTCTGGCTAATTTCACTGAAGATGATCCTCTCCATGTCCATCCATTTAAAGGCAAAATTCATAACTTCATTTTTCGTAACAGCTGCATAGTATTCCATTGTGCAGATGTACCAAAGTTTCTTTATCCAAGTCATCAGTTCTCAGGCACTTTGGCTGTTTCCAGATTCTGGCTATTGTGAATAGTGCTGCTAAATAAAGGTGCAGATGGTATTTTCGCTGTGTGTTTTTGGCTTCCCAGGGTATATTCCCAAGAGTGGTATGGCTGGGTCAAATGGGAGCTCGATGTCTAGTCTTTGGAAGAATGTCCATATTGTTTTCCAAAAAGGCTGTACCAGGCGACATTCCCACCAACAATGTATGAGAGTCCCCTTTTCCCCACATCAATATCAGCACTTGTTGCTTTTACCCGTTTGAACATTGGCCAGTCTCTGTGGTATGAGGTGGTATCTCATTGTTGGTTTGATTTGCATCTCTCTGATGAGTAATGATGTTGAGCATTTTTTCATATGCCTTTTGGCCATTCGAATTTCTTCCTTGTCAAAGTTTCTGTTCATATCTTCTCCCCATTTTTTTAATGGGGTTGGCTGTTTTCTTCTTATATAGCTGTACCAGTGCCTGTTATATCCTGGATGTTAACCCCTTATCAGATGAGTATTGGGTGAATATTCTTTCCCATTCTGTGGACTGTCTTTCTATCTTGGTTACTGTTTCTTTCGAGGTGCAGAAGTTCTTTAGTTTCATGTAGTCCCATATGTTTATCTTTTCTTCTAGTTGCTTTGCTAATGGTGTTTCACCTTTGAAGATGTCTTTAGCTTCAATGTCGTGGTGTGTTTTTCCTATATTTTCTTCAATGTACTTTTATGGATTCAGGTCTGATATTGATATCTTTAATCTATTTTGATCTGATTTTTGTGTAAGGTGTTAGACACAGATCCAAATTCATTTTTTTACATGTAGCTGTCCAGTTTTCCCAGCACCACTCGTTGAAGAGGCTTTACCTACTCCAGTTTGAACTCTTTTGCACCTTTATCAAAGATTAACTGATCATGTGTTGGAGGGTGGGTGTCAGAATACTCACTCTATTCCATAGGTCCACAGGTCTGTTTTTATTCCAGTACCATGCTGTTTTTATTACTGCTACTTTGTAGTACAGTTTGAGGTTGGGAAAGGTGATGCCTCACATCTTCTTTTTCCCGAGGATTGCTTTAGCTATCCGTGGGGGTTTATTATCCCATATGAATTTCAGGAGTGTTTGGTCAATTTCTTTAAAGAATGTCATGGGTTTCCTTATAGGAACCACATTGAAACTGTACAAAGCTCTAAGGAGTATTACCATCTTGACACTGTTAATTCTCCCCATCCATGAGCAGGGAATGTGTTTCCATTTCCTCGTGTCCTCTTTTATTTATTGAAGCAGTGTCTTGTAGTTCTCTTCTTATAGGTCCTTTACACACTTGGTTAAACTGATTCCTAGGTATTTGATTTTATGTGGTACAATTGTGAATGGAATTGATTTCTTAATATCCCTTTCTTCTCTTTCGTTATTTGTGTATAGGAAAGCCACCGACTTTTTTGGGCATTGATTTTGTACCCTGCCACTCTACTATTCATATCTATTGTTTCTAAGAGTTTTTGGGTTGAGAGTTTAGGGTTCTCTAAGTATAATATCATGTCATCTGCAAATAATGATAGCTTGATTTCTTCCTTGCCTATCTGGATGCCCTTAATGTCCTTTTCTTCTCTGATTGCTATGGCGAGTACTTCCAGTACTATATTGAATAAAAGAGGTGAGAGAGGGCAACCTTGTCATGTTCCTGATCTTAAGGGGAAGGCTTTCAATTTTTCCCCATTGAGAATGACACTCGCTGTGGGTTTTTGGTAGATGGCTTTGACTATCTTGAGGAAGCTTCCTTCAATTCCCATTTTCTGGAGGGTTTTATCATGAATGGGTGCTGGATCTTGTCAAATGCTTTTTCTGCATCTATTGATAGGATCATATGGTTTTTATTTTTTCTCTTATTGATATGATGTATTATGTTGATTGATTTGCGAATGTTGAACCATCCTTGCATTCCTGGGATGAATCCTACTTGGTCATGATGTATGATCTTTTTGATGAGTCTTTGGATTCTGTTGGCTAGTATTTTGTTGAAGATCTTAGCATCTGTGTTCATCAAGGAGATTGGTCTGTAATTTTCCTTCTTTGTGTTGTCTCTCCCTGTTTTGGGTATCAGGGTGATGTGTGCCTCGTAGAAGCTGTTTGGGAATGTTTCTGTTTCTTCTATTTCCTGGAAGAGCTTGAACAGGACAGGCAGTAGGTCCTCCTTAAAAGTTTGGTAGAATTCACTAGTGAACCCATCTAGACCTGGGCTTTAGTGTTTTGGCAGACTTTTAATTGCTGTTTCAATTTCCTTATGGCGATAGGCTTATTCAGGTATTGGATGTATTCTTGTTTCAATCTTGGGAGGTTATAGGACTTCAGGAATTTATCCATTTCTTCTAGGTTCTCATGTTTCGTGGCACACAGGTATTCAAAGTAATCTTTGATGATCTTTTGGACTTCTGTGTTTTCTGTTGTGACGTCACCATTTTCATTTCTGATTCTGTTTATTTGGGTTCTCTCTTTCCCTGCCTTACAAATCTTGCCAGTGGCTTGTCGATCTTGTTTAATTTTTCATAGAAGCAGCTCTTGGTTTCATTAATCTTTCATATTTTTTTTTGGTTTCCAGCTCGTTGATTTCTCCTCTAAGTTTTATTATTTCCTTCCTTCTGTCTGGGTTGGGCTTCTTTTGTTGGTCTTTTTCTATTATTTTCAGCTGTGAGGTCAGGTTATTTATGTGGGCCCTTTCTTCTTTCCTGATGAATGCTTGCAGAGCTATGAACTTTCCTCTTAACACAGTTTTTGCTGTGTCCCACAAGTTCTGATTGTTGGTATCTTCATTGTCATTTGTTTCTAGGGGTCGTTGGATTTCCTGTTTGATTTCTTCTATGACCCATTTGTTGTTCAGCAGTGAGCTGTTCAGTTTCCAGGTGTTTGGTTTGACTCCCTGCTTCTGCGTACGGTGAACTACTATTTTCAGTTCATCTTGATCTGAAAAGATAGTTGACACAATTTCTATCATTTTTATTATGTTGAGGTATGGTTTGTGACTCAGTATATGGTCTATCTTGGAGAATTTTCCATGTGCACTGGAAAAAATCTGTATTCAGCTTTTTTGGGATGAAAAACCCTGTATATATCAACCAGCTCTCTTTCTTCTATTTCTTCCTTCAGAGCCAGTATTTCCCTGGCGCCGTTTCAGTCTTGTCGATCTATCCATAGACGATAAGGCAGTGTTGAAGTCTCTGACTATTACTGTGGTACTGCTAATGTCTTCTTTGAGGTCTAATAATAGTCGTTTTAAGTATTTTGCTGGCCCCTCGTTTGGCGCATATATGTTTAGTAGTGTGATTTCTTCCTGGTATACATACCCCTTAATTATTAAGTAATGGCCTTCATTGTACCTTTTAACTTTTTCAGCCTGAAGTCTATTGTCAGATAAGAGTATAGTCACACCCACCTTTTTGGAGGAGTTGTTTGTGTGGAGAATCGTTTTCCAGCCTTTGACTTTGAGTCTGTGTTTGCTCTGATTATTCAGATGTGTTTCTTGTAGGCAGCAGAATGCTGCATTCATTTTTTAATCCATTTTGCCACCCTATGTCTCTTAATTGGTGCATTTAGACTGTTGACATTGAGAGATATTATTGTCATTGGATTTTGTGTCATCTTTCTGTTTAAACTTGTTGTGGTTTGGGGTTGTCTTATTTTACAATAGACCCTTTTATCCTTCTTTTAAAGTTGGTTGTGAGTCTATGAATTTCTTGAGTTGTTTATCAGTGAAGTTGTTTATCTTTCCTTCACATCTGAAAGTAAGTCTAGCTGGGTAAAGAATTCTTGGTGAAGCCTGCTATTCATTGAGTCTTTTCACAATATCCCACCCTTGTTTTCGGACTTGGAGTGTTTCATCTGAGAAGTCTGCTGTAAATCTCAGGGGTGTTCATTTGTATGTGATTTCCTTCTTTGATCTTGCTGCTTTTAGTATTCTATCTCTGTCTATCGTTTTTGTCATTTTAATAAGGATGTGTCTTGGAGTATTCTTATTGGGGTTTCTTTTTAGCTGGTATCCTCCAGGCCTCCTGTATCTGGGAGCATGCTTTCTTCAGTTCAGGGAATTTCTCAGCGATGATGCTTTGACAGTTTCTTCTTCATCAGGGTTTTCTTCTTGCCCTTCTGGGACCCCAATGATGTGTATGTTGTTCCTTTTGGCTTATCCCGATTTTCTCTGGTAGTCTGTTTGTTGATTGTGAGTCTTTTCTCCATCTTCTGGTGTTGTCTACGGAATCTCTGAACCTCGTCTTTGAGATCACTAATTCTTTCTTCAGTAGCTGTTACTCTGCTTTGGAGGCCTTCCCCTGTGTTTTTCAGTTCACTTACCTCATTTTTAATATCTGTCATTTCTGCTTGTACTTTGTTCTGAAATTTACTTAATTCTGCTTTCATGTTCTCTTTGTATTTTATTGACTTTGTATTCCATTGTTTCTTTAGTTCCTTGTGAATCTTTAACAGTTCCTTCTGAAAATCCTTTTCAGAGATGTTATATAGCTCATCATTATTGCTTGCCTCATCTGTATTAGTGACTTAAATCGTAGAGCTTGAAGGACTTCTGCGTTACTTTACCATAATGACTATCGTAGGTTGAAAGTGTGTGTTATGGGTGACTAGTCAATAGAGTTAGTAGGTGCCTGTATTACTTTGTAGTTAGGGATGTATAGCAAAGAATGTAGGGGCAAATGCTCAATGGTATCTCAGGTAGATAGATATTGCTTCACACGGAGTGTTCTGGGTGGTTCTTGTGTCAGGAGGTCGGGATGGAGATAATCCAGTGGAAGATCCGAAAAAGCTGGGTGTGGCTCGGTCCCCTTCTCAAAATTGTAGCCCTTTATGCTGGAAAGGGGGTGTCCCGGAGGCTGCCCGCCACGGGAACGCACCTGGTTTGGAGAGTGGGGAGCTGCTGGGCGTCCGGGGGCGGATGGTGTCAGGAGGGCAGTCCTAGGAGGCTGGTTGTGGCTTGGTCCCCTTCTCAAATGTCAAGCCCTTTATGCTGGAAAGGGGTGCCTCCGGGGCTGCATGCTGTGGGCTGGGTGAATATTCTTTCCCATTCTGTGGACTGTCTTTGTATCTTGGTCACTGTTTCTTTTTGAGGTGCAGAATGTTTTTAGTTTCATGTAGTCCCATAGGTTTATCTTTGCTTCTAGTTTGCTTTGCTAGTGGTGTTTCATCTTTGAAGATGCCTTTAGCTTCAATGTCATGGAGGGTTTTTCCTATATTTTCTTCAATGTACTTTATGGATTCAGGTCTGATACTGAGATCTTTAATCCATTTTGATTTGATGCAAGGGTCCTTCTAGGCGAGATCCTAGTATTTCATCCAAAAGTCAGATACAGATACTTTTTACTTGCTTGAATTGGTTTAATATCATGCTGCAAACACTTGTTACCTTTATAAGAAATAGAATTACTGTGTCAACTGCCTTGAGTAATAAAAGCAAATAAATAACTGAAGACTTTACCACAGGTAAGTAGACCATGCACGTTAGAAAAGAAATAAAACTGAATTTTATAATAGATATTTCATTGAAGGAAATATCTAAGTAGAACTCTAAAATATTCATAAGTATTAAAATCTGTTCTGACAAAAATGAGGAAGAATTATAGGCTCAGAAATATCTAGTGGAAAACTACTTTCAAAGGGCAGTTATCTCCTATTTTGCCGGTTAGTCTTACAATTTAGTCAAAGTATAGGGTTTATATGAGAGTACACATATAATACACTAAACTAGTTCATCACATATGACAGCTAAATATTTTATAGATTAAATTAAAATGTAGGGTATATACTAGCCCAAGCAATTAAAATTTTATCCAACCAAAAATGTTTTATGGAACAACCATAGAGAAAATAATATCTCCAACTTTTCCACTTCTTAGTTACATTAGCACAGTAAGTTAAGATTCTTACCGATAGCTATACAGTCTCTGATTGATATCCATTTTACTAACAAGTACTTAATAATGAAGAGAACAAATAATTAATTTGTCAGTCCACACACCACAGTAGTCAAAATTATTCCTAGCTCTGAGCACAGGGATAATTCCTGGCAGAGCTTAGGAGAGCATATAGAATGTCTGTGATCAAACGTGGCTGGACTGCTTGCAAGGGGCAGTGCCCTATCTTCCATACTACCTCTCCAACAACTAATTTATTAGTGAAAAGCAACAAAATGTTGCCACAGAACTTTCTCTCTCTCCCTCTCTCTCTCCTCTCTCTCCTCTCTCTCTCTTTCTCTCTCATCTCTCTCTGTCTCTGTCTCTCCCCAAATACAGTCCTTTTAGCAGACTGTGGTTTTGTTAGCCTGGCAAAATGAGCATGTCAATTTTCATTTGCAAATTTTTATCCAGTTAAAATGGGATTTTGAAGAGATGCATCACTGCCTCTCCATTAATAACATCAAATTCCTTTTTCTTGGCTTACATTATAGTCATTTCATTCTTGATTCCACCAATCATTTATGTGACTTTGTCTCAAAAGGGGGAAAAATCCAACAGAAAATAAAGGCAGAACTGAATATTTTGCCTCTGTTAATATGAGTGACATAAATATAAGATATAGCAAGTTATTTCAGCCTTAAATACTAAGAAATATCTTATTGAAAGGAAAGAAGGAAAGAGAAAGGCATGCAGGCAGGAATAAGAAGGCAGGAAAGCAGGAAGGCAGGAAGGGAGGAAGGCAGGAAGGCAGGATGGCAGGATGGCAGGAAGACGGGAAGGCAGTAAGGCAGGAAGGCAGGATGGCAGGAAGAAGGAAGGAAGGAAGGGTGGAAGGAAGGATGGAAAGAAGGAAGGAAGGAAGCAAGGAAGGAAGGAAGGAAGGAAGGAAGCAAGGAAGGAAGGAAGGAAGGAAGAATTCTTTATCAAAGTAAATCTCAACCTATTAAAAAATTGTGACTGAAACAGAGTGAAAACATGTTCACTTGTTAAATCAATGTATCCAATCTTATAGTATATTTCACTGTATCACTGTCTTCCCATTGTTCATCGATTTGCTCGACTGGGCACTAGTAACATCTCATTAGTCCTGTCACAAGCAAGTGTAACCTAAGGGCATCTGCTTGCTCCAGGGACAGGAGGAGCCCGAAACCATTCTTCAGGTCATGGAACTGAGGTCCATAATGGTTACTAGTTTTAGCATAACAAGTAAATAAAACACGGGTAGCTTGGCAGGTTTTGCCATGTAGGTGGTATAGTCTCAGTAGAAGGCTCTCATCTTGAGCATTTACTGAAATGCTAAAAATCTATTTGGGGACATTGAAAAACTAGTAATTGACAATAGCATCTAAAGTGCTAAGACTAAAACAAATAAAGTGCTCTAATAACTACTACCAGGAACCACTAGAAAGAAGAAAACATTTAAACCAAATTTCTCAAAGATGAAAATCAAGCAGTGTGATAAAAAGCTGGGCAGAAAAGCTAAACAGCTGCTGATTTTTTTTTGTTCTCAAAGTATCAAACAATTAATAGCTGATAGCAGGTCTTTTCTTCAATCCTTAAATTCACCAATTAAAAAAAAAACCCTATTTTTTCTTGAGATTTAAGGTGTTCAAAATCTTAAGATTAAACTGTCAACAACAAAAAAGTCACTAAGTGGGGCCAGTTGAGAAACTCCCGGGCGGGAGTGTACACTATGGGAGAAGGCCCAATCTGATCCCTCAGACTCTGTAGTAGCAGAGGGGCCAGTGAGAAACTCGCTGGGCGGGAGTGTACTCTGTAGGAGAAGGCCCAAGTCTGATCCCTCAGACCGTGTAGTACCAGAGGGGCCAGTGAGAAACTCATGGAGCAGGAGTGTACACTCTGTGGTCTGAGAAGGCCCAATTCTGAACCCTCAGACCGTAGCGCCAGAGGGGCCAGTGGCGGGGCAGGAGTGTACACTCTGTGGGAGAAGGCACAAGTCATAGTATATTTACCAAACATTTTAATCACAGGTAATGTATGATTCATAAAACATAATATTAAAGTTCAAAGCTTTATTATTTAGTATAATCTTTCTATTCATCGAGAGTTGGTGCAATAAAGTACTTTTTAAGGCACAGATGTGATATTGGCTGAGAGATAGTACTGTAAGTAGGTAACTTGTCTTACAAACAGATAGCCGAAATTTTATTGTTATCAGCACCCTATATGGCCCTCACCAAGATTGATCTGAGTGCAGAGCCAGGAATAATCTTGAGCACTGATGGGTAGGCCCCAACTCCCCCAAAAAAATAAAGCACATATGGACTAAACATTGGTATAATTCCAATACAAATAAGATTATGCTATGTTGTTACCTATAGCAATTATGGACTATTCATCAGATTTGCCTGCTGTTTGCATGACTCAATTATTAGACAACATTTGAATTTCACAAGCAGAGATATCAGGCTGTCACTTTTGCCTGCAGGTAGCCATACACAATCCAAGGCGATTGCTCTTTATAATTTCCATGCAGACCTCTGATTGATGGAGTGATAAAGTTTTAAAATGTTGTCAGTAAAGCAAAACTTGGTCCAGGTGTTTTGTGATCTTTATGCTCTTGACTTTCAAGGGTAAAGCATTTCCTCTGCAGTCAGACTTCATCACAACTCATGGGAAAAAAAGAAAATTCTGATCTGGAATGTAGTAGAATCTTTATTTTCAACTCAGGAACCAGATAATAGCAATCTTTCATCTCGTGCTAGAAATACAGATTTCTAGACTGAGTTCCAGAGATACTAAAGTATCAATACTTTACCAATTTTCAGGAATTAAGAATTCATTTTAAAGTGTTAAAAGCCTAATAGAAATGTGACTAGAGTAATAGTATGGCAGGTAGGGCCTTTGCCTTGGTTGTGGCCAACCCAGGTTTGATCCATATGGTCCCCTAGCACCACAAGGAGTAATTCCTGAGTGCAGAGCCAAAAGTAACTCCTGAGTATTGCCAGGTGTGACCCAAAAAAGCCAAAAAAAAAGGTCATGGTTATGCAATATAATATAGCAGCTCAAGTACATTCATGTTCCCTTTGAAAAATAACATGGACTAACATGAATCTTAGGTCACTGTAACTGTGCTGTTCATAGTAATGAATTCATTCATCTTTAGACACAATCCCAAACAAATATGACTTTTTTCTATATGCATTTCTTAGATGAACTCTGCCAATTTTAAGCCTGCATTTTATTTTGACATATTTTACTCCTCTTTTTAATGAAGTAGCCTCGTATATCAGTGCACATCTCAAGAATCCAATGAAGATTGCTCCAGCTTCATTAGAAAGTTTGTGTCTAAGGTATCTGGTTGTAGCCAGTTATCAGTAACTGCTTCTGATTACATGCTTAATATCCACTAGCAGCAATAAATGGTGCATTTTATAAGTATGTAAAAAAGTAAAATATTTTTATGTTTCAAATATTATAATTTATTATGTTTGTTGCTCAAATCATTCTAGGAAAATCCCAACAACAGATTTTTTGTCATTTAATTAAAAAATATTACTCATATGAAGAAAGCGGAGCTTTGATGTAAGAAACCTGGACTTTCTTACCTACATGTTTGAATTTATAAACATGTTAATATAAAATTTTCTTTCACTGGTAGAAGGCAATAGGAAGAAGTAAATGAAAATAGTTTTTATCTGTTAAAATAATATTTTGAAGCTTTTCCAGAGGTTGTTGCAACAAAGATGTCTGATGTTGCTGTCATTTCAATGAACATGACATTGATTTTTCTTTCTGATAATCAAGAAACTATCCTATCTAAATCAATTTATATGCACCTGTGTGATAGACTACACAAAAAACACATTAAATTGCATTTTGCCTACACAGCAGAACTACAAAGTTCACAGTTTCTTTCTTGTCTCAGGGAGTTTATTCAAATCAGTCTTCTTGATTTTTTTGGTTCCCAAAGACCTATCAATTTAGCCTTGTTTTTATTTTACCATCTCTTGTCTAGTTGTTTGGATATGGTGATTTTGTTTTAAACTGTCTTCAACTGCCATTCTCTAGGGGGAAAAGACTAATGTTTTCTTAACAAGTCAAAGAAAGAAAACTCATCTTAACCAAAATTTAAAAAAAACAGTTGTATCATACTGATGATAAGCTGATTACAAGCCTCACTCGTCAGAGTCCCACCTTACAGCAGTCTTTTTCCAAGCCCAGCCCAGGTATGCCTGACCCAGAGACTCACATACACGGGGCAGAGCTGCAACTGGTTCCCCCTGTGCCCAACTGATCACGAGGTGCCTGGTAGAGATGGCGGGTTCTAGTCCTGGTCCGCCACCCCAGCAGAGCTTCGCAAGAAGACAGAGGAAGCCTCACACCATGAGGACCGCCATTTTCCACATTCAGACTCCCCTGCTCATCAGAGCTCCACCCAGCAGAAGAGATGATCACAAGCCCGTTCATCAATAAATGCTCGAGATGAGAGGTGAATCAAGAGTATCCCACCTGCATGGCAGAGCCTGGTAAGCTACCTGTGCCATATATGATATGCCAAATACCAATAACAATTATAGACTTCATTCCCATGACCTGAAGGAATGGTTTTAGGCTCATCATGTTCCTGGAGGAGCAGATGCCCTTGGACTACACTAGCATGTGACAGGATGTATGGAGATATTACTGGTGCCTGCTCGAACAAATCAATGAACAACGGGAAGACAAGTGACAAGTGAAGTGAAGCATCTTACTACCTGTCCCTCAACCAAACAGACAATAAGAGAAAAAAAGTGGAAAGCCACTAAACAATTTTTTACAACTTCAATAAACTTAACTTCAAGAAACTGATGATGTTGCCAGTACTTTTTTTCACAACACTAAAAAAAAAATCATTTCGAGTTTCATGTGTTACCACTAGACTTACATAACTCTATACTCAAATGCCTGTTATCTTTCACAGTTCCATCAACATGGTTAAATCCAAAGTAATAAAACTTCCCAAATGTTACACCCAACATCGTAGATTTTTTTTAATATCTACACAGAAACACTGATGAAGTCACAAACTTTGGCCAACAATTCAACAATGAAAGTGCACTGAAAACATCTAGTCATCAATAATGGAAAACAGGGACCCAGCTGCTAACAAAAAAGTAGAAACAGGAAATGATTGTTACCATTTACTTTTACCATTTAAAAAATCTCTCCATTTTATGATGGTGTAATTAGTTATTGAGCTTAGTGTTTTGTATATTTGCATATTAGCTCTTTAGCTAATGTAATGTAAGCAAGTATTTTCTCTAATTTGGTAAGTTGTCATATTTTAACACAAGTTTCTTTTTATCATATGTATTTTTAAATTAATGTAGTTTCATTTGTTTGCTTTTGTTTTCTTTGTCAATGGTATAAAATAATTGAAGGCTCATCTGAGGTCTAAATCTTCATGAGTTCTGTCTCTATTTTGTTCAGTGGATTTATGAATTTTGATCTAATTTGTTGGTCTTTAACATACTTTGAATTAGCTACTCCAGTTTTTTTTAATTTTTTTAATTGTGACTCTCCAATTATCTAATCACTATTTGATGAGGAGGCTTTCTTTGCTTCACTACATGTCCCTAGATTCTTTGTCATAGAATAAATCTCCATAAATCTGAGGGTTAATCTCTGGGCTCTCCATTTTGTTCATTTGATTTTAAAGTCTATCTTTATTGAGACACTATGTTGTTTTTACTGCTATAGCATTATAGTATAACTCAATGTCAGTAAAATGCATTTTACCAACATTTATATAAAAGGCCAACCGCTGGCTGGTTAGCTCAGTTGGTTACAGTGTGGTGCTGATATATAAAAAGGCCATCTTCTTCCATATGTTTGGAAAAATATTTATTAGATTTTATACACACACACACACACACACACACATAACCAGCTTATTTACCCACACATGAAGATACACGTTCATTTGAGAATCCTGACATCTATGTTGGTGCCCAGAGGACATGGGAGAGTTTCCACCAATAGTTAGCTTGGCCATGGGGGAGTTTCCACCAATAGTTAGCTTGTTCAGGAGTCCAATGCTAAGGTCCAAGAAAGTGCTGTCTGGGGTCTTTATTCTGCTAAGGGACATCAGGGCTACCTTGGAGGTTCTTGGAGACCTGCAAGATTTGAATATATCTAGTGATCCTTGGGGGCTCAAAACCTGTAACAAGAAGCCAAGTTATGCCTGGGATAGAACTAGATGGAGGACAGGCAAATCAGACACCCTAACATCTATATCATTTCTTCAGACCACTACATTCTAAATTATAAAGTGAAACATTTCCTCATAGCCCAACCCAAGCAGAAAGAAAGAAATAATAAAACTTAGAGCAGAAATCAATGAGATGGAATGTCAAAAAAACAATCCAGAAGATCAACGAAACCAAAAGCTGGTTCTTTGAAAAAATAAACAAGATTGACAAACAACTTGCAAGACTTGTAAGAAAAGGAAAAGAGAGAACCCAAATAAATAGAACGAGAAATGAAAACGGAGACATCACAACTGAAAACACAGAAATTCAAAAGATCATCAGAGATTACTATGAGAGCCTGTATGCCACGAAACAAGAGAACCTAGAAGAAATGGACAAATTCCTGAATTCCTATAGCTTCCCAAGTCTGCAACAAGAAGATTTGGAATACCTCAACAAACCTATCTCCATCGAGGAAATAGAATCGGTAATCAAAAGTCTCCCTAAACACAAAAGCCCAGGCCCAGATGGATTCACCAGTGAATTCTACAAAACCTTTAAAGAGGACCTACTCTCAATTCTTTTTAAGCTCTTCCAGCAAATTGAAGAAACAGAAATACTCCCAAATAGCTTTTACGAGGCACATATCACCCTGATACCCAAAGCAGACAAAGATGTCACAAAAAAGGAAAACTACAGACCAATCTCCCTGATGAATACAGATGCTAAGATCTTCAACAAAATACTAGCAAATAGAATCCAAAGAGTCATCAAAAAGATTGTACACCATGACCAAGTGGGATTCATACCGGGAATGCAAGGATGGTTCAACATCCGCAAGTCAATCAACATAATACATCATATCAACAAAAAGAAAAAGAAAAAACCATATGATCATATCAATAGATGCAGAGAAGGCATTTGACAAGATTCAACACCCGTTCATGATGAAAGCTCTCCGTAAAATGGGGATTGAAGGAACCTTCCTCAAGATAATCCAGGCCATCTACTACAAGCCCACAGCGAGCATCATTCTCAATGGGGAAAAACTGAAAGACTTCCCCTTAAGATCAGGGACAAGACAAGGCTGCCCACTCTCACCACTTCTATTCAATATAGTACTGGAAGTACTTGCCATAGCAATCAGGGAAGAAAAAGACATTAAGGGCATCCAGATAGGAAGGGAAGAAGCTAAGTTATCACTATTTGCAGATGACATGATATTATACCTGGAAAACCCAAAACTCTCTACCAAGAGGCTCCTAGAAATAATACATTCTTACAGTAGAGTAGCAGGATACAAAATCAATACCCAAAAAGTCAATGGCCTTCCTATATGCAAACAGCGAAAGAGAAGAAAGGGACATTAAAGAAACTATCCCATTCACAATTGCACCGCAGAAAATCAAATACTTAGGAATCAGTCTGACAAAGAATGTAAAGGATCTCTACAAAGAAAACTACAAAACGTTACTTCAGGAAATAAAAGAAGACCTGCGGAAATGGAGACACATTCCCTGCTCATGGATTGGAAGGATTAACATTATCAAAATGGTAATACTCCCTAGAGCTTTATACAGATTCAATGCGGTCCCTATAAAGATACCCATGATGTTCTTCAAAGAAATTGAACAAACACTCCTGAAATTTGTATGGAATAATAAAACCCCACGAATAGCTAAAGCAATCCTTGGGAAAAAGAAGATGGGAGGTATCACTTTCCCCCAACCTCAAGCTCTACTACAGAGCAGTTGTAATTAAGACAGTGTGGTATTGGTATAGAGACAGACCCGTAGACCTATGGAATAGAACTGAGTATCCTGAAACGCACTCACAAATATACAACCACTTAATCTTCGATAAAGGAGCAAAAAAATATTAAGTGGAGCAAAGAAAGCCTCTTCAACAAGTGGTTCTGGGAAAACTGGGCAGCTACATGTAAAAAAAAATGAACTTAGACCTCCTTCTAACGCCATGCACAAAAGTCAGATCAAAATGGATTCTAGATCTCGATATCAGACATGAATCTATAAGGTACATCGAAGAAAACATAGGAGAAACGCTCTATGACATCGAAACGAAAAGTATCTTTAAAGACGACACACCACTGACCAAGCAAATGGAAGCAATGATAAACAAATGGGATTATATAAAATTGAAAAGCTTCTGCACCTCAAAAGAAACGATGACCAAGATACAAAGACAATCCACAGAGTGGGAAAGGATATTCACCCAATACCCATCTGACAAGGGGTTAATATCCAGAATATATCAGGCACTGGTAGCACTCCACAAGAAGAAAACAGCCAACCCCATCAAAAAATGGGGAGAAGAAATGAACAGAAGCTTCCAAAAAAGAAGAAATTCGAATGGCCAAAAGGCATATGAAAAAGTGCTCTTCATCTTTAATCATCAGGGAGATGCAAATCAAAACAACAATGAGGTACCATCTCACCCCACAGAGACTGGCACACATCCAAAACAGTAAGAACAATCGGTGCTGGCGTGGATGTGGGGAAAAAGGGACTCTCATCCACTGCTGGTGGGAGTGCCGACTGGTCCAGCCCTTTTGGAAAACAATATGGACATTCCTCCGAAAGCTAGATATTGAGCTCCCATTTGATCCAGCAATAGCACTCCTGGGAATATACCCTAGAGACCGAAAAACACATAGCAGAAACACTATCTGTACTTCTTTATTCATCTCTGCGCTATTCACTATAGCTAGAATCTGGAAACAACCTAAATGCCCGAGAACAGAGGACTGGCTAAAGAAACTGTGGTTCATCTACACTATGGAATACTATGCGGCTGTCAGAAAGGATGAAATTATGAAATTTACCTGCAAATGGATGGACATGGAGTCTATCATGCTGAGTGAAATTAGTCAGAAGGAAAAGGACAGATATAGAATGACTGCATTCATTAATAGGATATAGATACCAGTGTTTTAATAAATATGGGAAATGGTAATGGCAGATTAAAACTCACCACTGAATATATACAAAGAGACTTAAGTGATAAACTCTAAATATCTGCAGGGCTAGCCACAATGCGTAAAATAAGAGGGAGAGAGATGCAGAGACATTGAGAGAGATAGAGAGAGAAAGAGAGGAAACTGGGGTACCTGCTATTAAGGCGGGTGGGGGACGGGAGGGGGAGGGGTACATTGGTGGTGGAAATGGGGCACTGGTGGAGGGATGGGTGCTGGAATACTATATTACCAAGAACCAATTATGAACACCTTTGTAATTGTGTGTTTCACAGTGGTATAATAAAAAAAATTAAAAAAAAATAAAGTGAAACATTTAGTCTCACTTATGTTGAAAGAATACATTTTTTTTTGCTTTTTTTGGGTCACACTCAGCAATGCTCAGGGGTTTCTCCTGGATCTGTACTCAGGAATTACTCCTGGCGGCGCTCGGGGACCATATGGAATGCTGAGGATAGAACTCAGGCCGGCACAGGCCGGCCACGTTCAAGGCAAATGCTCTACCCACTGGGTTATCGCTCTGGCCCCAAGAATACATTTTTAAATGAAGACATGTCCTAGAGTGAGTTTACTACTGTTCTTTGCTTCTCATATGGTATGCTTAGCTAATAATTTTTCATGCTCTGTCCAGGTTATTTCATTTCAATTATATGATGATGAAGCTACTTATTGTCTACATTTTAGGCCATTATTGGGTACATTGCACAGCTGTGATACGACTGTGAAAGTGACAGACGGTTATTAACTTCCATAGCATATCCTTATTTTCTTATAGACTTGCCGGCAGCAGTAAGCCAATAATAGCAATTGCAATGGTAAGGACCTTGAGACCCATCTGGAAGTGGTTCATAGACAGTCCATTAACAAAGCAACATCTAGGCTGCAGAAAATGAAGAAAACCTGGGCCAGTTAAAAAGTAGATTTGGAGACATAACAATAATACAGAAAGTTATGTCTCATAACCTGCAAAGTTCCCTTTATTTAAAATATTATGGTGAGAAGAACCTAGCATTTATATTGCATTTTCCTCTCTGAAAACCCTTTGGTGTCTCGGAACCTATCTTCGATTGTAGGGGAAAAAATGACTTGGTTAGGAACGTCTGATATATTCCTTTTACTTTGGCAGGAAGTTTTATGGAAACATCAAAAAATCACCCACAGCCCCAAAGAAAAGTATTTAGTACTCTAGAGCAGATAATCTTCAACAGTTTTATCAAAATCAAGAAAATATTATAAATGTATGTGTTACCTATTGCTAGTGAATGAGATAACTGATGATTATATCTACATGAAGGAAAAAACAAGCATTCAGCTTAAGATTTTCTATATAATATAGATTTTGACAATGATTTATTCCTTAGAGAAATATCCTGATTGATACAGGAATTTAATCTCATTAGCTTTAATGGTTTATTTAAAATACTTAATGTGATCTTGCTTTTGGGATGGTTTCAAACAATTTCAAGTATTAAGTCTTCAGAAAATATTTAGGATAGCACAGATCTAAGCATGTCACCAGAGTTCTCTGCTTAAATAGTTTTGTAACAGGACATTTGATGAGATAAAGTGCCCATTTCCATAAATGTTATTGTATAAAGACCATGTTCTACTCTATCCTCTGACACTGGGTGTTTCAGTTATAGATGGATGCATCAACCCGAGCCAGTTCATTTTAATTCCCTTTAAATATTTGAAGGAATGAATCTAAACTAACCATAATTGAATAGAAAACCAATCTCCTTTGTTGTAACTGCACAGAGCTATCATAGGAAACATAGATTTTATGTTTAGATCCAGGTTTCTTGAGGTAAATTCAGGGCTAATACTGACAGAAAAGGAAGAGACAGTACATTGAGCTGTACACTGGGTACAATACATTGAGTTGTACACTGGCAAGGGTGAATATTGCTATATCTTGTCTATACATCAGTTACACACACAAAAAAAAAACCACAGAAAGTAAAATACTGTTCTAGCTAAAGAAAAAGCTTAATGGAGTATCATATATTGAAATTAAAAGATGCAGAGCCAACAACTATATAATGCTTTGATGCACTGAAATTTCAATAAAAAATAACAGCTACCCCACATCATATTTGTAAAATGAAATGGGTATTGTCTTTTGAATGAATATAACATCTGTCATATATACTTACAACTATTTCTAATGCATGTTTTCAAATCTTATACTGAACTAAAGATTACACATTTATTTCAAAGCAATAAACTTTAAGCAAAATATCTTTACATATTTATTTAATCACTGTCTTGTAAGGATATTATCACTATGTTGTAAAAAAAAAAGAAATCTTTCCAGAATGATATTTCAATAATACTAACTCCAAAGAGAATAAAAAATTCTATTATCTTACTTTTTATCTGAAACTCTGGAATAAAATTTCAATTATATTTCAATTATACATTCATAGAAGAAATAATAATCTCTTGTGTAAGCAAGCTTGTTGTAGTCTAAGATGAATAAGTGTTAGTTACCACAAGAAAATATTCCTTAATGAAACTTAAAAATAGTTCTGCCATTTGTAGAAGTGGAAAATTAGAACTGTAAGGCTCACTTTCTGGGTCTGTGGTTAAGGTTTCTGAACACCTGAAATTTTGAAAAGAAAGCTGCTTATAGGTCTGTGTGCCGGTAAAGGAATGTACTTTTAGTTCTTAGTGTTTTACAAAAGAATCCACTCACCAGTAGTTCTGAGAAAGCTATGACAATACTCCAAGGGCAAGTGCACAATTTACAGCCTCTCAGGAGTGAGAATAAGATTTTTTAATGTCTTAAAAAAAAAAGATTTTTTAATGTCTTGAGATATTACCTTATTAATATTCATAATTAGAATTTTATCTTAAAATTATTTCAATAACAAATTTTCAGAAATTTCTTAACATGTATAAAAATGTTACAATTTTGACTTTACTTTTTGTAAATATTTGGCATGCAAGGTATACAGTTTAAATAAAATCTAGCCTTTTGATAATATTGCATTTAAGTTTTTAACTTCATGTTTTAGCCTGTTTCCTTAAAAAATGCTTTTATGTGGCCAGGAAAGATAGTACACCAGATATGGTCCCATAACCCTGCTAAGACTGATACCTGAGCATAGCCAGATATGGTTCACATGAATAAATCAAAATAAATACTAAAACTAAAAAATATTAGAACATAATAATGCAGATTTTTATGTTGGTCCGTTAACAAAACTTCAATCAATTATATAAATTTATGCTTCATATAAACTGTTTTTTTTTCAAAACTCTATGAGAGTTTAAAAAACACTCTTCCTTTAAAAAAGGAACTCTTGTATGTATAAGTACTTAAAATGAACTTCCTGCCAAAATTGTCATCTTTTTGAAATACTTCTGATAGAAGTTGTAAACCATCTACAATTAAGTGTTAATAAAAATGTAACTTAAATACACTAAAATAATGGTAACAGCCAAAGAGATAATACAGCACATAAGGCACTTGCCTTGCAACTGTAAGTCCAAAAGTACTGAATCCTCAGGCGCTCACATTGAACTGCCAATCTCTTTGGCAGAGAATCACTAGTAGGGGCTGGGTATGCCTGGAAAGCTCCTTCCAATACCAAAGGTCAACAACAATAATAATCATAATACCAGATTTGCATGGACGAAGTTTATTAAAATTTTCTAGCTACAAAGAATCTTAGGAATTTTATAATATAAATGGACATATAATTGTCTTTATGATCTAGATTTAAGTTATACATCAAATTCTAAATTTGAAAATGCAATATTCACATATAATTTCTTCTAAAAGTCAAATAATAAGGTGATAGCAGACCTAGAATATCTTTTCACTTTTCAATGAGACTTCCTGAGATATTTTGGGCTGGCGTGGATGCGGGGAAAAGGGGACCCTCATCTATTGTTCCTGGGAATGTCAACTGGTACAACCTTTTGGGAAAACAATATGCACATTCCTCCAAAGACTACAAATTGAGCTCCCATTTGACCCAGCCATACCACTCCTGGGAATATACCCTGGGATGCCAAAAACACATAGCAGAAACACCATCTGCACTTTTATTTTCACAGCAGCACTATTCACAGTAGCCAGAATCCAGAAACAACCAGAATGCCCTAGAACTGATGACTGGATAAAGAAACCCGGTTACATCTACACAATGGAATACTGTGCACCTGTTGAGAAAAATGAAGTTATGAAAGTTTTCTATAAATGGATAGGCATAGGGAGGGTCATATTGAGTGAAATTAACCAGTAGGATAAAGACATATATAGGATGACTACATTTATTTGCATGACATAAATATGTATGGACGCCCTGATGGATCTATCACATCTTCCAGAAAGAATGGAGATTATCCATGACTTCTACTCAGATCTCTTTGATAGCCATGTCCACCTGCCCAGATACCAAATTCCACAGGATGGATATGTCATTTCCAAAGTTCTCCCTTCTGAAATCCGACATGCCATTTTGTCGGTAAGAAACAGCACCATACAGCACCAGGCCCAGAAAAGTCAGACCCAAACACCTGAAGAATCTGCCATCAGTACTCATCAATACACTAGCTTGACTCTTCACACGCTACCTGTTCGAATGCAAGGTGCCCTCCCAATGGAAAGCCAGCAGGACAGTTCTACTGTTCAAGAAAGGAGACATTCACGACATCAGCAACTATCACCCCATCTGCCTGTTGTCCGTCATCTGTTCACTCGAGTGAAGCTGTTCAGGATTGGCAGAACACTAGATGAAGGACAACCATGCGAACAAGCGGCTTCTGGAAAGGATTCAGCACAATCGACCATATCCACACAGTAACCAAGCTCATTGAGGTTTGTAGGGAGTACAAGATGCCGCTGTCTCACGTTCATTGATTTAAAGAAAGCCTTTGATTCTGTGGAGACTGAAGCAGTCATTGAAGCTCTAGCCAAACAGGGTGTTCAAAACGAATACATCAAGATCCTTCGTGAGCTGTATTACGGATTCACCACCAGGATCTCACCATTCTAAAAAAGAAGTGATCATTGATGTCAAAAGAGGAGTTCGACAGAGTGATACCATTTCACCAAAACTCTTCAGCACCACCCTCAAGAACATCATGCGACAATTAGAATGGGAAGGAATGGGAGTGCAGATAGATGGTCGGCAACTACACCACCTCTGCTTCGCTTATGACATCATTCTAATAACACCAAACATTAGCCAAGCGGCACAAATGCTGGCTGACTTTGACCGAGAATGTGGAAAGATAGGTCTACAGCTGAATCTAAAGAAAACTATGTTTATGAAAAATGAACTAGTTCCAGAGGCCCCATTCACTCTCAATGGAACAAATATCTCTGAATGCAGCAGTTATGTGTGCCTAGGTCGAGAAGTCAACATGATGAACGACCTAAAACCTGAGCTGTGCAGGAGGAAGAGAGTGGCATGGAATGCCTTCAAAGGCATCGAATAAATAGCTAAAAAAACAAAGAACCTCAGGCTCTGGGCACATCTCTTTGTCTCCACCGTTCTCCCTGCATTAACATACACCTCAGAGACCTGGGCAGGATGAGAATGCTATTTGGGTCTCCCAGAGAGGAATCGAAAGAGCTATGCTTGGAATATCACGCTTCACTCAAGTGAGAGAAGGAATCCAAAGTTCTGACCTCCGTTGCTATTCCAGAATCAGGGTTGCTGTCTCGTTTGCCAAGGCATTGAAAATCAGATGGGCTGGGCATGTAATGTGATTTGGAGATGACCGCTGAACTAGAGATGTTACCGACTGGATCCCACGGGATGTCAAAAGATCACGTGGCCGCCCACCTACAAGACGGTCAGACTTTCTTGTCAAGACCCTGAATGGTTTGAGGTTCTTCATATTCCTGAATCAACCAGATGCCATTGGGCTACATTGGCACGTGACAGGGTCCAACGAAATGTTACTGGTGCCCGCTCAAGCAAATCGATGAATAACGGGATTCAAGTGATCAACGATCAAATATGTATATATTTATACATATTTATGTATGATAATATACATATAATATACATAATATGATGCCAATATTCAAAGTCAGGCAAAACATGGATTAGCAGTTCTTGTCAAAAGTAGAATCTACCAAAAAAGGGTGGGAGTTGAGGTTAGATAAGACAGAGAAAGGAACAGTGTGATAACATTTGTCTGTTGAAAGGGATAATGCCTGCCCTGAACTGAGCATTTAATGCAGCCAAAAAGATACACATGATAATCTCTAAATGTATGTATTGTAATTCACAATGTGTAAGAGAAGGAAGAGAAAGGGAGAGAGAGAAACAGATAGAGAGAAAAGAGATAAAGAACCTGCCATAGATGCAGGCTAAGGGAGAGGGGAGGGAATCAGGACATGGCTGGTGGAAAATTGGCACTGATGGAAAATGGGTACTGGAACACTGTATGACTGAAACCCAAGCATAAACATCTTTGTAATTGTACATCTCATGGTAGTACAATAAAATATTAAAAATTAAATAAAAATAAACAACACTATTCTGATTAATTTCTAAGAAGAAACCATTAAACAAAACCCATTCATATAAAATATACTCATCTGTATACATTTGCCTGTTTGTATGTGCATATGATAAATTTGTGCATATGATAAACAGTCTTAATAGCAATAGGACATGTTAAAAATGACCAATCCTATTAAAATTGAAGCTGTGGGACTATTTCATTATATGTCTGTTTGACCAAACGCTCCTGAAATTTGTATGGAACAATAAACCCCCAAGGATAGCTAAAGCAATCCTCGGGAAAAAGAAGATGGGAGGCATCACCTTTCCCAACTTCAAACTGTACTACAAGGCAGTAGTAATTAAAACAGCATGGTATTGGAATAAAAACAGACCTGTGGACCTATGGAATAGAATAGAGTATCCTGACACCCAACCTCAAACACATGATCATTTAATCTTTGATAAAGGTGCAATGAGTCTAAAATGGAGTAAGGAAAGCCTCTTCAACAAGTGGTGTTGGGAAAACTGGGCAGCAACGTGTAAAAAAATGAATTTGGACCTGTGTCTAACACCATGCACAAAAATCAGATCAAAATGGACTAAAGATCTCAATATCAGACTTGAATCCATAAAGTACATTGAAGAAAATATAGGAAAAACCCTCCACGACATTGAAGCTAAAGGCATCTTCAAAGGTGAAACATCACTAACAAAGCAACTAGAAGAAAAGATAAACATATGGGACTACATGAAACTGAAAAGCTTCTGCACCTCAAAAGAAACAGTGACTAAGATACAAAAGCAGTCCACAGAATGGGAAAGAATATTCACCCAATACCCATCTGATAAGGGGTTAATATCCAGGATATATCAGGCACTGGTAGAACTTTACAAGAAGAAAACAAACAACCCCATCAAAAAATGGGGACAAGAAATGAACAGAAACTTCAGCAAGGAAGAAATTCGAATGGCCAAAAAACATATGAAAAAATGCTCATCATCACTAATCATCAGAGAGATGCAAATCAAAACAACAATGAGATACCACTTTACACCACAGAGACTGGCACATATTCAAAAGAGCAAGAACAACAAGTGCTGGCGTGGATGTGGGGAAAAGGGGACACTCATCCATTGTTGGTGGGAATGCCGGCTGGTACAGCCTTTCTGGAAAACAATATGGACTTTCCTCCAAAGACTAGAAATTGAACTCCCATTTGACCCAGCCATACCACTCCTGGGAATCTACTCTGGGAAACCAAAAATACGCAGCGGAAACACCATCCCTACTTTTATGTTCATAGCAGCATTATTCACAATAGCCAGAATCTGGAAGCAACCAGAGTGCCCGAAAATCGATGACTGGATAAAGAAGCTTTGGTACATCTACACAATGGAATACTATGCAGCTGTTAGGAAAAATGAAGTTATAAAATTTGCCTATAAATGGATGGACATGGAGAGGATTATGTTGAGTGAAATTAGCCAGAAGGAGAGAGACAGATACAGAATGACTGCATTTATTTGCATGGCATAAATATATAAGTACATATTATGATACCAATATCCAAGGTCAAGTGAAACATATATCAGGAGGTCTTGTCAAAGGTGGAGATTATCACAAACGTGTGGGAGTCAGAGTTTAGGTAAGACAGAAAATGGAACAGGGGGCTAACAATAGTCGAGGGTACTAATGCCAACCTAGAACTGAGCATTAAATAGAGGCAAAAGGATACAAATGACAACCTTTAAATGTATGTTCTGTAATCCATAGTCTGGAAGGGAAGGAAAAGAGAAAGAGAGAGAAAGGGAAAGAAATAAAGAACCTGCCATGGAGCAGGGCTGGGGAAGGGGGAGGGAACCTGGGATGTTGGTGGTGGGAGATGGGCACTGGTGGAGGGACGGGTGCTGAAACACTGTATGACCAAAACCCAAACATGAACTTTTTAATTGTAAAAAAAAAAAAAAAATTAAAATTAAGTTTGAAATCAATTTCTAGCTTTCCAATAAAGAATTCTCAATCTTCTTAATTACCTATCAAAGATAATTTTTAAAAAATATACTAAAATAGTTGAGCCACATCATTCAACAGAACCAGGAACTGAGAGGTCTAGGAGTAGGGGAAGGGTCCATAGGATAATGATGTACTGGCGGATGGATTAGTGGATTATAGTTGCAGTGCAACAGTCCTGCAACTATAAAGAAATTATGTAAATAGCAATACATTCCAATAAATCAATTAAAAATAATACTAAAAAGAAAAAAAATCACCACCCATATTTTGCTCAATTTCAAAGACTCAATTTCCAAGTGTACCCACTTCTGATTGCTCATTTATTATTTTTTCTCATGCCCCTGTATCAATACTACTGGAATCCTAATCCTCTCAAGACTGAACTCTTGCATTCTTGATAAGTTTTTCTCAGTCTAAAATCTTGTTCCTGGGGCCTGGAGCGATAGCCCAGAGGGTGAGGCGTTGCCTTGCACTGGCCAGCCCATGCCTGCCGGGTTCGATCCCGGCATCCCATATGGTCACCGAGCACCGCCAGGAGTAATTCCTGAGTGCAGAGCCAGGAGAAACCCCTGAGCATTGCCGGGTGTGACCCAAAAAGCAAAAATAAATAAATAAATAAATAAATAAATAGTAGAGGATGAATCACATATGATAGATCTTGGTTTTAACTTTTTTTTTTTGCTTTTTTTTGGCCACACCCGGCAATGCTCAGGGGTTTCTCCTGGCTCTGCACTCAGGAATTATTCCTGGCGGTGCTCGGGGACCATATGGGATGCCGGGATCGAACCCAGGCCAGCATGGGCCAGCCGGCGTGCAAGGCAAACACCCTACCCGCTGGGCTATCGCTCCAGCCCCGAGCTACCCGGCGGCAGAGCCTGGCAAGCTACCCGTGTCGTATTTGATATGCCAAATACCAGTAACAATTTTAGACATCATTCCCATGACCTGATGGAATGGTTTGAGGCTCCTTATGTTCCTGGAGCAAGCAGGTGCCCTTGGGCTCTACTAGCTTGAGACAGGACATATGGAGATGTTACTGGTGCCTGCTCCAGCCAATCGATGATGAACGGGAACACAGTGACAGTGAGTGATACAGTGAAAACTAAATAAAATCTTGTTCCTAAATTTAAGAATGGAAGTTCTCTCTGCAGCAACTAAACCCCAGAAATATCCTTTCAGATTCCCAGAGAATTTTTATTCTTATATTCACTATTTCCGTCTTCACCCAGAATGACTTGTTATCCATAACTGTTCCTCTCTTCCTTGAAAAAAAAAGAATGGACATGTAATACTTTTTGGAAACAGCATCATTTATCTCTCTGGACAGAGTATGGCAGGCCAGTGGTACACCTAGCAATTAATTTCCTATGAATTTGTTCCTTACTCTTTCTCCACCTCGATCTCACTTTTATATACTTTGTTTTAATGCCCTCTAACCAACAACAGCATTTTAACATTCATCTGTGTAAAAGAAACTATTTCAATACTGGAAGGGAGGAAAATGTTCACCCCATTAAAGTGCTAATCTCTAAACTGATGGATTATGCTATTATTTGAAAACAGTCTTTCATGTCTGGACATGAAACAGACATAACTATGCAAACTCTTAAATAATGTTTAGCATTATTTATTTCTAATATATCAATTATAAACACTATCCAACTTTCATATAAACCAGATGTATGAATTCTAAAAACCAGCTGGGAAATAAATTTGTCTATCAGTCCTGTTACTTATAGATTTAAGATATGCTGGCAAGATTAAGGGAGAGCAATCTTCTATATGTATATAAGTTTTCCACCCCCTTCTCCCCACTCCCCAGCAACAATCAAAAAGCTATTAAAATCAGGACAAAATAAAACATAGAGAACAATGGACTCATGTTTAAACATTACTTTTCAATTTGAAAGGAGTGACCTTGACAAGCTACTACCCATCAGCAGTTCCTAAACTGACAGGTGTATTCCACACCCTTCCCGCAATGTTATAAGATAGTTTGTAAAAATTTATCAACTGTTAGTGTACTTAAAGGTAATTTTCTCATCCTTCTTTAAGCAGCATTTCATGTGGTTTATGGGAAATAAACAATTAGGACAAATTAAAAGTGCTTACATATAATTCAGATCTGTTCTTGTAACTTATTTGGGTATATAGATTTTTATTCTCTTAGCAAGCTTCTCTTTACTGTAATAAATACTAATTTCTAAAAAATTATAAAAATTTTATAATTTATTTATCTTAGCTTTATTTTTATTTCAGACCTCCTTGGCATGCAAACATCAGATTGTGTGGTTTCCAACTTTTTTGAAACCTATGGACAAAATAATAATCAAAATATATAAATATGAAAAAATATTATATTTATATATAAATATACTTATTTTTATATTCACTATTAATAAATCAATCACTTATTACATTGCATACATATATATGCTTTATGTATGTATGTGTATATATGGATATATACACACATATAGATTGTATTCGTGTATATATATGCATATATACACACATATGATATATATGTACACACACAAACACATATAGCCAGATTGTAGTTCTGAGAAAAACTTGCCTGTTGTTAATAATCATGTCTTTTAACTGAGTGACTTTATGGGAATTTCCTTTATTCCCAGATCGACTACTCTCTGCTAACAATCTGTTTAAGTAGAAGATTGTGTCTACACTGACACTGTGATCTCAACTTGGTGTTTGTTTGTGTAGTTATTTCTCTTGTTCCCACCTAAATTTTATTTAATTAAAGCATCATGATTTACAAAGCTACTCATAGTTTGGTTTTGGACATACAATGTTTCATCACCAAGCCACCAGTGGGGTCAACTTCCCTCTACCAGTGTTCCCAGATTCCCCCTCCCATCCCTCTCCTCAAACCTGCCATCTTGACAGGCACCTTTTTTTTAAGTTTGGTTATTAATGTATAGGTGTCATGATTTCAGTGTGTGTAGATATTTTGATTTTGGAACTTTTAACATGCTTAATAAGTGTAGTGAATAATTTTTTTTAAATCTCATTACATAACATCTTAAGTACTCTTTATACTGCAATATTCTATGGTACTATAATTTTGATGATGGCAAATTTTTGCTCAGTATCTACACAGTAATTCCATAGGAAATAAAGTCAAACATCAAAATAGAGCCCCTAAAAACACTCCTTAAACAATTCAAAGTTAAAGCAGTATAAAACAAGTCATTCAAGTGGCAGGATTCAAACTGTAAAGAAGAAAAAACTTATGGAGAAAATAATATTTTATTCAAAGAAAACCTTCAGAGAAATGAAATAAAACATTGAAAATGTTACCTCTTGGGTATTACAGTTTTAAACAATGAAGGCAGAAATGTTACACAAATTTGAGTACTAGAAAGGAATTGATGATCACTGTTAAATTGCATCTTTTCATTGATGTTGGAGGACAGGTTTAGCTATTCTGGGAGTTTTGTTGTTTTGCCCACTCCCAGCTTGATCTACTTAAGTCAAGGTTCATTCTAATGAGATTTCTCTTCTATGTAAACACTGCTAGAGGGTGTGGTAGTTACAGAAGTCACCTTGATTGAATAACTTCTGACTTATACATCTACTAAGACTTCTATGTTTTCTAGATTGGGCACAGCTCCTCTTTATACCCACTGCACCCAGCGTGGGACAGTTAGAATTTACCAGGAGACTACCACCCTGGCTACGTTGAGACTATAGGAAGACTATAGGAAGGATCATACTAGTTTACTCTAAGCAGGCGAGTGTGACCCTTTCAGTACACAAGAACAAGATACTCAGAATCACCCTGGTGCAGATAATAATAAGAAGGACCTTGTGGGTACCATCTAGATTACATGAAGCTCATGAAGTTAAGATGTATTACTTTATACCAGCCCCCTCTCTCCAGTGTTTTACATAAGAGATAATCTTGGTAGAAAGGATTAGACCTTGGCATAATCTTTGTTTATACCTGCAATAGGGTGTGGCACTACACTCTGTTTAGAGTTCTTTGTTGACATGACCCTCCCGGTTGGATTACGTTGGTGTATATAAGGGGCTGAATTGAGGCCCCTTCACCTTTTACCTTTTGGGCCTTTTGCTTTTGGCTTTTGGCCTTTTGCTCTTTGGCCTTTTACTCCTTCTGGGTAGGACTCAGCTCGGGTGAGATCCTCTCTCTTTGGTGAGAGATTTAGGCTCTTTTGTATGGTCTAAGTTCAGACCAGAGCTAGAGTTTGTTCATTATATTGGAGTGCTGTGGAAGAGCTTTTGTACTATTAAAAGACTTTTTTGGAACTGCACCGGACTCATGAGTTTTCATCTGTTCTCCCGGCATCCTCGGAGGTAGAAGAGAACCTCTGTCCTGACACCGTCGGGGACCCCGTAGCATTCCCCGACACATTGATAAATGAACTGAGGAACAGTTCGATTAAATTATTTGCTCATGATCATAAAAGACAAAACCCATATTTAAAACCAGCTCTTCTCAACACGTCCGCCAATTTCACCTTCATGTCACCTACTGGATTTTCGTAGGGAGGGAGGAAACACTCAGCAGTTCTCAGGGCTTACTCCTGGCTCTGCTGAGGGAACACGCCCTAGTGGGCTTGGGCGACCATATGGTGGACCATAGAGGATGCCAGGGATCAAACCAAGGCCAGCTGCATGCAAGTCAAATGTCTGACCCTCTGTACTATTTCTCCAGTCCCATCTAAAAATAACTCTATCCCTCTTCTTTTTGTTCCTAACAATCATTTTATTCACTCTGCCAGAGAAAGACAGCTCTTTTCCCCTAATATACCTTATAAATTTTCTATCTTGGAAATTAACATGCCTTTATAAAATTTCTACCATGCCTTTGTAAAATTTTAATCTTGGAAATTCTCCAAGACATAAATCTGTCCTTTGTGCCTTAAGTAACTTTAGCTATTAGTAAATAATATATTATGTCATATTACACCTATGTATGATTACCGAATCAATTTTCTTTCTGTATATTTCCTTCCATAGTAACAAATTAATAGTTATATGTAGTGAACTTAGAAATATTCCCTACAGAGTCAGAGTCAAGTTCAGTGAGTTAAATATTTCCCTTGAATGTGGCCAACCAGAGATCTATCTCCTACATCACATATAGATGCTTAGGCTCTGCAGGTGTTAATAACAGAGCACAGAGTCAGGAATTAGTCCTAAGCACGTGAGTGCAACCCCAAAGCCAAAAAATAAATAGCCCTACATTCTTATATCCATACAATTTTTCTAATAATGAATAAAAGAATATTTGCCTATACTGCAAAACAATATTTTGATGTAGATGTGCCTCTCTGTTCCACTTACTCTAATTAATATAATAACTTATTTTGAGATGTTTTTACAAAGAATCTTATAAATTTTGATAAGTAACAAGACAAATTTTAAATTAAACAGTTCTCAGGAACCTTTGATATACTATTTAAAGAACAGGAAAAATTAGAGAATTCTGAGTATTAATTTAAAATAATTACCTCTGACCACACTGAAGACACATATTCCTTAACTATGCAGAAAACACATATTCCTTAACTATGTGTGATTCTTGGGCTGGAGAGATAGCACAGCAGGTAGGGCATTTGACTTGCATGTATGCCAAGTTCAATCCCCGTTATCCCATAATGTCCCCTGAATACAGAACCAGGAATAACCCTGAACATCACTGGGTGTGACCCCGAAAGCCAAAAAAAATATGTGGTTCTGAAGTAATAGTACAGCATGGAGATACTTGCCTTGCATGTTATCTACCAGGGTTTGATGGCTGGCACCACATATTAGCCCAAGTTCTGACAGGAATCAACCCTTTACAAAGCACTGAAAGTAAGTCCCAAGCACCGCAGGTGTGACCCCATAAACAATGGCAAAAAATTTACAGTAAAAAAGATATTAATTAAAATAAATAAACCTGTCCTGAAGAGACAACATGGATCGAGGCACTTATTTTGCATTCAGCTGACCCCTTGGTCTGTCTCCTGTACCACATATGGTCCCCCAACAATACTAGTAGTCCAGAGTCAGGAGTAGGCCCTAAGCATCACCAGGTATGAACCAAAAAATTATAAGTGAAATTAAAGTTAATCAATTAATTTTATAAATCTGAAACTGAATTATATTTTTTTGAACAGTGGGTATGTGTCAAACAGAATTGAAGTGATGCATTTTATATAAATCCATAAAAAACATGTATTACTTATCTACACTGACTATGTCTTCTATGCCAAAATAATAACTTATCCAAGTGGCAGTTGTGAAGGCAGATGTTCTTTAATGGCCTGATACTAAGTGCAATCATTACCTGTGCAGTGAATTACACACAGCACATATTCTACTTTATCTGATATTTTTGACATACTTCCAATCTAGCTCTTTTCAGTGTTCCTTATATTTCTATATTTATTTTGATATCACATGCATTCAGACAATGAGAACTTTTCTTACACATCCAAATTATCCTAGGAAGAAACCTACCCATTATATTTTTTAATAACATTGGTCTATAAATTTAGTTAATTTTCTTACAATGGCTTGCCTTATGACACTTAAAATGGGGAGGAAAGGAATTTATTCTGTCTTTAGTTCTTGACATTGACTTATACTGCCCTAAATATGTTCTCCTATTCTAAGTTTTATATTTTATTATACCACCATGAGAAATACAATTACAAAGATGCTCATGTTTGGGTTTTGCCATTCAGTGTTCCAGCAACCATCCCTCCACCAGTGCCCATTTCCTACCACCAATGTCCCTGTTTCCCTCCCCATTCCTGAACCTGCCTCTATGGCGGGTTCTTGATATCTTTTCTATTACTTTCAATCTCTCTCTTTATCTCTTCCCTCTCTTACACATTGTGGATTGTAATAACTACATTTAGAGGTTATCATGTGTACCTTTCTGCCTGTATTAATGCTCAGTTTTAGGTTGGTATTATCCCTTTCGACGATTGTTAGCACACTGTTCCCTTCTCTGTCTTACCTAACCTCTAACTCCCACATGTTTGTGGTAATTTCAACTTTTGACAAGACGTCCTGATCCATGATTCTCCTGACCTTGGATACTGGTATCATAATATGTATGTATGTATGTATATTATATATAATATAATATATATTATATTTATCTAGTGATCTAGTGATAATATATAATATATGTACATATTATGAAACCAGTATATTACATATATTATACATAATATAAATATATATTATATGTACCAGTATATTATATATACCATATATACCAGTATATATACCAGTAAATATATTATATATAGTAAACATATATACATATTATGATATAAGTATATTACATATATTATATATTATATATTATATATTATATATTATATACATGTTATGATACCAGTGTATATACTGGTATATACAGTATATATCTATATATGTATATACACATATATATTTATGTCATGTAAATAAATGAAGTCATTCTATATTTGTCTATTTTCCTTCTGGCTAATTTCACTTAACATGAATCTCCCCATGTCCATCAATTTATAGGCAAATTTCATGACTTCATTTTTTCCTAACAGCTGCATAGTATTCCATTGTGTATATGTACCAAAGTTTATTTATCTAGTCATCAGTTCTAGGGCACTCTGGTTGTTTCCAGATACTGGCTGTTGTGAATATTGCTGCTATGAACAATAAAGCGCAATGGTGTTTCAGCTGTGTGTTTTTGGTTTTCCAGGATATATTCCCAGGAGTAGTATGGCTGGGTGACATGGGAGCTCAATTTCTAGTCTTATGAGGAATGTCCATATTGTTTTCCAAAACAGGCTGTACAAGTCAACATTCCCACCAACAATGAATGAAAGTCCCCTTTTCCCCACATCCATGCCAGCACTTATTGTTCTTGCTCTTTTGGATATGTGCCAGTCTCTGTGGTGTGAGATGATGTCTCACTGTTGTTTTGATTTGCATCTCTGATGATTAGTGATGATGAGCATTTTCATATGTCTTTTGACCATTTAAATTTCTTCCTTGTCGAAGGTTCTGTTCATTTTTCTCCCGTTTTGTCAAGGGTTTGGCTGTTTTCTTCTTGTAAAGTTCTACCAGTGCCTGATATATCCTGGATATTAACCCCTTATCACATGGGTACTTGTCGGGAAGGCCACCGGGGTCCCCAACAGTGCTGGGAAGCAATTTCCCTTCTACCTCGAAAGCCGGAGGGAAGGGATGAAGACTCAGTAATCTGATGCAGTTTTAAAAGGGCTTTACTATTACAGGATCCAATATACAATCCAAGAGCAGGGAAAACCTCCAGACTCTGGGTTCCCAGATAGGCCCCAGCCAGGTGTAGGCCAAGATGGCTGCCACCAAGTGTTGAGGCCCAACAGAGAATGGAGAGGACAGAGAAGCAAAACGCCAAGGGAAGCCGAAATGGCAAAAAGGGGAAAAAAGAGAGTTTCTTTCTTCTTGAAGCTTATTTTATAGCTAGAAATCCACCCAAACTCCCCAGCCCAGCCAATTCTGGGCTGGACTATCTAGAGATAAAAACAGGAAAATAGCTCTATAGAAATGTAGCAACTCAGGAGGCCATCTGGCTGTTTACAAGGACCCAGAGCTAATTAAAAGCCTCCTAGCAGAGCTGGGAGAAGCTATAAGCTAAATGTAACTTCCCCTGGCAGGAAGGATCAAATGACCCCAGGTAATTTATCCCAGCACCTCACCTAATGTCTTGAGCCAAGATCTGCCTGGAATTGTCTTTATATGGTAGAGAAGGGGGTTTCTGAGATGGCATATCTCTGTACCAAAGACTATACTAATGCCAGTTAAATATTTCTCCAAGCCTTCACAAGAGTCTCGTCTACTTCACAGTAGTTTTGTATTTTAGTTGCCTTTGAGTTATCAGGGAGCCATGCTTGCTTGCTTGGAGGCAAACAGCATTTCTCTCTGGTCTAATTACTTAGAGATCCAACATGGCCAGGCATATATGCTGGTAAGATCTAGCTAGTCCCATGATGATTGTGGTAGCATGAGTGAATATTTATACCAACTAGTACAGAATACATGGTCAGATAAGACTGTCCCATTCAGACTACCCCCTTATCTATGAAGTGACCTGCAGGAGGCAATCCAGGGCAGATGCAGAGGCCTAGGCTTTTAGGTGTCCTGCAACAGGTACTGGGTGAATATTCTTTCCCATTTTGTGGACTGTCTTTGTATCTTGGTCATTGTTTCTTTTGAGGTGAAATAGCTTTTTAGTTTCATGTAGTCCTATATGTTTATCTTTGCTTCTAGTTGCTTTGTAAGTGGTGTTTCACCTTTGAAGATGCCTTTAGCTTCAATGTTGTGGAGGGTTTTTTCTATATTTTCTTCAGCATACTATTGATTCAGGTCTGATATTGAGATCTTTAATCCATTTTGATCTGAATTTTTGTGCATGGTGTTAAACAGAACTCCAAATTTTTTTTTTGCATGTAGCTATCCAGTTTTCCCAGCACCACTTCTTGAAGAGGCTTTCCCTGCTCTATTTGATACATTTTGCACCTTTATCAAAGATTAAATGGTCATGTATTTTAGGATGGCTGTCAGGATACTTGGCTTTATTCCATAGGTCCACAGATCTTTTTTTTTTATTCCAATCCCTTGCTGTTTTAACTACTACTGCTTTGTAGTACAGTTTGAAGTTGGGAAAGGTGATGCCTCCCATCTTCTCTTTCCCAAAGATTGATTTAGCTATCCATGGGAGTTGATTGTTCAATTTCCGATTACAAATTTCAGGAGTGTTTGGTCAGTTTCTTCGTAGAATGTCATGGGTATCCTTACAGGGATGACATTGAATCTGTATAATGCTCAGCGGGTATTTGATAATGTTAATTCTCCCAATCCATGAGCAGGGAATGTGTTTCCATTTTCTCGTGTTCTCTGTTATTTCTTGAAGCAGTGATTTGTAGTTTTCTTTGTACAGGTCGTTTATATTCATCATTAAGCTGATTCCAATGTATTTGATTTTCTGTGGTACAATTATGAATGAGAGTCTCTGGTTCAGCATACCTGGGCCAGATTGAAAAGAAACTGCTGCAGGGTGGGGTGTGGATGATCCGGGCTGTGATAGTCTGGTCTGCTGGGTGGAGTTGTGAAGAGAGGGAAATCCGGATGTGGGAAATAGCGGGCCCCATGCAGTAGTGGGAGGGTGGTCTGGCTTGTTGTGAGGCTCTGCTGAAGTGGCAGGCCAGGGCTAGAACCCACCATGCCTCCCGAGCTGCTCCTTGCTCTCCCTGTGCCCAGCTGCTCGTGAGGTGCCCAGGAGGCATGGTGGGTTCTAACCCTGGCCTGCCACCTCAGCAGAGACTCACAACAAGCCAGACCACCCCTCCACTACTGCATGGGGCCTGCCATTTTCCACATCCGGACTTCCTCTCATCACTACTCCACCCAGCAGACCTGACTATCACAGCCCGGATCATCCACACCCACCCTGCAGTAGTTTCTTTTCAATCTAGCTCAGGTATGCTGAACCAGAGACTCTCAGACATAGGGCAGAGCTGGTCCTTGCTCTCCCTGTACCCAGATGCTTGTAAGATGCCCGGGAGGCATGGTGGGTTCTAACCCTGGCCTGCCACCTCAGCAGAGACTCACAACAAGCCAGACCACCTTCCACTACTGCATGGGGCCTGCCATTTTCCACATCCGGACTTCCCTCTAGTCACTACTCCACCCAGCAGACCAGATTATCACAGCCCAGATCATCCACACCCACCCTGCAGCAGTTTCTTTTCAATCTGGCCCAGGTATGCTGAAACAGAGACTCTCAGACATGGGGCAGAGCTGCTCCTTGCTCTCCTTCTGCCCAGCTGCTCGTGAGATGCCCGGGAGGCATGGTGGGTTCTAGCCCTGGCCTGCCACCTCAGCAGAGCCTCACAACAAACCAGACCACCCTCCACTACTGCATGGGGCCCGCCATTTTCCACATCCGGACTTCCCTCTTGTCACTACTCCACCCAGCAGACCAGACTATCACAGCCGGTCATGCGGCCGCTTAGCGGCCACGCAGTTCATCTATAAATGCTTTATTTAGAGGTGACTACAACAGTATGCCACCCGCACAGCAAGCCTGGCAAGGTGCTCGTGTAGTATTTGATATGCCAAATACCAGTAACATTTATATTAGGTCATTCCCATGACCTAATATAATGGTTTGAGGCTCTCTATGTTCCCGGAGCAAGCGGATGCCTTTGGGTTCTTCTAGCATGAGTCGGGACATATGGAGATATTACTGGTGCCCGCTCTAGCAAATAGATGATTAACGGAAGATAGTGATAGTGACAATTCTGAATGGGATCGTTTTCTTAATATGTCTTTCATCTCTTTCATTATTTGTATATAGAAAAGCCACTGATTTTTGGGAAATGAATTTGTACCCTGTCATTCTAATATAGGTTTCTATTATTTCAAGGAGTTTTTTCTTTGAGAGTTTAGGGCTCTCTAGATATAATAACATGTCTTCTGCAAACAGTGATAGTTTGACTTCTTCCTTGCCTATCTTAATGCCCTTAACGTCCTTTTATTCTCTGATGCTATGGTAAGTACTTCCAACACTATGTTGAATGCAAATGGTGAGAGTGGGCAATCTTGTCCTGTCCCCGTTCTTAGGGGGGATTTTCAGTTTTTCCCCCACTGAGGATGATGATCGCTGTGGGCTTTTGGTAGATGATTCTGATTATATTGAGGAAGGTCCCTTCAATTCCCATTTTATAGATTGTTTTTATCATGAACTGGTTTGATCTTGTCAAATGCTTTCTGTGCATCTATTGATATGGTCATATGGTTTTTATTTTTCTGTTATTGATATGCCGTATTATGTTGATTGATTTTAGACGTTGAACCATCCTTGCATTCCCGGGATGAATCCTACTTGGTCGTGATGTATAATCTTTTTGATGAGTCTTTGGATTGTTTGCTAGTATTTTGTTGAAGATCTTAGCATCTGTATTCATCAGGGATATTGGTCTGTAGTTTTCTTTTTCATGTTGTCTCTGCCAGGTTTGGGTATCTGGGTGATATGTGCCTTGTAGAAGCTGTTTAGGAGATTTTCTGTTTCTTCTATTTCCTGGAAGAGCTTGAAAAAGACTGGGAATAGGACCTCCTTAAATGTTTGGAAGAATTCACTAGTGAATCCATCTGGACTTGGGCTTTTGTGTTTGGGAACACTTTTAATTACTGCTTCAATTTCCTCGATGGTGATAGGCTTATTCAGGTATTGCAAGTCATCTTGTTTCAACTGTGGGAGGTTATAGGACTTAACAAATTTATCCATTTCTTCCAGGTTCTCATGTTTCGTAGCATACAGACTCTCAAAATAATCTCTAATGATTTTTTGGATTTCTGTGCTTTGTTGTGATGTCCCCATTTTCATTTTCTGATTCCATTTATTTGGGTTCTCTCTTTCCCTGTCCTTACAAATCTTTCAAGCAGTTTGTCAATCTTGTTTATTTTATCAAAGAACCAGCTCTTGGTTTCATTAATCTTTTGGATGGTTTTTTGGGTTTCCAGTTCATTGATTCCCTCTCTAAGGTTTATTATTTCCTCCTTCTGCCTGAGTTGGGCCCCTTTTGTTGTTCTTTGTCTAATTTTTTGAGCTGTGAGTTCAAGTTATTTATGTGGGCCCTTTCTTCTTTCCTGAAGAATGCTTGCAGAGCTATGAATTTTCCTCTTAACACTGCTTTCGCTGTATCAAAACAAGTTTTTATAGTTTGTGTCTTCATTTTCATTTGTTTCCAGGAATATTTGGATTTCTCCTTTGATTTTTTTCTATGACCCACTGATTCTTCAGCAGTGAGCTGTTCAGTTTCCAGGTGTTTGTCTTGACTCTCTGTTTTTGTGCTTGGTTAACTTCCATTTTCGGTGCATCATGGTCTAAAAAGATAGTTGACAGGATTTCTGTCCTTTTTATTTTATTGAGGTATATTTTATGGCTCAGCATGTGCTCTATCTTGAAGAATGTTCCATGTGCTGGAGAAGCATGTGTATCTGGCTTTTGGGGAGATGAAAAGCCCTGCATATATCTACCAGCTCTTTTTTCCATTTCATCCTTCAGCGCCAGTATTTCTTTTTCTTTTTCTTTTTTTTTTTTTTTTTTTTCTTTGGGGTCATACCCGGTGATGCTCAGGGGTTACTCCTGGCTCTTCACTCAGGAATTACTCCTGGCGGTGCTCGGGGACCATATGGGATACCGGAGATCGAACCCGGGCTGGCATGGGCCGGCTGCGTGTAAGGCAAATGCCCTACCTGCTAGGCTATCGCTCTGGCCCCTAGTGCCAGTATTTCTTTGGTGAGTTTCAGTCTCGCCGATCTATCAAGAGTTGATAATGCAGTGCTGATGTCTCCAACTACAATTGTGTTACTGTCAATGTCTTCTTGGAAGTCTATTAGTACTTGTTTTAAGTATTTTACTGGCCCTTGTTGGGTGTGTATATATTTAGGAGTGTGATTTCTTCCTGATATACATATCCTTTGATTATAAGGAAATGGCCTTCACTGTCCCTTCTGACCTTTTTCAGCCTGGAAGTCTATGTGTCAGAAATTAGTACGGATCTATGTTGTCAGATATTAGTATGGACACCCCAGCCTTTTTGGATGAGGTGTTCGCTTGGAGAATTGTTTTCCAGTATTTGACTTTGAATCTGTGTTTTCTTTGATTGTTCAGATACGTTTCTTGTAGTCAGCTGAATGTTGGATTCATTGTTTTAAAACATTTTGGCACTCTCTCTTAATTGGTTCATTTAGGCCATTGACATTGAGAGAGATTATTGTCACGGATTTTGTGCCATCTTCCTGAATAAGGTTGTTGTGCTTTTGAGGTTTGTCTTTTCTCTAGTAGTTCCTTCAGTCCTTCTTTTAAAGTTGGTTTTGAGTCTATGAATTTCCTGAGATGTTGCTTATCCATGAAGTTGTATATCTTTCCTTCAAATCTAAATGTGAGTCTAGCCAGGTAGAGAATTCTTGGTGAAGCTTTCATTTCATTGAGTCTTTTCACAATATCCCACCATTGTCTTTGGGCTCAGAGCATTTCATCTGAAAAGCCTGCTGTGGATCTTAGGGATGCTCCTTTGTATGTGATTTCCTTCCTTGATCTTGTTGCTTTCAGTATTCTATCTCTATCTATGGTTTTTGTCATTCTAATTAGGATGTGTCTTGGGATATTTGGGCCTCCTGAATCTGGGAACAAGCAATCTTTAAGGCTGGAAATTTCTCATCGATGATGGTTTTGACAGTTGTTTCTCCATCAGGATTTTCCTCCTGGCCCTCTGGGACCCAAATGATCTTTATGTTGTAACTTTTGACTTCATCCCGATTATACTTGTTGTCTATTCATTAATTGTGAGTCTTTTTTTCCATCTGATGTTGTCTAGAGAGTCTCTGCATCTCATCTTCAAGGTCACTAATTCTTTCTTCAGCACTTGTTACTCTGCTGTGGAGGCCGTCTAGTGAATTTTTCATTTCACCTATCACATTTTTAATATCTGTCATTTCTGTTTGTATTTTCATTTGTATTTTACTCATCTCTGCTCTCATTTCCTCTTGTATTTTATTGACTCTGTGCTCCATTATTTCTTTGAGCTCCTTATGCATTCTTAACAGTTCCTTGCTGAATTCCTTCCCAAGAAGTTTATATAGCTCATCGTAATTACTTGGCTCAATTTAGTGACTTCACTAACGGAGCTTGGTGGAGTTCTGCTTTGCTTTATCATTACTGCCTTGACGTTTGCAAACCGTGTGTTGTCTTGTGGATATGATGTACACTTAGGGATGTATAGGCTCTAAATAGAGTTATTGTGTCATGTAACGAATATTGAATGCTATGTTACTGGTTACTTCTGTGTAGATTATTTGCTGAGTAGGTTCTTCTAGTGCATCTGCAGGGTTTTGAAATTTGTGGTGGAAGGTCACAGGGCCAGTAGGCGGGGTTGACTCATGCATGCATCCCCTAGGATTGTCTGGTCCTCTCTGCACTTCCCTGGATTTGTGAATGGAACTGTCCCGCAGAGCTATCCAAAGCACACCTGAAGTGTGTGTGTGTGTGTGTGGGGGGGGTAGAAGGTCATAGGTCCATGTGGCGGGATTGACTCAATGTGCATCCCCCTAGGTGTAATTGGTCCTCCCTGCACTTCCCCTGACTGATTTGTGTTCTCCTATTCCTATTTAGAAAATTTCTATCTGTGAATTATTTTAAAACATATGAAGAAATAAAACCTTTAAATCAATATTTTGAAATCAGTATTTTGTTTGTTGCTCTTTTCCTGTAGTTAGCTAATTTTCATAACACTTCATTGTTAAGGTTTACTCAGCAACAAACCAAAAGAATATATACTGACATCAAAATTTATTGAAATCTGTAATTAACATTAAATGAAACTCATTTAATTTTTGTTGTTGTGGTTTGAGTGTTATACCCAGCAATGGTCAGGAACTATTCTTGGTTCTGTGTTCTGGAGTCACTCCTAACAGTGCTTATGGGACCAGAAGGTCAAGCTAGGGTTCACTGCATGAAAGACAAGCACATTAATCTCTAGCATATTTTAATTATTTTTCTATAGTAAATTATATTGATCAATTTAATAAAATACTATTTTGTATACATAGTTCCTGCCACAATCCCTTTTACATATAAACTTTTACTAACACCTCAAAACACTGTTACAGATTAAGTAGTGCCATTACCATTTCACAAAGAGAGCAATACACAGTTTAGGTTGGAAGAAAACTTTGTTAAATGACAAAAAAGGAGTAAATAGGAAAGCTGTGTTTGAAATATTTGTATTTCTGGCTCAGGAACTGCTTTGCATTTTTCACCAATAATGTATTCCATTATGTGTAATTAACAAGTACAACAAAATAGTATAAAAATTATATATATTATGTATATATTATATATATTAAAATTGAATCCCTAAAAAAAAAAGAAAAAGGAGTAGGGGCCGGAGCGATAGCCCAGCGGGTAGGGCGTTTGCCTTGCACGCGCCGGCCAGTGCCGGCCTGGGTTCGATCCCGGCACCCCATATGGTCCCCCGAGCACCGCCAGGGAGTGATTCCTGAGTGCAGAGCCAGGAGTAACCCCTGAGCATCGCTGGTGTGACCCAAAAAAAAAAAAAAAAAAAAATTGAATCCCTCTCCACATCCATCCTACTGAATTCACTCCCCAACAGCAACCTAAATATGTAAAGAAGGATGATGAAATGTTCAATGCATGCACATATATCTTAAGGGAAGTATATATAGTTTGTGCCGGCTCCGGGAGCAGAAATGGGGATGGGGTTGTGTGGGAAATGAGGGTCTTTGGTGGTGGTGAGAGCACCAAGCATACTTAAGGGGAGTATGCTATTTGTATGCTGATTCAAAAAACTATATCACAAGAGGAAGATGTGTTTTCCATTCTAAGAAGCTTTTAAAAGGTCTAGTTGGTGTTCACCTTTATTTTCCTAAAGTTCAAACCATAACCTCTTGGGAAATTCTACATTCCAAACTAGTTTACCACTCCCAAACTCTAAACTAGCACAGCAGAGGGCCAGAACAAGAGCATAGCTGGTAGGGCATTTGTCTTGCACGTGGCCGACCCAGGTTTCATCCTGGGTACCCCATATGGTCCCCCAAGCAACACCAGGAGTCATTCCTGAGTGAAGACCCAAAAAGACCCAATAAATATATATTATATGTACATATATATATATATATATATATATTTATATATATAAATCAGCACATATTTAAAAAAAATCAATACATATTACCTCTTGGAAAACACTTCCAAGAATTTTAAGAAACTCCAGGAAATTTCAGAATTGGGAAAACAGTGACCAGCTATATTATAAGACAGAATTTAAGGACGTTACAATTTCTCAAATATAATAAAAATGTAAGAAAGAGACTCACAGACATGGGGCAGAGCTGCTACTGGCTCTCCCTGTGACCAGACACTCATGAGGCACCTGGGAGGGATGGCGGTTTCTGGCCCTGACCTGCCACCCCAGTAGAGCCTCACAACAAACCAAACGACCCACTACTCCATGAGGGGCCTCCATTTTATACATCTGGACTTCCCTCTCGTCAGAACTCCACCCAGCAGATCAGCCTATCACAGCCCAGCTCATTGAGATTCACCCTGCAGCAGTCTTTTTTTAAATCCGGCCCAGGTATGCTGATACAGAGACTCACAGACATGGGGAAGAGCTGCTACTGGCTCTCCCTGTGCCCAGCCACTCACAAGGCACCCGGGAGGGATGGCAGGTTCTGGCCCTGGCCCTCCACCCCAGCAGAGCCTCACAACAAGCCAGACGACCCCCACTCCATGAGGGACTCTATTTTCCACATCTGGACATCCCCTAGTCAGAACTCCACCCAGCAGACCAACCTATCACAGCCCGGCTTGCGTAGCTGCAACGGCCATGTGGTTCATCAATAAATGCTGGTTTTAGAGATGACTACAAGAGTATGCTACCCACACGGCAGAGCCTGGCAAGCTACCCGTGTCATATTTGATATGCCAAATACCAGTAACAATTATAGACCTCATTCCCATGACTTGATGGAATGGTTTTAGGCTTTTATGTTCCTGGAGCAAGCAGGTGCCCTTGGGCTCTACTTGCATGAGACAGAACATATGGAGATATTACTGGTGCCCACTCTAACAAATTGATGATGAGTGGGAAGACAGTGATACAGTGACAGTAAGAAAGGTGCAAAATTAATGGGTGTGAAATGAGATACATATTTTTTTTAAAAAATTTTATTTAAACACTGTGATTTAAAAAGCACAAAGTTTTTCACAATACAGTTGTTAGAAATATTAATTGTTCAACACCAATACCACCACCAGTATGCTCTCACCACCACCAAAGACCCTTTATTTTCCACACAACCCCCATCGCATATCTGCTCCCTGAGCCAGCACTAACTATATTGACCATTGATCCATTTATGGGATTTGTATTGATAAAGTCATAACTTTTTTTTAGGGTATGTGAGAATCTAGTCAATTTCTGTTCTTAAATTCACTTTCTGAGTTTCTAGAACGTAGTTAGTTTCTACTCTTCAATCCCAAACTCACCACCACTGTGTCTATGAACAAAATTTATTTCATGTTTTTCTCCACCTATGTTTGAGCCTGTCCTATGTATACACCGAATAATCTATTCTACATAGCTATTTGGAGCTAATTCTCTAAATATGGTCAATGAATGCCTTCTTACCCAAAAGTCAATGGAGATTATTAAATCTCCATTGTGCCATTTGAACCCACTGTGTAGGAAATTATCAATATGTCTAACACACAGGACACTGTGACCACACTCTTGTGATTGTATGCTAAATACTTAATTCTATAAAATGTGGCAGAATACCTGGTACATCAGTATATTTGGCTTTGAGATACCACGTGGCCACTTTGTGGTCACATGCCGTGTGGAAAGCCAGCTGCAACTCTGCCACAATAGTGTCTCTGGATAATGGCTGACAGTGCTGAAGGCAGGTCAAAGGTGGGCCTATGAGGGATTCTGCAGGAGACTGTGGTGTGGAAAGGGGCCCAAGCTCTAGTTCCACAGAAGCCTAGTGAGTTTAGTTGCTGTGACCGGACCTGCATACTGGGCTTGAAATTGACTTCTCTAATGGATGGGACTCTGATGAGCTGTGGAGTCCAGACCTTGCAAAATGGCTGTGAATATGGCGCATGACATTTTTCTGGCTTCTGAAACTCTATTGGGGCAGTAAAACAGGACCAGATTTAACACTCCTCCAGGATACCCCATCAGTCTAGCAGGGAGAGCCTGCAACAGCTCTACCACGTATGTATTTCTCCTAATTTATATTTTATTTGTAATATTTAGACTGGTAATTCCTGAAAGACCAAATGAGGCTTCTGGCAGCTTTCTATTTCAACTTTGCCTACTGATTAGTGTCTTTGTGCTAGGTTCTCTATCTTTTTTATCTTTTATAGATGGTACAGGCGTCAGTGTGTCTGTATGTTTCAAAATCCCATTACTATCACAAATTATTTTACTCTAAGGACTCCACCATTATTTTTTACTTTCAGATCCAAAGTGGACAGCAAAATGGAAACCAATATACTGTTAATTTGCTTCAACAGTAGTGGAAAATACTCAGTGACAGGAAATATGCTTATCTCAAAATTTACTCTTTCAGGAGTTGGGTATGTAAAACAAAGATTAATTACCAACAAATGACTGTCTTGAGATTTAATAAAACATACACTTATTAGCATTTAAGACTGCAGCTTAGGAAAGTGAGGAAAGGAAAGAATATTGAAGTTAGATGAGAACAAGAATATTTTTGGTATTTGTGTTTTCAAGGTTAATTTTTTTCCTTCATTTCAAACCAAATCCTGTTGATAAACTATACATGAAAATACAACCCTGATTTGAGGTATTCTTCAGGTTCACACTCTATCTTAGCTATAAGAAAACTTGAGTATTTTTACGTAGTGTCTCTGTGTCATGTTTTGCTACAAAATAAATATAATTTTGATGCTAAATTTTGGTCAGAAAATAAATTAATACACACATTGTCATATTTTAATTATGCAATAACTTAAAGCTCATGCTAAGTTCCTGAAACAGCTCCATCTAAAAGTTGCTGTAATACATATCTAAAGAAACATCGTGTCATGTAGAAAAGAAAATTTTGCTTGCAATCCATATTTCCTGAGAAGAGGAAATAGATTGTGTAGTGTTTTAGTCACTAGAAGTGTTTTGTTTACTTATCATTTTATTATGAAAACTTTTATTGCTGCTATTATCTTACAAATGGTATATCATCCCTTTCGATGACATGAAATAGAAAACACTAAGCATTATGCAAGTCAAAGAAAAAAAGAGTAGTCATAAAAGAAAATGTGCTCACACTTTTTTTGGCAAATAAGTGCTTTTAATAGGATAATGATAATGAAAATTTATACTGCCTATTTTTCTAACCAACAGTATTTTTTAAAGTCAAAATTGGTTGTTATCTTCAAACAAACAATTTCTAGGAAAGATTAATGTCATCTTAATAAGAAAGAAAAACTCTGGTTATCTTCATTTCCCATTTTCCAATGAATAACATGATTTAAAAAATCAATTTGATTTCAGTGTTATACTTCTTGCTGATGCTGATAATACTACTGCTGATGGGCAGCCATGAGCCTAAGGAAGGTGTCTGGAGTCCATTTTGCATGCCTTAAGCATTTTGCAATATGAAGTGATTTCAGCTAAAGATATCAGATCAGTGATAAGGATATAAAAGTGAACTGTCACTTAACAAAATGCTGGAAGGAATTGTTCATGACAGACTTCTAGAAATGGCCAGATTATGATTTTAACATTATAGCTAAAATAAATGTATATTTATAATCATTTCATACATAACTACCCAGATTTGGATATCAAACTCACATGGCAAATACAAGTCTATTGCCAGTCTTTTGATGGATATAACAAACTAAATAGATCAGGTATCTTATAAATTTAGAAACATGTAACTTTCAGTGTGAGAAGTCAAGATCTTGAGATGAAAAAGCACCACATCTTTTAATATATGACTCTGAAATGTGTTCTATGTATTGTCACTTTGCCAGATGTAACTTTTCTGTATTGAGCTAAGTCTCGCTGGAAGACCCAGATTTTATGTCCCAACTGGCATCATAACCCACAATGGAAGACAAAGTACACCATCAGCAATATTTTGAATTTTAAATGTTGGGCCATTTCCAAGTGAATGCTGTAAGCCTGAGATCTTCCTGTCATTGCTTATATTTAGGCTTTATTTTTTTGCTAAGTGTTTGTTCATCAATCATTTTCCCCTCTTTGGTCCCAAACACCACATCCCAGTTGGGAACCTAAGAAATTTATTGTAAATATGTTTCCGCTCCTACTAAAAGACAAACAGGAACTTACACTATGTAGAATGTGATTTCTTAATAACTAACTATACAGTACACAAATTCCAAAGGGATTTTATCTGTACGACTATTCAAAGTTCGGATATTTTACTGTATAACTCGACAACATTAGTTTCTACTCTACAACTTCAGTTACAATGGGTAATAACTCAGGGCCTCAGGAACACAAAGGTAATTAACACTTGAAATTGTTTCAGATCCTACAGAGGGAAAATTGCAGCCATTGGATGACAACGTTTTCTGGACCTTTTCCCTTTCCCCTATTAAAGTGATTATTAAAGTGATTTCCTGTCAGGAGATTTGGCAGTTGTCCTATTCAAAGTCACACAAAGTTTTCTGGGAAAACATCCTTAGAGAAGATATTTGAAACATCCCTAAGGAAGGAGAAATAGACTTCAAAGTTCTTGATTTCACTTCTCACAACTTTAGGTGAGTCTCTTGTGTACCCATTTATGGAGGGCTATGTAAAAATTCACAAGAAATAAAATATTTCATTTATAATGCATACCACAAAAAATAAGGAATCGTGACTTTTCTAGTTCTCTCTCATTTTTATTTATCTGCTCAGTTTTTATTTAGCACTGGTGGTTTAAAAATACCATTAATAATAAAGTTTCATGGTTATAATGTTTTACCATCACGCTAACCACCAGAGTATAAGCATGCCTCCACTACTCTCTCAAAGTTACTTCTCACTCCTCATCCCAGGCCATGGTAAGCTCAGTTCAGTAGGAAGAGTTAGATATCTAACCATTTACCATTTGTGTCCCTTTACTGTTATTTCCCTACATTCCACTTAGAAAAATGAGCATTTTGTATTTTCCTGTTTTCTTTGGACTTCATTGAGCATGAGATTGTCTAGTAGCAATGTTCATGATTTCACTTTTTCTTATAGCCAAGTAGTATTCTATTGTGTATATATACTACAGTTTCTTTATCAGTCATCTGTTCTTGACACGTTGATTGTTTCTAATCTTAACTATTGTGAATATCACTAAAATGAATTTAAGAATACAAATGTATGTCCAAATGTTTTGGGGCCTTAATATAGCTGCCAAGAAGCGGAAGTTCTGAATCATATGGAATCCCAATTCTTAGTTTTGGGGAAACTATCCATACGTTTTATAGAGACTGTACAGATGGCATTGCTGCTGGTAGTGTAAGAGGGAAAAGAACCAGGAGAGCTAGGACTAATACAAATGTTTGGGGCTCCCCAGTTCTTCTCAAGAAAAAGGAGGGGATTTCACACATGGTTCTAGGATAACAAAGAACTGAAAAGAAGTAACAAATCATGCTCCTTATATACCTAAATGCTCCCAAATTGGGATTATAAAATATAGCACCAAGAAATTCTAAATGATCAATATGCTTCCGTTGAAGAGAGGGTGAATGATAATTCCACTCTGGAAAGAGAACAAGGAATATAGGTAATATATAGGCTCATTCTTGTTGTTCAATCCATTGCTTTCTTAGGTAAAATTTAAACTTGTCAAAGCTACTTCCTATCTCAAATACAAGAGATCTAGTATAGATACTGTGAGGATTGAGGAAGGTCAAGTGACTAGGAAGCGAGGCAGACAGACAGTGAAACTCTTCACAAAGATATTAAAAACTACAGAAGTATTCTTAAGAGAATACTCAAGATGTTATTTTGTAAAATTTTACAAAGCACAAGTTTTCATAATTGCTAGAACACCAAAAGCTATTGTTGGGGGACTCTGTTTTTAACACCAGACTTTTCAGAAACAAATGATATTCTGGTACTGATGAGCTATCCTGGTACATAGACTGAATGTATAAGAAGTTTCTATTGCCCTCAACTTTAGAGATTCAGTGAATCTAAAGTATTAATTTAATAAGCAAGAATAACTTTACAAACAGGGTCTCTCCCAGTGACTCAAGACTACCTTCTTTCTCTATAATTATATATATAGATATATATTTAAAATAATTTTTGAGAAGACTATATATATTGCAATAGGATTTTATTTGCATCACTAGACAGGACTATCCTCTAAACTATACAACTTCAATTGTGGCAATATGAAATATATCAGGGAAAGCATTTTGGGTTCTTGGCTAAGAATAATCTTATCATGGTTTTCCAATCCTGGCTATAATCTGGCATCATTTTTATATAACTGTTTACTGAACAGTACATATGTTATAACTCTCTTCCCTATATTGGAAATAAAAACTAAATTCCTATCACCAAAAACGAGTGACCAATTTTGCTAGCTAGTTCAAAGTATTCAATTTAGATATTTATTATATTAAACTAAATACAAAACAAAGTATTAAAATGTTTATTTAAAATTTTACACATAACGTTATGAATAAAAGTATTTAAATTTTACGATGTTTAAAATAAAACTTTACAGTTATATAGTTCAAAACAATAAAGTTTTTTTTAAAACTATGGTACCTATAATGTATCAGAATTTTAGTTGCAAGTTTATTTTTCCTAGATTACTTACACTATTATTGTTTTACTTTTCATCCATTAGCTTATTTAAATAATTTTGTATTGTAAGGATAAGATTTCCACCGGGCTTCAGTGGAGATGGAGCTCGGATCCCTTTCCCCACCTCTGTTCTGTCAGGGAGGCCCAGTGGACCCGCCAAACAACTACTCCTGGACTGTTGGCCATGAACCAGAGACACAAATACACATTCAGAGCTGCTACCAGCTCTCCTTGTGCTCGGCTGATCTTGAGGCATCCAGGAGGGAGAGCAGGTTCTGGCCCTGCCATCACAATAGCACTCGGAAAAAACAGAGAATCCCCCACCCCTGCACCATGATTGCAGCCATTTTCAATGTCTGGACTCCACAGCTCAACAGAGCTCCACCCAAAAGAAAAGCCAATCTCAAGCCTGGCTTGTCAGGAGTTCCACCCTATAGAGAAGCCTATTTCAAGCCCAGGTATACTGTTCTTGGAGGCTAAAGTCACCGGACTTCCGTGGCAATGGAGCTGGGCTCCATTTCCCCCCACTTCTATCCCATCCAAGAGGCCCAGTTGACCCACCTACAAAAGGCTCCTGGGTTGTCAGCTGTGACCCAGAGATACAGATACATGGGGCAGAGCTGCTACCAACTCTCCCCATTGCATACAGCTCCAAAGCAGCCCTGAGGTTCATCAGTGCAAGAACAGAGAACCTATCTACTACTGAAAGTATCCCATCTGCACAGCAGAGCCTGGCAAGCAACCTGTGTGGCATTCAATATACCAAATAAAGTATCAATAAAGACTTCATTCCCATGATCTGTAAAAATAATTTGAGGCTCTTCATCTTACTGGAGCAGGCAGATGTCCTTGGGCTACACGACCACACTACAGGAACAAATGGAGATTTACTGGTGACCACCAGAACAAATTGATGAACAATAGGAGACAAGTAATACAACTGGAGATAAGGATAAGATATTGGTACTGCTTTTTGTCTTTCTTGGTATGTAATCAAGGCCTACTTTGTAATTGATTTTATAACTTTAGAAAAACATAGAGTCACATCAATATACTCCTTTTATCATAGAACAGATATACGAAAATAGTCCAGGAATCTACTTATAGCAGTTCTTTTTTGTCACAGCTTGTTTTAGGATACTTACTTTCCTCTGACAACACAAAGTCATCTTAAATGACATCAATGGTTTTATCCCCTAATTCCTCTATGTGAACTATACTTCTGATCCACTGGCTTTCCTACAACTTTTTTAAAGTTGCATTTCATTGTTGATAAGGGAATATTTCTTTCCATCTTTCTTTTGGAATTTATATATTAACTTATTCTATAAGTTAATATAGAAATTATTATGTAGTCCCACCCTACAGCGAAGACGATTTCAAGCCCAGGTATGCCTGATTCAGAGACTCAGACACACGGGGCAGAGCTGCTACTGGATCTTGCTGTGCTCAGTTGATCATGAGGCGCCCGGGAGGGAAGGTGGGTCTAGCCCTAGCCTGGCATTCCAAAAGAGCCTCAAAAGAAGCCAGAAGAACCCCTACACAATGAGGACCACCATCTTCAACATCCGGACTCCACAGCTCATCAGAGCTCCACCCAATAAAAAGCATATCTTTCCCAATTGAGGTTTATCTGTAAATGCACAAGATGAGAGCCTACTACTGAAAGTATACCACCTGCATGGCAGAGCCTGGCAAGCTAACCATGTCATATTTGATATGCCAAAAACCAATAACAATTATAGACCTCATTCCCATGACCTAAAGGAATAGGTTGAGGACCTTCATGTTCCTCGACCGAGTAGATGCTCCTGGGCTACACTAACACACAACAGGACTATGGAGATGTTACTGGTGCCTGCTTGAGCAAATCATTGAACAACAGGAAGACAAGTTAAGTGAATTTATTCTATTATAACATATTTGATATGTAAAGGACATATCAAAAGTAGACTTGAAGGAAAAACCAGGGGACCCGAAACCTTGGTCAAAGAATAAGCACACAGCTCCATATCCAAGGAAAGAAATATTAAAGCTAATTGGACTTGATCACTTGAATCCCATTATTCATAGATTTGCTCAAGCGGGTGCCAGTAACATTTCCATTGGACCCTATCACGTACCAATGTAGCCCAATGGTATCTGGTTGATTCAGGAATATGAAGAGCCTCAAACCGTTCTTCAGGGTCTTAACAAGGGAGTCTGACCATCTTGTATGTGGGTGGCCATGTGATCTTTTGACATCCGTGGGTTCCAGTTGGTAACGGCTCTAGTCCAGCGGTTGTCTCCAAATCGCATTACATGTCCAGCCCATCTGATTTTCGATGACTTGGCAAACGAGACAGCATCCCTGATTCTGGAATAGCAACGGAGGTCAGAACTCCGGATTCCTTTTCTCACTTGAGTGAGGCGTGATATTCCAAGCATAGCTCTTCAATTCCTCTCTGGGAGACAGGAATAGCATTCTCATCCTGCTTTCGTAGGGCCCAGGTCTCTGAGGCGTATGTTAATGCAGGGAGAACGGTGGAGACAAAGAGATGTGCCCCGAGCCTGAGGTTCTTTGTCCTTTTAGCTATTTCTTCAATGCCTTTGAAGGCATTCCATGCCGCTTTCTTCCTCCTGCGCAGCTCAGGTTTTAGGCCGTTCATCATGTTGACTTCTCGATCTAGGTACACATAACTGCTGCATTCAGAGATGTTTGTTCCATTGAGAGTGAATGGGTCCTCAGGAACTAGTTCATTTTTCATGAATGTAGTTTTCTTCAGATTTAGCTGTAGACCTATATTTCCACATTCTTGGTCAAATTCAGCTAGCATTTGTGCCGCTTGGCTAATGTTTGGTGTTATTAGAACGATGTCATCAGCGAAGCGAAGGTGGTATAATTGCTGACCATCTATCTTCACTCCCATTCCTTCCCATTCTAATTGTCGCATGATGTTCTTGAGGGTGGCACTGAAGAGTTTTGCCTGAAATGGTATCACTCTGTCGAACCCCCTCTTTTGACATCAATGATCACTTCTTTGTAGAATGGTGAGATCCTGGTGGTGAATCTGTAATACAGCTCACGAAGGATCTTGATGTATTGGGTTTGAATGCCCTGTTTGGCTAGGGCTTTGATGACCGCTTCAGTCTCGACAGAATCAAAGGCTTTCTGTAAATCAATGAACGTGAGACAGAGTGGCATCTTGTACTCCCTACAAACCTCGATGAGCTTGGTTACTGTGTAGATAAGGTTGATTGTGCTGAATCCTTTCCGGAAGCCTGCTTGCTCACATGGTTGTCCTTCATCTAGTGTTCTGCTAATCCTGTTCAGGATGACTCGTGTAAACAGCTTGTAGATGACAGACAACAGGCAGATGGAGCAATAGTTGCCGATGTTGTGAATGTCTCCCTTCTTGAACAGTAGAACTGTCCTGCTGGTTTTCCATTGGGAGGACACCTTGCATTCGGATAGGTAGCATGTGAAGAATCGAGCTAGTGTATTCATGAGTACTGACGGCAGATTCTTCAAGTGTTCGGGTCTGACTTTGTCTGGGCCTGGTGCTGTTCCCTTATTTACCGGCAAGATGGCATGTCGGATTTAGAAGGGAGAATGTTGGGAATGACATATCCATCCTGTGGAATTTGGTATGTGGGCAGGTGGATGTGGCTATCAAAGAGATTTGAGTAGATGCCCTGGATAATCTTCTCCATTGCCTTCTGGAAGATGTGATAGATCCATCAGGGCATCGGAGGGCAGTCATCTTGGTCTTATATTGGTGAAGAACACGCGGGTGGTGGGAATTCTTTTCCCGGCTTCTGCTGTATCTTCCAGTATTTCTGCTCTTCTGTCTTTGAGGTCTTCTTTTATCACTTCTCTGCACCATTTAGCAAGCTTGGACGTTATCATTTGGTCTCCTGAGGCTCGCGCCTTGCCACGTTGGCAAATGAGCTCAAGAGTTTTAAAGACAAGCGTCCTTTTGTGTCTTTCTCTCTCTAGGCATTCTTCACACAATCATGGAGGTGCTGAACCAGTCGGTTTTATTCTTCATCAATGTCGTCAATGATGGTATCTTCCCATGTTGCTGCAATGGTGCCAAAGAGTTCCCAGTTGGTGGTCATTCTTAAACTTTGCAGCCTTTTCTCCCTGTTGTGGGAAGTAGAATTTTGCAGGAAGGAGACGGTGGTCCGATCCTGTTTGGAATTTGGGGATGACAGCAACATCGGTCAGACAAAACCATCGATTGAAAATGATGTGGTCAATTTCATTGTGGAACTGTCCGCCAGGAGATTCCCATGTCAACGTTTCGCTCCAGCCTTCTGAAACTGTGAGTTCCCATGAATGGTCTTGGTGGACATGATGAACTCAGATAGTCTCTCACCCTGTTTATTCCATTCTCGGCCATGGGTTGATGTGGAGTCCTTCAGCCGATCTTCTCAGTCCTATCTTGGCATTAAAATCACCGACTATGATCTTGTAGAAGGTGTGATCTTTTTATAGAACTCCTCCAGTTCCATGTAGAATTTCTCAATTTCATCTTCTTTGTATGTGGATGTTGGTGCATAGACAATGAAGATAGAAATTGCTGGGAGTGGGCCACATCTCTTCAAGTGTAATCGTCCTATTCGGTTTGTTGGGCATTCAAATGAATCAATGTTGATGGCCATGTTCGTGTTGACAAGGACACCAACGCCACTGTCGCCTCTTTCTTTGCATGTTCCAAGGAACAATTCTTCTCCCGTGTCAAATACAGCATGATGAGACTGATATCTCCTCGTCTCAGTCAGACCAATGATGTCATACTTGATCTTTTTGTGCTTGCACCATCAGATCCTCAATATATGCTTCCGATGCCAGCGTATGTGCATTGAAAGTACAGACAGTCATTTTAGTCCTTCTTTTTGGCAGCCTAGGATGGCCATGAAATTTTATCAGGCACTTCTTGTTCGCCTTTCTTACTGCTGCCGTATAAAGGGCTCTTTCGGGTCAGGAAAATAAACATTTTTGTTACTGGATTTGGCACATAGAACACGCATCGGACAGCTTGCCAGGCTCTGCCATGCGGGCACTATATTCTCATTACTTTGTGGGGCTCTCTCAGAGGGGTGGGTAGAATATTTATGGTAATTTGGAGGCAAATTGCACGGCCACTGTGCGGCAGCGCCGCAACAGAGAAAGCTGGTTTCTGCCAATTGGACATCAATATCAATACAGCCAATAGTAAGGATTTTTTTTCAAGGGTCTATGTAAAATGTTTAATTTTTCAAAATCTACACATGAGCAGAAATGTAGAAAAATGAAAAACATTTTATTTTTTTTCTTTAAATTACACATCATTTCAAAGCATTTTCTTAACCAGTGTGACAATTGAAATCTTTAAATCAAAGTCTAATGACTCAGGTGCTCAAAAAGTTTTAAAGAGAAACAAAGAGTTTTGATAATATTTTTTAATGTTTTAATAATATAGTTAAAATTGCTAATCTTTACCAAAATATAGAGCAGCTAGCCAAAATTCAACACAATAAGGTAGTTTGCTCATTGTACATCGTTTCATGAACTTCAACTGCTATGAGTGTCAAAGAAATTATCATTCTAATTTATGTCTGAAGATTTTACATAAGAGGAGGGAAGAAATAATTATGCTTCACACATGTTTTTCCTTCTACACATTATGCCTCAACATCATGCCCATTCAGAAATAAATAATTCAAGACTTCTTCATTAATAGAAAACTTAGAAAATGAGGAATGCTGACCATATGTTTATACAACCTTAGTTTGAAATTTAATTATACTCTTAAAACCTCTCCAGAAATCTTTTGCTTGGTTTGCCTGCTATACTATAGAGTCTTACTTAAACTTAGAAGGTAATAAGCCTATCTATTTTATCCCTTCTGTAAACTGCCAAGTCAATATTCTCCAAGTGTAACTACTCATCAATAAAAATTAATTTACTTCTTAAGAATTCCAAGAAAATGAGAACGGTAATAGTATATGAATCAATACACTTGCTTTCTCTTTCCATTCCATTGTACTCTGACTCAGCTACTTCCTGGTCCCCTAACCATATTAATCATTTATTCAGTTCAAACCGCAAAATACTCTCTCTTGTATTTTATTTATTCATTGTCCATAATCAATGCCTTAGCTAAAATGTGTTTTCCTATCTATCTCCCTTTGTAACCTCTCCGTTACAAATTAGTTTGCCCATGTATATCATAAATGACTTTTTGTTCTAACCAATACTTAGTGCCTAGTTTTTCCACTCAAGGATTTATCACATTTCTTCATTCAAAAATTTTGAGTAACACTTGACTGCGCTGAGGGAAAGCTCTTGACTCAGTGCTCAGATGTCACTTTTGGCAGGCTAAGGAAACCATGTGGGGTGCTAGGGACCAAAACCAGGTCAACATCTTGCAAGGAAATCTCCATATCCTCTGTACTATTTTTCCAGCTCCATCATTTTTTCATCATTTAAAGTAGTCACACAATGAGTAAATTCCCATCTGGATACCCACATCTCAAATGAGATGTTAAAATCTCTTCATTTCGATGCCAATTTTCTGACCCTGCCTATATATTGCCCTTGTGAATCTCCACACAGTAGCAGCTGACAAAACAGGATTCTGCAAAGTGTGAAAAATCCTAAAATAATAAGAATTACAGTGCCCAAAACACTTTATTCCCACTGAGACATTTGAGACAAAACCATGAAAAAAAACCCTTTTAAAGTCAGAGAACACTGAAAATGAGAAAAAAAAATACTCTTTTATAGGGAATATGCATCACTGTATCACTGTATCACTGTCTTCCCATTCATCATCGATTTGGTCAAGCGGGTACCAGTAACATCTCCATATGAAGATAGCAAAAGATTAATCACAAAAGTAGAAGCAGTTCAATATAATTGCAATTACTCTGAAAAATCTTTAATTTTAAGAAAATGTTTTTAGGGTCAGAGCGATAGTACAGTGGGAAGGGCATTTGATTTGCATGCAGCTGACACAGGTTCCATCTCCAGCATCCGATATGTTCCCTGAGCACCACCAGGAGAAATTCCTGAGTGCAGAGCTAGGAGTAACCCATAAGCATTGCAGGATGTGACCCAAAAAGAAAATAAAAAGATATATATTAAAAGCTGGTTGAGTGTTGTTTATATATATATATAAATATATATTTTTCATGTGGTTTTAAAAATGATCTGAAGTATAACTAAAGTCTCCAGATATCAAACAAAATGTCAATACATGCAAATCCGAAGACATACAAAGTAATAGTAATAATGAGGGGAAGAGGGATAGTACTGGCTAACTTGCCTTGCAAGTGGTGGATCCAGATTCAATTCTTGTTACCATATACAAATCCCTGCACACTGCCAACAGTGATCCTTGATCACATAGCTATGAGTAAGCCCTGACCAGTCTAAGTGTTGACCCCCAAGCAAATGCTTAATAGTGATTGCAAGAGTAGTTATTGAACTACTCAGAAGGTCAAAGAGATAGATAATGTACATGCATACTTGAGCTTCTAACTTAGAATCAAAATGTTTCTGTATGAGTTAGAAAATGTGCACAGATTAAGTTCAAACCAAGTATTAAGAAAAGCTGGTGTTTTATTAGAAACCTATATCAAAGAGCAGAGCTCTTGTGGAATAGATACAGGTTAGGTTATTTATACCAAGTTTAAGCACCCAGTTAGATAGTACTGATAATTTCAATAAAATCTCAAACCAAAGGCAACTAAGGACAAAGATGATTACAAGTATAGTAGGTATTTGTATAAAGGCTATTTTTGAACTGCATGGGCCAAATTTCAAAATTATGCAATTCAACTGTGTTGGCCTCTAAACTCACATTATGTGAAAAGCTCCATGTTGCCTAGCAAGGAGACCACCCACCAAATGGCTACTCTACCCACTAAACAGACGTGATCTCTTCCCTTGTTTCATGCTCAGGTCAGGTTACAAATGCCAAAAACAGAAGTAAAAGCTTTTGCCAATTTCTAATACCTTTAATCCCTGCCCTACTGCTTTTGCCTCTCAAAGTCAGACTTTTCAACAATGCATACAAACCTGGCTTCATTTTAACACTAATATGGTTTTCCTAAGTCTAATCAACAGCACTCAACCAGCTCTAAAATAGAGGAGCTTGCTTAAATTTCTCTCCCTTTGACCATGGTTATTCAGCACCTTAAAAGATTTTAAACTCTATTCTTTCTCCAAATATAACTTTCAGATTCTAGCTGTTCTCATCAGGATGCCCCTATTTCATCCCCTTACATTATACTTCTGGAAACAGCCGTCTTTGATTCCCTGTCGCTGGTTCCTGACCTATTCCACCCCATTATTCACAATTGGCTGCCAAAATAACTTCTCCCAACATTTTTCCATTTCATGTCTTTCAGCAAATATTGCAGGTATGATTTTTTCTGGTTAAAACTAGCAAATTGAGTACATGTGTTTATCTCCATTACTTTATGAGTGTTTAATAAAAGGGCAGTGAAGATGTTTTAAAATATAGAATAATCAAAACAATGAAGCCTAGAATAATGAAAACAGGAGGGAAAAAAGAACAATGGAGAAATTTCCACCAGTGCAGGGAAACTCTATGCCAAAAAGAGGGGTTTTATCCTATTGGAAAGAGCACTATATGGGACCAGATAGAGAGCATAGCAGGCAGGGCACTTGATTGCACACAGATGGCCAGATTCAATCTCCAGCATCCCATATCTCCCTAACAGGACCAGGAATGATTCCTGAGTATACTGACAGTAGTCACCCCTGAACATCACCAGGCATGCTTCTCTCCAAAAGAGTCATGTAACTGAGCACCTAATAGTTATGGGAGATAAATACTAATATGAATATTCAAATTTCTCCATTAACTGAACTATTGTCAAGAATTAAAGACAGAGAAGGAGGATCGTGATTTGTCTGCAACAAAACCTTTGCCTGACTTGCATGAGGTCCTGAGTTTGATTCTCTGCCCTACTTGGGAGGATGAGAGCCAGGAGGAAAAAGAATGGATGATTGGAATGAAAACTAGAGGACAGTCATTATCTAGTTAGAGTACTATGACAAAAATACCAAACTAATGTGCCTTTTTGTCTTTAAGTGTATTGTTTTAATTAGGAAAATGAGGTAGGAAGAGAGAAAATAAGCCCATAAAGGAAAAGAGCCAATGTTTCTTTGTGGGCACCAATTCACAAGAGCTCCATAATTGGCCCCTAATAACCTACGAAAGATGTTAGCTCTCATTAGTGTCAGGAGTTACTATCTTGATTTATAAATCTGGGGGAAGGTAAACAGGAAAGCTAAGTCCACCAAAAAAGAAAAGTTCTCTTCAACTTCAGCTGACAGAAAGGACATATGCTGAGCAAGCAAAAATCAACATAAACCCTTTACCAGAAACTCACTTTAAAAATAAGGATATACTATTAGCAGAATTAAATATATTGTAATCCATTAAAGATAATTAGGATCATCATTATCATTTACTCTTATTCTTCATAATAAAAAATTTCAATCTGGCAGAAATATTTTGTTTAACAGTCTAATGATTGACAAAATTGATGTTATGACTCTTTTGAATTTCTTCCCAATGCTCTAAAGTGGCTCTACAACTATGATGACATCCATATCAAAATATTTAACATCAAAATGTTGATACGTATTGTTACAGAAAAGAGAATGGAGAGTAAGAATGAATGGTGATTTTTCTGATAACAGCAATAGAAGATGATTTTTTTTCCAATGGCTGGCTATGTCACCAAATAGATTGTCCTAGAGTTCTGAAAAGCATTTCATCAAATTGCCCCATTTCCTTGAATAGAATTTTTGAGATTTTTTTCTGATTTATTTTCTCTCGTAATTAAAAAAATAGCATTTAGCATCAACACTTGCCAAATCCCCTACCATTTCTCCTTTCTATTTCCAGCATCCATAGGTTATCTACCAGGATTCTGGAAAAGAAAATTGGAAAAGGGACACTCATCCGTTGTTGGTGGGAATGCCAGCTTGTACAGCCTTTTTTGGAAAACAATATGGACATTCCTCCAAAGACTAGAAATTGAACTCCCATTTGACCCAGCCATACCACTCCTGGGAATCTAATCTGGGAAACCAAAAATACGCAGCGGAAACACCATCCCTACTTTTATGTTCATAGCAGCATTATTCACAATAGCCAGAATCTGGAAGCAACCAGAGTGCCTGAAAATTGATGACTGGATAAAGAAGCTTTGGTACATCTACACAATGGAATACTATGCAGCTGTTAGGAAAAACGAAGTTATAAAATTTGCCTATAAATGGATGGACATGGAGAAGATTATGTTGAGTGAAATTAGCCAGAAGGAGAGAGACAAATACAGAATGACTGCATTTATTTCCATAACATAAATATATATGTATATATTATGATACCAATATCTGTTGGAGGACAGATTTAGCTAATCTGGGAGCTCTATTGTTTTGCCCACACCCAGCTTAATCTATTTAAGTCAAGGTTCATTCTAATGAGACCTCTCTTCTATGTAAACACTGCTAGAGGGTGTGGCAGTTACAGAAGTAACTTGATTGAATAACTTCTGACTTATACATCTACTAAGACTTCTATGTTTTCTAGATTGGGCACAGCTCCTCTTTATACCCACTGCACCCAACGTGGGACAGTTAGAATTTACCAGGAGACTACCACCCTGGCTACGTTGAGACTATAGGAAGATTATAGGAAGGATCATACTAGTTTGCTCTAAGCAGGCAAGAGTGACCCTTTCAGTACACGAGAAAAAGATACTCAGAATCACCCTGGTGCAGATAATAATAAGAAGGACCTTGTGGGTACCATCTAGATTACATGAAGCTCATGAAGTTAAGATGTATTACTTTATATCAGCCCCTCTCTCTCTCCAGTGTTTTACATAAGAAATAATCTCCTTAGTCCTTGTCATAACCTTTGTTTATACCTGCAATAAGGTGTTGCACTACACTCTGTTTAGGGTTTTTGTTGACATGACAACCTCCCAATTGTATTACTTTGGTGTATATAAGGGGCTGACTTGAGGCCCCTTCACCTTTTGCCTTTTGGTTCCTCAGCCTTCAGCTTTTGGCTCCCTGGGCTTTTGGCTTTTGGCTTTTGGCCTTTGCTCTTTGGTCTTTTGCTCCTTCTGGGTAGGACTCAGCTTGGGTGAGATCCTCTCTCTCTTTGGTTGGAGACTTAGGCTCTTTTGTATGGTCTAAGTTCGGACCAGAGCTAGAGTTTGTTCATTATATTGGAGTGCTGTGGAAGAGCTTTTGTACTATTAAAAGCCATTTTTGGGACTGCACCGGATTCATGAGTTTTCATCTGTTCTCCCGGCGTCCTCGGAGGTAGAAGACAACCTCTGTCCTGACACTGTCGGGGACCCCGGAAGAGTTCCCCGACAAATATCCAAGGTCAAGTGAAACACATATCAGGAGGTCTTGTCAAAAGTGGAAATTATCATAAACGTGTGGGAGTCAGAGGCTAGGTAAGACAGAAAATGGAACAGGGTGCTAACAATTGTCGAGGGTACTAATGCCAACCTAGAACTGAGCATTAAATAGAGGCAAAAAGATACACATGACAACCCTTTAATGTATGTTCTGTAATCCATAGTCTTGAGGGGAAGGAAAAGAGAAAGAGAGAGAAATGGAAAGAAATAAAGAACCTGCCATGGAGGAGGGCTGTGGGAGGGGGAGGGAACCGGGGACGTTGGTGGTGGGAGATGGGTACTGGTGGAGGGACGGGTGCTGGAACACTGTATGACCAAGACCCAAATATGAGCTTTTTAATTGTTTATCTTTGTAATTGTAAAAATAAAAAATTTAAAAAAAAAGAAAAAATTTCGTACTACAAAAAAACATAATTTATGCATCTTTCACTTGTGTTTTGACTTGTCAGAAATTTATAACATCTTTTGAAGTCAGGAAACTGAACATTTTATTCTAAGAATATAAATAACAGTCAGTTAAACCAAACAGTAACTGCAAACCTATCCTGAAATAAAACAAACAAAAAAAAAACAACAAACATCCAAACCTCCTGACCTGACCCTCTGTCCCTCAATACCTACTTCACTGGCACTGTAATTAGGGTGTAGCTCTAATCTCTTGTTCCACACTTTCCTAAGAATAGTTAGGTGAATTCATTTCTTTCCCAAATTCCGAATTTACTACATTCATAACTTTTACATATCCTTTGACTTACAAAGCTTTGTTAAAGTTATCCTATAATTATTCTGAGGCCAAATACAAATTATTTTCATTTCAGTATCAGATTTTCTTTTATTGTTAATTTATGATAACCTACCTCAAGAGTTGGGGGCCTGGGATCTAAGTCTTAGATCTACAACCTACCTATCTGAACCAACTATTTAAACTCTTCAAACCTAGTTTACTTATCAACAAAACATGAATATCTCATGCATTCTGTGGGTGATTGTAAAGACTGATTATAAAATTATTATGAAAGTCCTAGAATCACTTGTATCACTTGTCGTCCTGTTGTTGATTGATTTGCTCAAGCGGCCCCAGTAACATTTTCATACATCCTGTCACGTGCTAGTGTAGTGAGCATCTACTCGCTCCAGGAATACAAAGAGCCTCAAACCATTCCTTCAGGTCATGGGAATGAATGAGGTCTTAATTGCTACTGGTTTTTGGCATATCAAATATGACACAGGTAGCTTACCAAGCTCTGCTTTCTATGATGGGCAATATTCAAGAGTTTTGGGGAAATATTAACAAAGCAGAAAAAAGACCAGATCTTCATATAATTATAACAACCATAAAATCTAAGTCACAGTGTTACTCTGAAAATTAATACTTAAAAAGGATATTACTTTTAGGATTATATTCCACATAGATTATTATTCCCTGCATCATAAACTGGAATGGATAGTACATGACATTTAATGAATCTCATTTTTACAACTGCTAATCAATAATGTTTTACAAGGCTATATATGTTTTAAGGCTCTTCAAACTGTATCATACCACATATACCATGTCAATCACAAAAGTATCAATTCCCACTTGACTTTCTCCACTCTTTCAAAGCTAGCTTTTTATACTTTTAATAATCTTGACTCTATGGTAGCAGGAGTCGAAGAGTTTGTTTGTGTTTTTGTCTTGTTTGTTCCCTGGCTTTGTAACATTATATATCACATGTGAGAGATGATCCAATATTTTACTCCTTTTGACTTAATTTCCTTAGTAGGACCCCCAGTTACTTTCTTATTGTCACAAAGAGCAAAATTTGATTTTTCTGATAGATGATTGGCATTCCAGTATATATGCACTACATGTACATACACATGATATGTTTATATAAATCTATATTTATATATGTACATATATTATTCATTAATCTATTGTTGAACACAATGTTATACTAACAATGAGGAAAACTATAACAGTGATACACACAATAGCACAACTATTAAATTGAGAGGAAAAAAATCTGCCTGCCACAGTAGTTCTTAATCTCTTACATCACAAAGCTATAATGCAGAGAAGTACCAAGGATCAGTATTAGGCAGGTAAAGACAAAAAGGTGAGCATTGTAGAGATTTAACAGTATTTAAACATCCAACGAAAAATTGGGTTGCTTTATAGACTCAAGTATTTTCATACACAAAGTGGTCCTAGAAGAATTTTTACCAATATTTCAAATTCTTTCTACTGAAAAAATTTAAACGTCTATCAAGGTATGAATAGACAAAATGCCATATACACAACTGAATAATATTCATTCTTAAAAAAAAAATTGAGGGGGGCAGAAAGACGGTACATAGGTGGTGTATCTTGCATTTGCCTAACTAGAGTTTGTTCCCTGGCACTCCATATGATCCCGTGAACCCTTCAAAGAATGATCCCAGAGTAGAGAGCCAGGAATAAAGCCTGAACACCACTGGGTATGCCCAACCCACCCCCAACAAAAAGAAGGGAAGAAAAAGCAGCTTTTATGCTTGCATATAAAACATGGATTCAACGTGAAAACATTAAGCTAATTTATAGAAGCAGACACAACAGAGATTATGTCATTCTACTATACTCTAGTATATCATATATATATATCATATATATATATATATATATATATATATATATATCACTGTATCACTGTCTTCCCATTGTTCATCAATTTGCTCAAGTGGGCACTAGTAACATTAGTCCTGTCACAAGCAAGTGTAACCCAAGGGCATCTACTTGCTCCAGGGACAGGAGGAGCCCAAAACCATTCTTCAGGTCATGGACCTGAGGTCCATAATTGTTACTAGGTTTTGGCATAACTGGTAATTAAAACACGGGTAGCTTGCCAGGCTTTACCGTGTATGTGGTATAGTCTCAGTAGAAGGCTCTCAACTAGAGCATTTAACTGATGAAACTTAAAGGGCGAAGATCAGGTTTTCTCTTGGATGGAACTCTGAGGAACTATGAAGTCTGGATGTTGAGAATGACTGACTGCATGATGTGTGGTTTGCTTTGGCTTCTTGCTAGGCTTACTGGTATCAGTTAAAACCTGTCTAGAACTGTTTACTATGTATAAATGTGAAAGAACTTGGGTCTTCCCCTTATGCTAAAATGAGCATCCTCTAAAAAATATCTGGCGTGGGTGGGTCTCTCTTTTCCGGGGCAACTGGCATGGAGGTTGAGGAAAAGGCCAGGCCCAAAACTCCACTCCGAGTGTGGCCAGCATGGTCTATTCCCCGCTCATGAGAGCAAATCCTTGGAACAAAGTTGGACTCGGCCAGGGGCTGGCAGAGCCCCTTACAGAGAGGTCAGCTCCATGGGTTGCTTCCACATGGAGCCTGCTGAGCAGCGCAGCTGTGAGTCTGAAGAGGATGGATCTGGATCTCTTCCAGGGTTGCAAATTAGCTGAGTCTGGTCTGGGCGGGTCTCTCTCTCTTCTGGGGCAACTGGCATGGAGGCGGAGGAAAGGGCAGGGCCCAAAACTCCACTGCAAGTCCAGCCAGCATGGTCTCTCCCCGCTCATGAGAGCAAACCCTGGGAGCAATGTTGGACTCGGCCAGGGGCTGGCTGAGCCCCTTACTGGGAGGTCAGCACCCTGGGTTGCTTCCACATGGGGCTGGCCGAGCAGCGCAGCTTTAGGTCTGAAGTGGATGGGTCTGGATCTCTTCCGGGTTGCTCCATATTACATACATACATATATATATATATATATATATATATATAAATATATATATATATATATATATATATATATATTTCTACTATACTCTATATGCCAGCTGCCCTGGAAGAGAGACCCACCTACGCAGGACCCATAGCTAATTTGCAACCCTGGAAGAGATCCAGACCCATCCACTTCAGACCTACAGCTGCGCTGCTTGTCCGGCCCCACATGGAAGCAACCCATGGAGCTTAGCTCCCAGTAAGAGGCTCTGCCAGCCCTCTAGCCTAGTCCAACATTGCTCCCAGGGTTTGCTCACATGTGTGGGAGAGAGACCACGCTGGCCGGACTCACAGTGGGGATTTGGGCGCTGTCCTTTCCTCAGGCTCCATGCCAGCTGCCCCAGAAGAGAGACCCACCCACGCAGACCGACATGTCCATTGGCGCGAGGCCGCAAAGCAGCCGCATGATATTTTTAGATAATGCTAATTTTAGGATACGGTCCTTCCCAGGAACTTTCACATTTAGACATTTTATACAGTTATAGACAGGTTCTAACTGATACCAGTAAGCCTAGCAAGTCGCCAGAGTAACCCACACATCATGCAGTCAGTTATTCTCAACATCCAGACTCTAGTTCCTCAGAGCTCCATTAAAGAGAAAACCTGATCTTTCCCTTTAAGTTTCATCAGTAAATGCTCGAGATGAGAGCCTTCTACTGAGAATATACCACCTACACAGCAGAGCCTGGCAAGCTGCTTGTGTTTTATTTATTTGTTATGCCAAAACTAAGTAACAATTAGGGGACCTCAATTCCATTACCTGAAGAATGGTTTGAGGCTCTTCCTGTCCCTGGAGCAAGCAGATGCCCTTGGGTTGCACTTGTTTGTAACAGGACATATGAAGATGTTACTGGTGCCTACTCAAGCAAATCGATAAGCAATGTGAAGACAGTGATATAGTGATACTGTACTCTAGACTATAAGACCACATTTAAGGTTAAGAGTTAGCAAAGGGAGAAAAGGAGGTAGGTAAATCAGGCAAAAAGGGACATGTGTATAATAAAACAGAACTAGACATATGAAATATACATAATGTCTTAATGTACTATTACTTCATTTTAAAAGTTCTGGCTATGGATAATAGGTGAAGATTGCCCAACTATGTGAATGCACTTAATACAACTGAACTACCAACACATTTAAAATAGTAACATAGTAAACTGTTCCTGTTTTGTTAATGTGTACATTTTGCTGCGATGTTTTTTGGAAGGGGTTGCATTTGCAACTAAGCATTGCACCGAGCAGTGCTCAAGAGGCATGGGGGCTTCTCCTGATCATATTAACCAACCAGGACAGTTGTTCCATGTGCAGGCTGGAAGATGAAGGGCTATTTAGTTGCTTCCATGCCAGGATTCCTAAATCACCCCAAAATGATCAGGAGTCTCTGGTATTACACCCAACAGTTCTCAGAGGATTATGCATTGTGACATGCAAGGTATATTGTTGGTAACAGATAAAGATTAAACTTAGTTGAAAAGATTAAATCAGGGGCCGGAGCAATAGCCCAGCGGTAGGGCATTTGCCTTGCACGTGGCCGCCCTGTGCTGGCCCAGGTTCGATCGCCGGCATCCCATATGGTCCCCCGAGAACCGCCAGGAGTAATTCCTGAGTGCAGAACCAGGAGTAACCCCTGAGCACTGCCGGGTGTGACCCAAAAAAGCAAAAAAATAAAATAAAATAAAAAGATTAAATCAGACTGAGGAGAGGTACTGAATAAGTGGGTTATGGAATCTTTACTTCCTGCAGAGCTGGCTTTGTAGGGGGAAAGCGGTCTCAATGTGGGTCCTGAAACTGCTCTTATCTCTACTAACTCTCCCAGAAGAGATTCCTTAAAGATAATCCACTTTAGTGATTCTTACCTCCTCAGCCAAGTCTTTGCCTCCCTCAGTCATGGAATTCCTGTTGACTTGTAAAAGATTAACTTTGATAGGCTAGCATATAAAAGCAAATATTTGTAAACAAATTTTTACCCTAGTCTTCCAATGACTTTTGATTTACAGCAACAAATATGGTTCATGGACTATCTGGTATCTCAGTCCACAGCCTGTGAGCCCCTAACTCTATGCCTATCTCTCTTATGTCTGTTTTTTTCTTCTTATTCCTTGTGGTACCCTTGCTTCAGTTCTATTCACCTGGGCCAGGAACCCAAAGGTATGAACCTTAATCCATGTGCTATTAAGCCCCTATTGTCAGAATTTGTTTTAAACAATCTGTTTAAATAATAAAACTTTAGTATTTTTAAACAAAGTTAGCAAAATATGCTGTCTGTCCCTGTAAATTATTTAATTTTCCTTAAATTCTAAAATCTGCAGTTACTGTTTTTTAATTAAATCACAGTGAGATACACAGTTACTAAGTTCTTCAAGATTATGTTTCAGTTAAGCAATGTTTCATCATCCATGGTTTAGATTGCCCATCAACAATATCCTCAGTTTCCCTCTCACCCTGCCCCTCTCCAGCTTCTATAGCAGGCACGTCTCTCTCTCTTTCTCTTTCTCTCTCTTTCTCTCTCTCTTTGTCTCTTTTTCTCTCTGTCTCATACATACACACATATACACTCACACAAATATTCTCCTTTCTCTCTCCTTTTGGTCCTTATGATTTGTAGTACAGATACTCTACTTATCCTGCCCAAAATGATCATTCCCAACTATCACTGTCATATTGGTACCTTCTCTATCCTAACTGCCCTTTGCCATTGGATATCTCTTGTCGCAAGCTTTCAAACACTGACCAATCCTCCCAGGCCAGGAAAATTAGAGACCTGGAGATCTGAAGTTACTATTAAGATTTAGATAAACAGACATTACTATATGTGTATTTCTATAAGCTACTATGTAAGTATTTAATTATACTCATATATAACATATAAATGTGACTCAGTACTCACACTCATTTTAACAGTACAGTCAAAGCTGTTAGGAGGCATCCAAAATTGCTTCAAGAAAAGAAAGAGAGAGAGACAGAGAGAGAGACAGAGAGAGAGAGAGGGAGAGAGAGATAGAGAAGAAAGGGAATAGTGCCTGCTATAGCGGCAGGCTGGCGGGGGAGGTAATTTGGGGTCATCAGTGGTGGGAAAAGGGCACTGGTGGAGGGATGGGTGCTGGAACATTGTATGACTGAAACCCAATGATAAACATTTTTTGTAATTGTATATCACATGGTGGTACAATCACATTTTTTTAGAAATGCTGCAAGAATAGTTAATGACTCCAACCTCTATGTACACAGATTCCTAAATCTAAACATGAGATTTGAAATGTAGAATAATAATACCATGATTATAACAACAAAGAATTGGAACTTCGTTTAATTAAATTCTATCATTCTACATCACTACTTGGAAATGTTATGTTTAAAGCTTATAATAGTAAAAGAGAAGACCATAGAGATAATATAGTGGGTAGGCCACTTTCTTTTGCATGAAGCTGACCAAGCTCTGATCCCTGTTACCCCACATGGTCCTCAGAAGTGATCCATGAACACAGAATGAAGAATGGCCACTGAACAACACTGATTATAGCCCCCAAAAAAAGTATAACAACAACAAATACAAAAGTAAAAGACAATAGAAACTGCTAATATATATATATATATATATATATATATATATATATATATATATATTTTGCTTTTTGGGTCACCCCGGCAATGCTCAGGGGTTACTCCTGGCTCTGCACTCAGGAATTACTCCTGGCGGTGCTTGGGGGACCATATGGGATGCCGGGGACCGAACCTGGCCGGCATGGGCCGGCCGCATGCAAGGCAACGCCCCACCCGCTGGGCTATCGCTCCAGCCCCCTGAAACTGCTAATATTTTTGACTATCAAGTACAAACTCAGTTGTTTATCTTTAACCGATACATGTTTTACTTTTTCATTATTAGTAATGATTTTGAAAAAAAATCTCAGTAAAGGTACTGAAAATTGCTCTGCTATAAATGTCAAGTATGTTGGATGTAGCTATATCTTAATAGCTAATGAATGCCATTAGTAAAAAATATGCAAATAACAATGTCAAATAGATGCCATCTAATTCTGATTTGAAGTAAAAACCATAGATTCTAAAAAATTACTTTAAAATACAGAGTTTATAGCAAAAGATAAGATTTGTGGAGTTACTGGAATATATCCAATACATAGAAGAAACACCCGAGGGAAGTAATATTTGAAAGATTTCTGCTTGTCCCACTCAGTCAAGTAATATGTGTTTCCAAGTTTCAGTAACTTTGATCTGGCATATCTCCTATACTAAGGAACACATGAGCACACATGACCACATTTTCCACAGTATCATTCTGATGACAGAAATTATGTTTTAAGACCAATTTTATTTTCCACCTTGAAATAAATGGTAAAGTTATTTCTCTTGTAAGGGATCAATTCTTTCTTTTCCCAAAGAAAAAGGAAAATTGATTACTAGATACAGAACAAATCTCAAGCAATGTCTATTCTTGTACACACTGCAGGATAAACATTCATCTATTAAAATAATCAAATTATTAGTTTTCAATTTACTTTTTTGAAGCACCAAAGTTTATAAATGTTCATTACTATTTTCTTGTTACTTATGACTACAGAGATCAATTTGCTCTACGGACAGATCATATCTCTCGTTTATTTAGTTCTCTTTTTTGATTTCTGTAGAGAGTTATTGTTTCCTACAGGAAAAACTTACAGGGAGAACCTTCAACTTGACTAGATAAGGCTTGGCAGGGAGTCAACACTAGCACTCTTCATCAAGCACACAAAAATTCTGCACTATTGCCCCAGTACCAGCCATATTTCCTTCATTCATAAAACAGTATGAAACTTCACTTAAACACTATGGAGATCAGGGGATGCCACAAGTCCCAGCCTCCCTGAGTCAGTACTGATTTCAAGAACAATGTTAGGCCACATTTATTCTTGGCCTGGGAGGAATTTCTCCAATTGGTAACCCACTGTGCCCCAAATACTGCATTGCAAAATGGTTCATTTTGCTTGGGTTTGTTTTATTCCCAAAGAAACACAAATGACACTTTTTATGAAAAATTAAATGTACTCACAGTTCCTGTGGTGCAATTTAAATATGTTTTTAGTATTTCCTCCAGAAATTCACATAGAGTGTAAAATGATTTTCACAGCTTGAGTCTCTTTTTGTATTGACATAGAATTAACTCTGCTGACTTGATAAAACAAAACTAAATTAAGCCAGAATGACATTAATTTTGTTTTAAAAAAACAGTGGCTCCAGTTAAGATAGCCTTAGTGGGAATATCCATTTTATGCTTTATTTAACTCTGGTATTTCTCTCTCAGTTCAATCTAAGTGAAAAAAAATGCTTCATTTGAAATGTTTGTGTACTTATTACTTTACTCAGATATTATTATAAGTACACAAAAAATTCAAATGAAGCATTTTTTTCACAAGGTGCCCAGGAGGGAAGGTGGGTTCTAGCCCTGGCCTGCCATCCCAATAGAGCCTTGCAAGAAGCCAGAAGAACCCCCACACCATGAGGGTAGTCATTTTCAACATCCCAACTCCACAGCTCATCAGAGCTCCACCCAAGAAAAAAAGCAGATCTCTCCCAGCAGTAAATGCACAAGATGAGAGCCTACTACTGAGAGTATACCACCTGCAAGGCAGAGCCTGACAAGCTACCTGTGTCGTATTTGATATGCCAAAAACCAGAAACAATTATAGACCTCTTTCCCGTGACCTGAATGAATGGTTTGAGGCTCTCTGTGTTACTGGAGTGAGCAGCTGCCCTTTGGCTACACTAGCATGCACAGGATGTGTGGAGATGTTACTGGTGATGTTACCACTTGATCAAATCGATGAACAACCGGAAGACAAGTGACTTATTAGCTAAGCAAAGAAGCAAGATGGCTAATACTTTTAGTTTTTTTTTTACTAATTCAAATTTTCTATAGTGTGAGGATCATTAGGAATAATTTTGATACATAGTAAAACAAATGACAAGCTAAATCCTAATTACTCTAATTTCCCCTTGAATGAAAATAATCTTACAAATATATAATTAATAATAAGGAAAAATAATACACCACCTCCATTAACTTTCTCTGATAAGATTCTTTCTATAATAACCACCTCACAGACTTTCTTTGTGGTTCAACTTCATAACTAATAAGAAAGGAGATTTTTCTCAGCTACCTTTCCTATAGAACATTTCATAAAATAAGCTAAATTCCACACAGCTGACCCATAGTCACCTCCTCAGGTATCCATTGCAGCAATAATATTGCGTAATAAAAACTATAATACTTCTAAATGAATAGTAATTTCACTTTGCTCACTCTTTAGAAAATTGGGTAAAGCACTATGCTCAATGATAAAGGATGAGTACTTCAAGGATATGCTAGATAACTGTCAACTCTTCTAGATTTACCATACAACTCAGTACAGTTCGATCCAAAGTCTTTTGAATCTGTGTTCTACTGTTACTTTATCAAATCACCTTAAATCTCTTGTTTATTTATTGGAGGTGGGTAAATTGGACCATACACCTTGGTGTTCAGGGACTCTGCATAACAGTGACCCTTGCTGGATCTCAGGGGACCATAAGTAGTGCTGGAGATTGAATTTGGGTTGATTTTAGACATGACAATCACCTTATTCCCTAAACTGTCTCTGGCCTCCAAAGTTTGTGTTTTAAACCATACAAATTTATTTTATCAATTCCATAAGTCAGCTGTCTGGGTTATTTCTATTAACTATCTTTAATCTTCAGTTTCCAGAACACTGAAATCAAGCTGTCAGTATTCTCTCTCTCCTCTCTCTCTCTCTCTCTCTCTCTCTCTCTCTCTCTCTCTCTCTCTCTCTCTTTCTCTTTCTCTCTGATTGTGCTGTTTGGAAAGAATCCACTTAGAAGCTCATTCAGCTTGTTGGCAGAATGTTTTCCTGATTTCCTTCATGGCTGAGAAATAATCTATTTCCTTGCCAGTTCTTGCATATGGGCCCAGATATCTCAGAGCAGGCAACAGTGTGGACTTCTTCTCATGTTGGTACTGTCTTTGACTTTTCTCCCTTCCTCATCTCCCTTTGCCTCTTCTGCTCGTCTCTAACTCTAATCTCAGAAATTTCTCTGCTATTTAATTGTGGTTGAGATCATCCAGGTAATTCAAAATAATCGCTCATCTAAAGGTATACAATTTTGTTTCTATATATACTAACACCTTTGTATAACATGCAACTAGGTTCAAAAATTTAGGGCATACTCAACATTATGAGCTATACTAGCTACCATATCTAATAATGCTTTGTTACCATGTCAAAGAAATTAAAGAGAGCAAATCTTTTCACAAATACTCTTTAATCTCAAAATGACTAAACACGTCACAATGAAAGAGGACTACATAACCAAGGAAGTAGATACAGGAAAGATTTTTAAAAAGTAAGGCCTTTATAAAAAATCTCAGCATTTTAAAGACAACAGGAACTTATTTACTTAACAACAGTTAGTAATAGTGTTAAGCATGCTAACCACATTAGAAAAATGAGACAATGTCTTTGCATTCTATAAGGAGAAAACATGGACTGCTACCAATCTGCCTTGCTGCCGTGGGAGAAACTAGAACTCAAATCTTGCTCTTTATTAATGTCTGTTACATAGTATGAATTCAAAGTAAAAATAACATTATACCTAACATATTATTCCAAGAACGAAGATATGCTAATCCATAATAATTCTCAGATGTAGGTATTATTCTATTTGCTCCATATACACATTTCATAAATAATTAAATCGAGGACAAAATCATATTAATAAAATTGTTCACATTAACATGATTTGTATGTAACAGAGCTAGAATATTTGGCACATAATATAAACTGTGATTTGATCAGTAAAAATAAGCATCTTTACAAAATAATCAAAACCCTTTAAGATAAATCACTTGTATCACTTGTCTTCCTATTATTCATAGATTTGCTTGAGTAGGCACCAGTAATGTCTCTATTCATCCCTGTCACGTGCTAGTGCAGTCCTAGGCATCTGCTCGCTACAGGAACATGAAAAGCCTCAAATATTCAGTGAGGTCATGGGCATGAGGACCATTGTTGTTACTGTTCTTGGCATACTGAACAAGAAATTGGTGGCTAGGCAGGCTCTGCCGTGCAAATGGGATACACTTGGTAGTAGGTAGGCTCTCAGTTCATTTACTGATGAACCACAATGGGGAGAGATCAGCTTCCCCCTTGGGTGTAGCTCTGACAAGCTGTGGAGTCCGGATGTTGAAAGTCACTGCCCATATGGTACAAGGGTTCTTCTGGCTTCCTGCAAGGCTCTATTGAGATGACTGGCAAGGGCTAGAATCTGCCTTCCCTCCCGAACGCCTCATGATGAGCTGTGCAATGGGAAGAGCAGGAAGCAGCTCTGCCCATATTATCTGTATCTGGTTCTAGCATACCTGTGCTTGAAATAGGCTTTGCTGTAGGATGGGAGTCTGATGAGCAGGCTTTTCTCTTGGGTGAAGCTTGAGATCGGCTTTTCTCTTGGGTGCAGCTCTACGAGCTGTGGAGTTCAGTTGTTAAAAAAGGCTGTCATCATGGTGCAGGGGTTCCTCTGGCTTCTTCCGAGTCCCTATGGGGATGGTGGGCCAAGGCCAGATCTCACCCTTCCTCCTGATGCCTCATGATCAGCAGATCACAGGGAGAGCAGACAGCAGTTCTGCCCCATGTATCTGTGTCCTTAAGATACAATATCGGTTTGAATTTAAGAAAATAAATGAACAACATAGCATCTGTTACAGGAAAACTAAAAGCCTAAAAGCCTCTACATCTGCCCTGGATTGCCTCCTGCAGATCACTTCATAAATAGGGGGATAGTTTAAATGTGGCAGTTTATCTGATCATGTGTTCTATACTGGCTGGTATAAATATTCTCTCATGCTGCCACAATCATCATGGGACTAGCTAGATCTTACCAGCATATTTGCCTGGCCATGTTGGATCTCTAAGTAATTTGCCTAGAGAGAAATGCTGTTTGCCTCCAAGCAAGCAAGCATGGCTCCCTGATAACTCAAAAGCAACTAAAATACAAAACTACCATGAAGTAGACGAGACTCTTGTGAAGACTTGGAGAAATATTTAACTGGCATTAGTATAGTCTTTGGTATAGAGACATGCCATCTCAGAAACCCCCTTCTCTACCCTATAAAGGTTATTCCAGGCAGATCTTGGCTCAAGACATTAGGTGAGGTGCTGGGAGAAATTACCTGAGGGCATTTGATCCTTCCTGCCAGGGGAAGTTACATTTAGCTTATAGCTCCTCCCAGCTCTGCTAGGAGGCTTTGAATTAGCTCTGGGTCCTTGTAAACAGCCAGAAGGTCCCTTGAAGTTGCTACATTTCTATAGAGCTGCCTTCCTGTTTTCATCTCTAGATAGCCCAGCCCAGAATGCGCCAGGCTGTGGAGTTTGGGCGGATTTCTAGCTATAAAATAAGCTGCAAGAAGAAAGAAGGCCCTCTCTTTTCCCCTTTCGCCATTTTGGCTTCCCTTGGTGTTTTGTTTCTCCATCCTCTCCATTCTCTTTTGGGCCTCAACACGTGGTGGCAGCCATCTTGGCCTACACGTGGCTGGGGCCTAGCTGGGAACCCAGAGTCCGGAGGTTTTTCCTGCTCTTGGATAGTATACCTGAAACTGTGATAAGTAAAGCCTTTTAAAACTGCATCCGATTCCTGAGTCTTCATCCATTCCCGCTGGCTTTGGAGGTAGAAGGGAACTTGCTTCCCGGCACTGTTGGGGACCCGGTGGCATCCCCGACACCTATCCTTAAAGTTGCTCAACTAAATAAGCACAATGCACATTAGGGATAGATTCAATTAATCATTAATCAGTTTTGAACAGATTTATACATAAAGTGTCTATTCCATAATGTGAGGTTTTACAGTATGACACTGTCTTAAAGACTACAAAATCTGTATGGCAATTCCCAACTATATCAGTGGATACAGAAGATGTGTTCAATTGACCGGGTAATGAATATATATACAAACTTAAAATAATAATAGGAATATAACTTTTATGATGGTGACAATAGTAAATGATTAGGATAAAGGGCACATTCACAGGCATGAACCAAGTGCAGCCATAAAGAGAGGCTGGAAAACAAAAGTGTTTCTATGAGAGAAACCACACATATATGCAAATGACCTGAAAAATTTTAATAGCATATTTTTTGTCTTTCTTTTGGGGATTAGTTAACTGAGATGGCTGGAGTTTGAAAGAAATTATAGTTTTGAATCCTTTGAACTGTTAGCTTTCTAGATAAATCCAAAAACAAAAAAAAATTGTTAAAAATTTCTATTTAGGAAGAATATATTACTATTAGACAATAAAGAAAACAGGTGTTATGCACAAATACACATACAAAAAACCACATTTATCCCCTTTATCAAGTACTTCCCTGAAAATTGTGTTTTCCTTTAGGTAATGGGAAAATGGATTTGCATATGGTACTTTGTTTCTAGCTATTTCAAGCATTAGAGAATGTTAGGCAAAATATATTAGAATTAGAATTATTTTCTTAAAATACCCATATATGTTTAAGTATGTAAATGTTCAAATAATTACATGGAATATCTGCATTGGTAAGAAAAATGCAAAGTGAAATTATTGGAATAAAACTGAAAAAGTGAAACACAAAATAAAATTTTATCAAAAATGTAAGTGGAATTTTGCAAATTGCTACTGTTTTCAATGAATTTTAAATATTTAAAAATGCTTAAATTATGGAAGATACAATTGACTAGCACATAGCTAAAGATATATAAAGAATAAAAAAGTTCTGACTAAATTGCATTATAAATGCACATAGATTCAGCACTGACACTTCATAATCTCTTGATAACTCATTTATCTTCTACGAAAAAGCAATTTTTGACTTAACATGAAATTATAAGAGTATATTTGACCTCTGTGGAAAAATGGAGTTTTAGACTCCTATAAGAACTCTGAGGTTTCCTATTTGTTTTCAAGCACTTCTCCATCTTTCCTATGTAGTTTTATGGTATGCAATGAGTAATTATGATACAGATGTAGTCATACCTATTATACATGTAATATCATCTAAGAGGGCATGACACCTGTTTTCAAAAGTAGAAATCTCTGAGGTTTTGTTCATTTTGTAGTTACCCCACCAAAATGATAAAACTGTATAAACCCAAGATTTCTTTATTTTTTTTCACCAGAACATAATACCATTTATTGTTAAAAATAAAAAAAAAAGAAGGGGGGGGCTATATAAAATCATAAATCAGTATATTTTATATATATATGATAGGAACATAAGTAAAATACATTCATGCATTTCAGTTATATTTTCCAGTTATTTATATAGCATTAATTATAAGCATAGACTTTCTTTTATTTCTGATTTTTAATTTTTTATTATACCACTGTGAGATATACAGATACAAAACTGTTCATATTTGAGTTTCAGTCATACAGTGTTCCAGCACCCATCCCTCTACCAGTGCCCAAGTCCTTTCACCAATGTCCTGATTACTTCCCCTCCCCCCCAGCCTGCGTCTATGGCAGGCAATTTTCATTTCTCTCTATTTGTCTCTCTCTGATTCTCTCTATCTCATCTCTCTCTATCTATTTTTCTATCTATTCCTTCTTTTTAACTTTCAATGCTCAGTTCTATGCTGGTATTATCATTTACAATAGTTATTAGTACACTTTTCCATATTCCAAACCTCTGACTCCCACACATTTGCAATAGGTTCTACCCACTGACAAGACCTCCTGATTCACAGTTTGTCTGGCCTTGGATATTGGTATCATGATTTTATTTATATATCACAGATAAATACCATCATTCTATATCTGTCCTTTTCCTTCTCTCTAATTTCACTCAGTATTATCCTCCCTATGTGTCCATAATTTGTAGGCAAATTTAATAACTTCATTCCACATAATATTCCATTGTGTAGATGTACCAAAGTTTCTTTATCCAGTCATCAGTTCTTAGGCACTCTGGTTCCTTCCAGATTCTGACTATTGTGAATAGTGCTGCTATGAAAATAAAAGTGCAGATGGTGTTTCTGCTATGTATTTTTGGCCTCCCAAGTTATCTTTCCAGGCATGGTATGGCTGGGTCAAATGGAAGCTCAATTTCCAGTCTTTGGAGGAATGTCCATATTGTTTTCAGTAAAGGCTGTATGAGTCGACATTCCCACCAACAATGGACGAGAGTACCTTTCTCCCTGCATCCACACCAGCACTTGTTGTTCTTGCTGTTTTGGATATGCATCAGGCTCTTTGGTGTGAGATGATATCTCACTGTTATTTTTATTTGTATCTCTTTGATGATTAATGACGACGAGGAATTTTTTTCATATGTTTGACTATTCAAATTTCTTCCTTGTTGAAATTTCTGTTCATTTCTTCTCCCCATTTTTTGATGGGTTGGCTGTTTTCTTCTTGGAGAATTCTACCAGTGCCTGATATCTCCTGGATATTAACCCCTAATCAGCTGGGTATTGGGTGAATATTCTTTTCCATTCTGTGTACTGTCTTTGTATCTTGGTCACTTAAACTCAAGATTGCATGGAAAATAAAAATGTGCAATGTGTACACAAATTTAAGGTCCATTGTTTCGAGATTGATAGAGTAACTGGAAGTGAATTCTATAATGAGAAGACTTGCTGGAAGACAGCTAAACCCACAATATTCAAAACATGGTCAAGAGACAAACAAGAATATCATCATTTTAAATACTATTAAAAATCTGGTTTATATTCTATTTTAGGTCACTGGGATATGATTTTGCTTTTCAAGAAAGTAATTCTTTTTGTATATTAAAATTTGAGAAGTACTCTTATAGAATTAGGCTTTAAGATTGTAGCCTAAAATAAATCATTTTGTTTCCAAAAGAAACTTTTCACTAAATAAAAAATCAATGACGCTAGCAAGTATTTATTTCAACTCCTGGTAAGACTTGATTTGATAATAGACCTTATACATTAATCAATATTACTTTGGATCTTATTCCATTGTTAGGTTGATGCAGAATTAGTTGTTGATAATCAAATTAAACATAAAGGGCAAAATAAAACTGATCTCTATTACTTCAGTCCTAAGTCCCATCTGTGTTGTGCACCAAGCATTATTGAGACCATTTATTTATTCAATATATTTTTTTTGAAAATGTAGTATATTCCAGGCACTTTGATGATCTCTGGAACACAGAAAAGGAATATAACAATAACAGCCTCTGGAATACTTTAGTCCTTTAATATAAGAAAACTGTATGGTTTTAAGGGATGGGAATTTTAATACAAGGAATGGAATGTTAATAGACTTATTATTATTGATATATCAGGTTATTTTTTCTCTGTAGTTCCGGTATAGTTTGTGCAACTTAAAATGTTTTACTTTTACAAAGAACTAGTATAGCAAATTGGCTTGTTACTACAAAAAAACTAGGTTGCATTTCTATGTACAAATATTGATCAGAGGTCAAAGAGGTCAAAAAATCTATACCATTTAAATGTTGACTGGTACAACGTTTTTGTAAAAAATATGGATATTCCTCAAAGACTAGAAATTGAGCCCCAGTTCGACCCAGCCATACTACTCCTGGGAATATACTCTGGGACACAAAAAACACACAGCAGATACACCATCTGAGCTTTTTATTTTCATAGCAGCACTATTCACAATAGCCAGAATTTGGAAACAACCAGAGTACCTGAGAATTGATGACTGGATAAAGAAACTTTGGTACACCTATGCAATGGAATACTATGCAGCTGTTAGGAAAAATGAAGTTATGAAATTTGCCTCGAAATGATGACACAGAGAGGATCATACTGAGTGAAATTAGTCAGAAGGAAAAAGACAGATATAGAATGACTGCATTTATTTGCATGACATAATATATCTATCTATCTATCTATATACATATATAGATATATAGATAGATAGATAGATATATTATGATACCAATATCAAAGGTCAGATGAAACATGTATCAAGAGGTTTGTCAAAGGTTGAAATTACCACAAACGTGTGGGAATCAGGAGGTTAAGTAAGACAGAGAAGGGAACAGTGTGCTAATTATTGTCGAAAAGTGCTAACACCAACCTAGAATTGAACATTAAATACAGGCAAAAAGATACACATGATAAACTCTAAGTGTATGTATTACAATCCACAATATATAACAGAAGGAAGAGAGAGAGATAGGGGAGAGAATGAGAGAGAGAGAGAAAGAGAGAGAAGAAATAAAGAACCTGCTATAGAGGTAGGCTGGGGGAGGGGTGGGAATCAGGGACATTGGTGGTGAGAAATGTGTACTGGTGAAGGGATGGGTGCTGGAACACTCTATGACTGAAACCCAAATATGAACATCTTTGTAATTATATATCTCACTGTGGTATAATAAAATATTTAAAAAATAAATAAAATGCTTATGGTAACATAAGAAAAAATTGTATATTCATGACAGTATAATAAAATATAAAAATAAATAAAAAGAATTGCATAAATAAAAGTTGAAATAAAAAAGAAATCTATCCCATTTAAAATACTGTCCAATCAGGAAAAACATGGGTTGCCATAGGCATGCCAATGCGGCTCAGAGCAGGGATTGAGGACCCTCTTCTCAACCCTCCCTCACCTCCAATGTCCCAGTGAGCATGACTAGAGCTGTACAGATGCCATTCACAACTGACCATGCAATTCACAACCTACCATGAACCAGGACTGATCAGTAACTTTGGGAATAATGACCAGAAACACAACTACTACAGGTTCTTCCTGTGGCATGCTGCGAAACGATCACAGAACATGTTAACAAAACCACCTAATTGAGGGTCAGGTCTATACCAGAATCCTTCCCACATATATGTTGCAATGATCAATGTGGTTTAAGTCATCTATGGGAGCTTGTATGGGGATGTGGAATACATTTGGTGACCGGAGCATTTGATGCATTGGTGGTGGGAGTGGTGTTGAACAATGAATGCTTGTGACAACTGTACTGCGAAGAAATCTATAAATCACGGTGTTTTAATGAAATATATAAAAAAAAGTGTCTGAAACATCAAGCACCTAGGAATCAACAGATGTTGAGAGAGACCTATACCAAGACAACTTCAAAAAACACTTAAAAATGAAATTGAAAAAGACCTTACGAATGGGAAAACATTCCACGCTGTGGCACAATGATAATTATTTACAGAACAGCCATCCTACCTAAGATACTATATATATTTAATGTAAGCCCTATCTCCTAAATTTTCTAAAATTTCAGCATATTAAAATATTTTAAATATATTGCAAACATCATTTTGAAAATGTTCACTTGTGTTTTTGATAAAAAATAAATGTTAAGGGATTCAGACAACATTATTAAAGGACTTAGAATAATCAACTATAAAGTTGTGTTGAATTATGAAAGACCCCAGATAGTCAAAACCACACTGAAAAGTAAGAAACTGTGAGGTATTTCATAACCTATATTGAAACTATACTCTAAACATAGTAATCTAAACAGTATGCTACTAGAATAAAGGCAGACTCTTTGACCAATAAGTCAGAGTAGAATGTCTCAGGATAATCTCCATACATATGGTTGGTAAATTGACAATGAGCAGAAATGGAAAAAATGACAGCTTCTTCAACAAATGTCACTAGGAGAATTGGACAACCATGTGTCAGAAATTGTTAGGATGTATATGTGTGTGCACATATGTGAGTGTATGTGTGTGTGTGTGTGTGTGTTTGTCCCAAAGCAATATGATTACTCCTTTTGGTGCCCAGGGAAGGATATGTGGTGTTGAGCATTAAGCCCAGTCCAGATGTATGCCTTACTGCTGTAGTATCTCTCTAGCCCTCTAGTCATGGGAATGATCTAATATAAATGTTACTGGTATTTGGCATATCAAATATGACACAAGCAGCTTGCCAGGCTTGCCGTGTGGGTGGCATACTCTTGTAGTCACCTCTAAATAAAGCAATTATTGATGAACCACGCGGCCACTAGCGGTTAATAATAATCAAGGGTTAATAATAATCAAGGGTTCTTAATAATCAAGGGATACTTATATCTGGAAGAAATTATACTCCTAAACATATATGCACACAACAAGGTGCCAGCAAAATACCTAAACTGCTAATAGATTTCAAAGAAGACATGACAGCCACATGATTGTAGTTGGAGACTTCAACATGCTCTATCAACTCTTCATAGATCGAAAAGACCGAAATTCACAAAGGAAAAACTGGCCCTAAAAGAAGAAATGGAAGAAAGAGGGTTATTAGATATATACAGGGCATTTCATCACCAAAAAGCCGGATACACATTTTTCTCCAATGCCCATGGAACATACTCCAAGATAGATCACATGCTGAACCAAAAGAACATATCTCCATAAAATAAAATGATAGAAATTGTGTCACCTATTTTTTCAGACCATAATGCAGTGAAAATAGAAATTAATCACACACACGAATGGGGAAACAGTCAACCCCATCCAAAAAATGGGGAAAAGAAATGAACAGAAACTTCCAAATAGAAGAAATTCAAATGGCCAAAAACCATAAAAAAGAATGACTCTTCATCATTAATCATCAGGAAGATGTAAATCAAAACAGCAATGAGGTATCATCTCACACCACAGAGTCTGGCACTCATCCAAAAGAAGAACAACTGGTGCTGGCATGGATGCAGGGAGAAAGGGACTCTCACCCACTGTTGGTAGAAGTGCCGACGTCCAGATCTTTTGGAAAACAATATGAACATTCCTCTAAAAACTAGATATTGTGCTCCCATTTGACCCAGTCATACCACTCTTGAGAATATTACCTGGAGACCCAAAATACACAGCAAAAACTCTATCTGCCCTTCTATATTCATCGTAGCTCTATTCATGATAGCCAGTATTTGAAAACAACCTAAATACCCAAGGACAGAAGACCGGCTAAAGAAACTGTGGTGCATCTACACAATGGAATACTATGCAGCTGTCAGAAAATATGAAATCATAAAATTTACCTGTAAATGGATGGGTATGGAGATTATCATGCTGAGTGAAATTGGTTAGAAGGAAAAGGTCAGATATACAATGACAGCATTCATTAAAGGGATATAAACATATACCAGTGTTCTAGTAATTGTGGGAAATGATAACGCCAGACTAGAACTCAGCATTGAATATACACAAAAAGATTTACATGATAAATTCTAAATGTCTGTAGGGCAAGCCACAATGTGTAAGAGAAGAAAGAGAGAGAGAAAGAGAGAGAGAGAGAGAACAGTAAAGGGCCAGCTATAGAGGCAGAGGTAGGCAGTGGGAGGTGGAAGGGAATGTGGGACATTGGTGGTTTGAATGGGGCACTGGTGGAGGAATGGGTGTTGGAACACTGCATGACTGGAAACCCAATTATTAACATATTTGCAATTGCATAGCTACTTTCGTATAATAAAATACTTTGTAAATGAACTGACTCTTTTTCAAGGGAAATCTAAGTTCAGTATAAATAAAAATGGACAACTCCAGTGTTAGATATTTAATTGAAGGTAACAACATGAAATATAGTCAATTTCTAAGGCCATTATGTTATTAGCGTGCTTATTAATTGTTAACAAATGATAGATACTAATAACGAACAAAAGTATACTGACACCATTAACTGAACAAATAATAGTGAGCAACACTACATTATTTTGAAGGCATTTTATCTAATGCTTGTAATGGTATGATCTTTACATGATTTGTGACTCAGGTTTTACAGAATCTTTAAAGCTTTAGAACTATCTTTTATAAGTAAGGCTCTATAGCTTAAATAATTTGCATTCCATACACTACTAAGGGGTTGTTTTGTGCAGCTTAATACACAATAGCAATTAACCGTCTACATGACAATTAGCATCAATAGTAATGATTATCACTAATATTTATATAATTTTCTTTGAAGTATTATATTTAGGTGTTGAAAGGATACATTCTTATCAAAATAGCATAATTTTATTAAAAGATAAAACGATCTCCCTTTGACTCTGCACTTAAAGTTTACTAGAAGAGTGTCAGAAAAGTTTCTTTAAACAATATTTGAGGCTTCTATACATGATATTTTATCAAAGAATGAACTAATTAACAAACTATGAAAGTATTTGCAGGGACACATGGAAATCAACATATTAATTCCTACTTTAAAGTTGTTCATGCTATTATAAATAAAACTTCTTACCCACAAATCTTGGAGTATTCAGTAGCTGGATATTTACAAGAAATTACTCAAATTGCATAGTCACAGAAATGTGAAACATTGGTAAGAAACTTAATGAAAATAATAAGCTAATACTTAAAACAATAAGAGAATAAAATCTCCTGGTGAAGGAAAGATATGTCATCTAAGACTTTGACCACAGTTTGGAAAATAAAACAAACTAAAATAAATATAGAGACGGTATTCGTAGTGGAAATGATTCATATAAGAAAAGATTTTGATGCATTCTGTTTAAGTTTGATGAACTCATCCTAAATAAAGTGAGAAAAAGGAGAAGAAAAACACTGCATGATTTCAATCACGTGAAGTATAGAGAAAAAAAAAGGTAAGGAATAGGCAATGTTCAATGAAAACAAATCAAAAATGGTGTCAACTGTGGGGAAAATAGGAAGGGAGGAGAGAAGTGCCATGAAAGGACATTAGCATTCTGGTGGTGGCGGTATGAAGGGAATGAAGAGATGGAGCAGACTTCTGATGGAACATCTTACAATCCCTAATTTATACACATAATTTAATTGGCTAGGCTACAAAAATTATTTGTGTATCACTTGTATTACTTGTTTCCTGTTCATCGATTTGCTCAAGCAGGCACCAATAAAATCTCCAAACATCCTGTCGCATGCTAGTGTAACCCGAAGGCATCTGCTAGCTCCAGGAACACGAGAGTCTCAAACCATTCGTTCAGGTCATGGAATGAAGCCTATAATTGTTACTGGTTTTTGGCATGTCAAACATGACACGGGTAGCTTGCCAGGCTCTGCCTTGCTGGTGGTATACTCACAGTAGTAGGCTCTCATCTCATGCATTTACTGGTGAACCATATGGCCACGTTGAGGCCACGTGGAAACCATGAAAGATCTACTTTTCTCTTGAGTGGAGCTCTGACGAGCTGTGGAGTCCGGATGTTGAAAATGACTGCCCTCATGGTGTGAGAGTTCCCCTGGCTTCCTGCAAGGCTCTATTGGGATGGTGGGCCAGGGCTCTAACCCGCCTTCCAGGTGGGTGACCCAGGCGCCTCATGATCAGCTTATAAAGGGAGAGCCCATAGCAGCTCTGCCCCATGTATCTGAGTCTCTGGATCAGGCATACCTGGGCTTGAAGTAGGCTTCACTGTAGGATGGAACTCTGACGAGATTTCATGTCCCATATTTGTGTATGGAATATGAAAACATTTTACAAGTCTTGCCTCATTTGCTTATGCAGATTGATTGTTCCAATCAGATGTCCTCATAGGGTATTAAAAATGAGCAGAAATAACTAAGGTAGAGACAAATAATGCATATATCTAGTGCCTGTATATGGGGAGCTGGTAAGGGATTAAAAAGAAAACAATGAGTAGTTGTGTGGCTTTCAAAAAGGAGATGACAGAAGTGGTCAAAGCAATGGGCAAATAGAAAAGAGTGGCAAGGAGGAGAAGAGTAGGAACAAAACTCAGGCTTGCTGTCCTGGAATGGAGATTTCTGTTTCTATATCTGGATCTAGAACTGTCTCTAGCTCTGTGCAGTCCATAGATTGATAAAAGATCTGTTACAGAAATTTGTTGACAAGTTACTTTTTAAACATCATTCACAAAAAACCCTGAGTTTGTTGGGCATTTTCTTTACTCAACAGTGGGTATGGTACCTTTGCATTCTAAGTCATTAGACATTGCATGTCTAAGACATTAGATATTGGGTATCTGCTCTACCGTACAATGGGGTTGAACCTTTTCATTGCAGGTCTAAGACATTAATACTACTGCAAATCATGCAATAAAAGCTTTTATTGGAAAAATAGAGTGAATTGATTAAGTGAAAATGTTTAAACCATCTCATATTTTTAAAAAGTGGGTCAAGTATAGTTACTTGAGAGCAAGAGATCTGATGTTAGAAGATTAGATGAGACATTATTCAGATAAATTATATGTCTCTAGGTGAATTACATAAATATCATAATTCTCAGCCTTTGTATAAATAGACATTAAGATTAAAGTATGCAGTTACCACAGAAGCTGTGAGCAGAGAGTTGATTCATATAATATTCCTTGCTTTTGAATGACAGGCTATAGATTCTAATGGTTGGCACAGACTTCTGAGATGAAACCAGAGGAAGTTATAGTGCTGACTCTGATCTCTAGTGAGCTCTTTATTTTATGAGCCTCCCTTTATCTGCAATATGGGGATGATGATAATACCACTTTTTGCAATTTCTGTGAAAACAACTCAAAGACAATATTTAGAATAGTATCAGAAAATACTAAGGCTTATCTATGGATTAGCATTAGTCCAAACAAGCTACATGAATCTGTTCAAGAGGACATATATACCTGCAATGACTTCCACTATAAAGAATCATATAGAGACAAATACAATATGGGAAATCAAATTTGACTAACTAAGCAAACTCTCCATTTGAAGCAGAAACAAATGAGTGCTGAAAAGCATAGGAAACTTTAATCAGACCTGAAAGAAAGAGCAGATCAAGCAAAATTCAATAAAACCAAGTTCTGCCAGAACAAGCTGAGTCTGTGAGAGAATAGGCTTTAAAGGACACCGAACAATAGAAATTGAGTTGTGGGAACTGAGCCACAATTTGAGTGATTCAGCACACAAGCAGACCCAGGTGTCAGACGGCAACATCACTGGGGCAAAGGCTTTACTTTTAAAAGTCATCTCTATCCATTACACATTGATTATAGTTGGTTTTATTCTAAGTTAATAAATGATGGGCATTCGGTCCATAATTTCCCTAATTTCCTGAGTAATTACCCTAAGTGATCTGCCTTTTCTATAAATACTCGTCATTCAAGGAATCTGCTGCTGTTTTCTCTTTGGCTTACCAGCCGATAAAGAGGTCAGTGGGTTTATTGTAGTCACTCAAATGGAAAATGTGAAAAACACCTGAAGATTAATGGATTAGGAAACTTTGAGCACAAACTCTATTTGGCACTGCACATACATCAACTCACAGAACGGCATAAAAGAAAAGAACCCAAAGAGCCCTCTTCTAATACAAGGTCTAATAGAGCCAAGAATTATGAAAATGGGATATTTTAACCCCTACGTGCACACCTTTGTTACATGGGCATTACTTCAACAACTCAGTTCCTATTCTAACTTTTGCAATTTAGAAATTTCTAGTCGCCTTCAATCCTTCAGTATACAGTTTAATGTCAACTATTAGATTGTTCATTATATTCTCTGACACTAAAAGTTGTATTCTATGCTAGGCTATCTTCAAATTCCTTAGTGGTTTACTTCATATAATGCCATGTGACGTTTTCCTATTTTGAAAATTAAACAGTATTTTAGTATTGCACCAGAAATACTTAGTGTGTGGCTTTATCTCCAGTGTCTATCTCAATAGTCTGATGTTTTCTCAAACCTATGATGATAAAAAAAAAAATGTTTTGCTCTAATAAAAATACCTTTTTTTGTTAAATTTGATATGCAGTAATGTAAATGATTGCATGTATTAGGTATACAATGATACCACATACTGACCATCAATAAACTTTCAATCTCTATTCATCATTGAATAATGGACACTTTTTTCAATTTGGTAATCTCAACTCTGTGAACATGATATAAGGATATATTTTTCAGTAGTTATTGTCTATTCCCTTGATTTAATTTATATTTCACCTATTGGAAAAATGACCAAGTATTTGTCTTTCCCCTTCTGAGTTATATTGCTTAACAAGATAACCACTAATACAACCCATTTGACATCAAAAGACAATATTTTATCTCTGCATTTTTATGAGTAAATTTCATTGTTACAAAGACTTCTATGTTATATTCATTTGTCGTAAAGAACTTAGTAATTGTGATATTGCTATTGTGAATGTTGTAGTGAATATAAGAGAGTGTATGTGTGTGTATTTGTGTGTATGTGTGTGCGAGTGTGTATGTATGTGTATCTTTTCAGACTGGTGTGCTTGTGTTCTTTGGCTAGACACCAAAAAGTGGAATTTTGGGGTCCTATGATAGTCAAATTACTATTTTTAAATAGTATGTTTTCAAAAGGTCTGAGCCAGTTTCCAATTCCATCAAGAGGAAACTGGGATTCATTTATTTATTTACTTTTTTTTGCATTCCCACAGCACTTATTATTTCTGGGCTTTTTGATGCAGGACTTTTATGTGCATTATTATGATTATTAAGTTTATGTGTTTTAAAATTGTTGTAAAGTCTATAAGTTATTTAAATACCTCAGATATGTGTCATTTTTCTGATGTATGGTGTGTGACTATTTTCTTAGTCCATTAGGATCTTTTCTTCTTTTTAGTGATAGGTTCTATCACAGTGAAGGGTTTTTATTTGTTTGATTTCATTTGCCCTTGTCTTCCAGTTGTTCATTGATTTTCTTGAACAGGAACCAGTAATATCTCCATACGTCCTGTAGAGAGAAGTGTAGCCCAAAGGCATGTTCGCTCCAGGAACAAAAAAGAGCTTCAAACAATTCCTTCAGGTCATGGGGATGAGGTCTATAATTGTTACTGGTTTTTCACTGTCTTCCCGTTCATCATCGATTTGCTCAGTGGGCACCAGAAACATCTCCATATGACCTGTCTCATGCATGTAGAGCCCAATGGCACCTGCTTGCTCCAGGAGCATAAAGAGACTCAAACCATTCCAGCAGGTCATGGGAATGAGGTCTATAATTGTTACTGGTATCTGGCATATCAAATAAGACACGGGTAGCTTGCCAGGCTCTGCCATGCGGGTAGCATACTACTGGTTACTGGTTTTTAGTATATCAAATGCAACATGGGTAGCTTGCCAGGCTCTGTCGTGTAGGTGGTACACTCTCAGTAATAGGTTCTCATCTTGTGCATTCACTGATGAACCTCAACAAGGAGAGAACGGTTTTTCCCTTGGGTGGAGCTCTGAGGAGCTGTGGAGTCTGGATGCTGAGAATAACATGGTGTGGAGTTTATGTGGCTTCTTCTTAGGCTCACTGGGATGACAGGCCCTGGCTAGAAACTGGCGAGAAAGGTATACAATGTATAAATGTGAAAGATCCTGGGAAGGAACTGGTCATAATGCCTAATATTATCTAAGATCCACAGCTGTGGGTCTGGAGTCATTGGGTCTGGAGTTTCTCGCGTCCATTGTTGCTTGCATAGCTGTGGGTCTGGGGTGTCTCTCTTCCAGTATTTCTGGCTGTGGTGGTTGGGAGCTCGCAGCCATACCTGCTGACATGGAGGTGGAGGAATGGGGAGGAGCCCAAATCCCTACTCCAAGTCCAGCAAGCGTGGCCCTCCCCCACACACACACACATGTGAGCGAACCCTTGGAGCTATGTTGGACTCGGCCAGGGGTTGGCTGAGCCATTTACCGCCCTCCAGAGCTCCATAGGCTGCTCCACATTTGATATATCCCATTTATTTTTACTTTTGTATTTGCTAGCTATGTTTAATATCACTGAGAACACCACCAAAAGGCAGTTCTATAAAGTACTTTACTGTGTTTAGTGCGTTTTATGGGTTAAATCTAAGTCTTTGTTTGTTGAAGAGGAGGGGGTGTATTTATTTTAATTGAATCACCACAAGATACATGGTTACAGAGTTCTTAATTTTCAGCCATACAATATAATATTCCAACACTCATCCCTTCACCAATGTATGTTTTCCACCAACAGGTCTAGTTCCCTGGTCTACCTCTGGAGCTGATACTTTCCTTCTATTTTTTTTTCCTTTTTCCTTTTAGATGCTGTATTTGGCATTATTGTTACGGAAAGTGTATCATGCATAACACTTTCTCTCCTTTCAGCAACCAGTTTTTTTTTCCAGAGTGATCACTTTCAATTGTCATTGTCACAGTGGTCCTTTATCTGTCCTAACTGTGCTACCCACACACATAAGACACTCTCCACACCCCTGTGATAAGCTTCCTACTATAACCCAGGCTACATTTCATCTTTGAATATTATTCTCCTATTACCATTTTTAATATGTCCTGCAAATGAGTATGATAATTCTGTGATTCTCCCTCTCCCTGATTCTACATATTAGTTTTAATACATTTTAGATGATTTTGTAAATGCTGTGAGATCATACTCCAGTTTTATTTTTTGCATTTATTTATCTGTGTTTTCAATGTATTTTATAAATATTCATTCCTTTCTCTGTATAATGAAATGAATTAACTATCTTTATATCAGAGGGTCTATACCTTGTCTTTCAATTATATTTTGACAACCTGGGTGTCTTTTTATTTTCACAGCAAACTTTCTTTGGAAGAAGGGAATGGTAAAGAGCGCAGCCCACAGTGTTCAGGCTTTACTCCTAGCTCTGTGCTCAGGGATCATTCCTGGTGATGCTCAGGTGTTCTATGCAGTTCTTGGAGGCAAGAGCTTAATCCTTGTACATTTTCTCTGGCACAAAATTTTTACTTGAATTTTGGCCACATCCAGCAATGCTCAAGGACTAATTCTCGATATGTGCACAAGGACTTATATGCAGTACCAAGGATTGAACCCATGTCCACCAAGTGCAAGTCAAGCATCTTAGCTCTTATACTATCTCTCTGACTCCACAGTTCAAAGATGTTTTTAAAATTTAAACACATACTCGGATTAACATAAGTAAAGACTAGTAATAAACTTTGAGGTATATGGGAAGTTAACTGTACTTTGCAATATCATTAGAGCATTATATAATGTTTTAAATCAGTTGAACATGATGTCTCCATCTTTTTTCTCAGTATTGCTCTCACTATTCAGGGAGTTTTGTGCTCCCATGTAATTTTTATTAATGTTTGTTCTATTTCCTTGAATAATGGCATAGGAATAGTGATAGAGATAACATTGAATCTGTAAAGTTCTTTGATAGAAAATCATTTAACTAGGTTAAAAAAGAAATGTGATGTATTCTCCCTAATAGCTAATACACCTATGCCATAAGGATACTATTGACCAAGTTAAAAAAATAGTGACTCTGAAGTCGATGTCGACTACACAGACTGTAGTCTACACTACATAGCTACACTACATAGCATGATCATTATTCTGTCCGCCTGCTGCAAGAGGATCAAAATTTTTTCTTAAAACACACACACACAAACACACATGAAACCCCTCCTCTCACAGCAAGTTGATAAAACTGAAAGTATTTGATTCTGTTTTCCTTCAATATCAAATGATCTATTATTACTTTTATCTTCTCCAGTAAATCACATCCACAATCAGTATATGGTTTCATTGAGAATAAGTAATGAAAAAATTCAGAAAAGTTTAAGTTTTATAGCATCTTGAGCTAATGCAGTTAGATGAGTATCCGTGTGTTCTAGTCTTTTATATTTAGAGAAGGAATGGGAAAGGAGTGAAGTGAAATGAGGTAATTTTATGCTATTCTGTGAGCATTAATTTTCTGAAATAGTGAAAATCAGCACACCTGCCCTGAAATCAGCATCATATTCCCCCATGGTTCATGGCGGTAACAACCATTCCTTTCTTTGCCTTGCTCTAGCTCCAGGCATAGTTTGTATTCTGGTCACATCTGTCCATTCTCTAGAGTTAGAGGCTAAAACATTGAAGGATTGTGGATAAAACCTAACATCTAAAATGCCAGGATCTTTATTTTTTCACAAATTTCACATAAAAAATGATTGTTCCTTTTTCCCTTGGGATTAAAACAGTGATTTTTACCCCCACAAATATGGATATAGAGTATATAAAAATTAAGTGTTTTCTATTAAATAGGTATTTTCATCAGTGATGGAAATAAAAAAATTAATTTATTTGTAGCATTTTATATATGCATATATATGTATATAGCATTAATACTGTAACTACCCTTGGGCATACAAACCACTTGCTTGACAGAATTCAATAATTTTGTAAGTAGAAACCACCAGTTAACTAGTCTTTCTTTTTTGGATCACAAAGCACCAAATAACTTCTAGTAGATTTTAATAGAGCATGATATCTAATATCTTCTAATAGAGTATGATATCAAAATCATACTAAATATCTAGAATAATGGCAGATGCCATTGGGCTACACTGAAACGTGACAGGGACAAATGGAAACATTACTGTCACCCGCTCAAGCAAATCGATAACGGGATGTCTAGTGATCAAGTGATCTAGAATAAAAAGTGTTATAGAGACAAAAAAAAAACCCTTATCATGAACTCAGAGGAAATAAGAAATGACTGCTGATAAACAGTTTCTTTTGTGGTTAGTAAAATATTTGAAAATTAGACTATCGGGGCCAGAGCGATAGCCCAGCGGGAAGGGCATTTGCCTTGCATGCATGCCGCCAGCCTGTGCTGGCCGGGTTTGATCCCCGGCATCCCATATGGTCCCCCGAGCACCGCCAGGAGAGATTCCTGAGTGCAGAGGCAGGAGAAACCCCTGAGCATTGCCGGTTGTGACCCAAAAAAGCAAAAAAAAAAAAAAATTAAACTATTATGACAGTTGCATAAAATCATTGAATATACTAAATGAGTAAAATTTATGGCAACTATATGCAAACTTATTTCTTAAAATATTATTTTAGTAAATAAATATTTAGTACAAAACTTAAAAATTAATATTTACATCATCAGAGTTTTAGCTAAACTCAAATTTACCTTCTAAATTAACACTGAACAATGTCCCTGGGAAAAGATTTGAAAGGCTAAGACATAATATCAGATGTAATTTTGAAAATACATATATTTAACAAAATATTTTCCTCAAATAGTTTAATAAATCACACAGGATATTTAAATTATGTTGATATAGTATGCATCATACAAACACAATTTTTCTTTACTGTCAGTTTTCAATTATTTATAATTATAATTTAAATTTTCAAAAAGAATTTAACACACTAATACACTTGCTAACTAAGCATATGTGATATTTCTATTACCTTTGAATTAAAATTAAATTCAATTCCTCTAAACCATTAGTTATATACCAAGTACTCAATAAACACATGAAACCAAAAATCACAATTTTTTACAGCATATCTCTCAGAATATTTCCATTATTATAATAATTCTATTGTACAGCACTGTTCTAGGTATTTTAAATTTTTATCAAGAATTTAGAGTTAGCAACAAAAAATAAGTCTATTTTTAAAATTATTTGAAATTATTTTGTCTTTCTTAGTAATAGTCATTCCTAATGATACTTTTTCTAAACCCAATTTTTATTTAGAATTGATGTTTATGTGACAATCTCAGGTCCCATTTAATCACTTAATATTAGCACAATCCCTTAGATAAAATCTGACCATGGAAGGGGAGCAATTTTCTACTTTATAGTATTTCACAGAAACCTATCCATTGACTTCAGAGTTGACAATTAGGGGGACGCCACAGGGGAAAATATAAAAAATCACATTAAAGAATTATACAGGAAAATAGAAATAATAATCACTGGTTTTAGAGGTAACATCTTTATGTTGCCAAGAACATATTTGCTATTGGCAACAGAAAGCATACTCTTAATAAGTTAAGAGTGGTTGATCTATGGCTTATGCTGAGTATCAGAGGGAGTCTCAGAAATAAACAGTGAAATTCATAATACCTACAGAAACTTTAATCAATAAATCAAAGTAGCAAAATTTCATCTCTCAGATTTGGTTGTCCCTGATCAGATATTCTTAGAGGTTCTAAAACCCTTTGATCATTAACATATCATGCTCAACAGAAATCAAGATTTCCCAATTATTTTAAGAATTGTTAAAAGATTTTTTCCCAGATCTAAATGTCTGGGTCTACTGACTTTTTCTGACTCATATTGATGTCACTAGGTTTGGTTGTTTGGTTTTTACATATTCTATTAAATTGTTAATTCAGTTTAATTTATTGACAAAAAATATGTTGTTTTTGTATTAGGAAACAATGGTTTTCAAAAGTGTTCATAACAAAGTTTTAGGGATCCAGTATTCCTATCACAAGTATAAGTTTCCCCTTTTCCAATGTACATGGGTTCCATGCACCCCACAGCTACAGCTGGCTTATTTCTTTCACAGCAACTTTTTAAAGTTTGGTTATTGTGGTTTGAATCCAATACTTATAGTATTGTTAGCTCTGTGGTTTAGATACATAATACATAAATATACCTCTATACAACCAATATCTATGCAACCTGATGCCTCTGACCTGTGCTCCTTTTATCCTCTTTGTCAATTTACCTCCTATCTCTTTTTCTATCCTATACATCTAATTTCTATAGCCTAGAGTCAAGAATCGGCCCTCCAATATTTCATATTCCCTTTTCTTGTTATTCTATTTACTACAGATCAGTGAGATTATCCAATATTTATCCTTCTCCTTCTGAATTATGCTTTATTTCATAGTGTTATCATTCATAATTTTTAAAATCATAAAAATACAAGTAAAATATAATTATAAGAATGTCCTTCCTCATAGATGTAATATTTCAAAGTACTAAGAACAATGCTTGTCTTAGAGCAAGACTCCATATATAGGCAATAGAAGAGAGGTGAGAAGATATAGAAACAGTAAAAAAGGAAAAGAGACTCACAGACATGGGGCAGAGCTGCTACTGGCTCTCCCTGTGCCCAGCCGCTCATGAGGCACCCGCGAGGGATGGCAGGTTCTAGCCCTGTCCTGCCACCCCAGCAGAGCCTCACAACAAGCAAGACGACCCTCCACTCCATGAGGGGCCTACATTTTCCATATCCGGACTTCCCCCTCATCAGAACTCCACCCAGCAGACCAGCCTATCACAGCCCGGCTCATCGAGATCCTCCCTGCAGCAGTCTTTTTTAAATCCGGCCCAGGTATGCTGATCCAGAGACTCACATACTTGGGGCAGAGCTGCTACTGGCTCTCACTGTGCCCTGCCACTCATGAGGCACCCAGGAGGGATGGCAGGTTCTGGCCCTGGCCCACCACCCCAGCAGAGCCTCACAACAAGCCAGACGACCCACCACTCCTTGAGGTGCCTCCATTTTCCATATCCGGACTTCCCCTCATCAGAACTCCACCCAGCAGACCAGCCTATCAAAGCCTGGCTCATCGAGATCCACCCTGCAGCAGTCTTTTTTAAATCCGTCCCAGGTATGCTGATCCAGAGACTCACAGACATGGGGCAGAGCTGCTACTGGCTCTCCCTGTGCCCAGCCTCTCATGAGGTGCCCGGGAGGGATGGCAGGTTCTAGCCCTGGCCTGCCACTCCAGCAGAGCCCACAACAAGCCAGACGACCCCCCTACTCCATGATGGGCCTCCATTTTCCACATCTGGACTTCCCCCTCGTCAGAACTCCACCCAGCAGACTAGCCTATCACAGCCTGGCTCACGCAGCCCCTTTTGGCAGCACAGTTCATCAATAAATGCTGGATTTTGAGATGACTACAAGAGTATACTACCCGCATGGCAGAGCCTGGCAAGCTACCCGTGTCATATTTGATATGCCAAATACCAGTAACAATTATAGACCTCATTCCCATGACCTGATGGAGTGGTTTGAGGCTCTTTATGTTCCTGGAGCAAGCAGGTGCCCTTGGGCTCTACTTGCATGAGTCAGGTCATATGGAGATATTACTGGTGCCCTCTCGAGCAAATCGATGATGAACGGGAAGACAGTGATACAGTGAAAAAAGGAAAAGGAAAGAGAATAAGAAAGAAATACAAAGCAGAAAGGAAGGAAGGGAAGGAGGGGAGAGAAGGAGGGAAATGAGGGAGGGGAGGCACGCAGGTTCGCAGGAAGCACTACTTCTTGTAAAGCACTTTATAAACTGATCTTGCCTCAAACATACAAAGTTTTACTTCAGTCCTTCATGATCTAATGGTGTAATATAAATTATTATGAAATATCTCCTTTATTCAAAGGTATTGATCCTATTTCATAACAATTTTCCATGCTACTCAAATGAGGACCTTCATTATTAATAAAGTTAATAATACAATGAATCAAAGACATGATGATCAGATACAACTCTTCAGTTGAGAATATTTATATTTTGTCAAAAACTCTCAGAATAAAATCTCAATGACCCAAGGTCATCACTAAGACTTAAAAAATGCTCAAATAAAAATTCCTTTTAAGAGCTATTAAATTCAATTAGACTAAACATTATCAGTGATAGCAGTACATTAATAATGAAGCACTTCATAGATAACATGAAAATTTCAAGTACCTACAGACAATTGCTTGAATTCACTTAGATGCCCCAGCTTTTGCCTAAAAAAGAAAAGGCAATGTTTTAGATTACTTAATGTTTAATTTATTATAAAAATTATGTTATGGTCTAAAGTGGATGTTATAAAATAGTCTAATCTACAGTAATAAGTGATGAATGTCATTATGTTCCAGTTATTTGTTATCGATTGGATCAGAAGTTCACATGTATTTCATATTTAATCCTTTCCACTTAGATTACCTATGGATTCAATAGATCAAAATGAATCAAGAAAAATTCCTTGTTGGTGAAACACAAACTCTCCTTTCTAACTAGCTTTTTATTCTTTTACTAGTGAGAGCTGCCAAATTATGTTTGAATTTGAAGCAGATGATACATTTTAAAGCACCACATTATGATCTTGGGTTGACTCACAAACCAGCTTAAACTACAATTTAAATATGTTTATCATAACCGTAAAATAATGTGGTATTGCTAAGCCAGTTTATCCAGCGTTCTGTCAAACTAAGCATAAAGAATGTAATCAGCATTTCTAAAGACTTCTAAAATTAAACTGAAATTATAAATATAGAAGCTAAGTGAAAGACTGCCAAGAACAACTTTAGAACGTTTGTTCTCATGGTTAGAAAAATGCTCACTGCAAAGCAGTGAGCTCAGTTTTCCAAAGTTCATATAAGAAAATCTTCTAATAATTCTGAGCATGCATTTATGGGCTGAAGACATAAAGCAGAAAGAATATCACTCTGATGTCAGTAGACAGAAAGGGAAAAAGGTAGCTCACTGATGTGTTACCCATTCTATGGGTAATGCTCCCCCTTTCTAGAGGGAACAAACTAGACTGAGTAAACTAGATTGAGAGAACTCCCTCTAAACTGTGGTTCACTCCATTTCACAGGACTTAGCGCATTTCCTGAAAATGGAGCAGATTGAAGTTTGCTCTAGAATTGGGACCATTTTACCATGGAAATGAAAAAACAGACATTAATATGCTAGTGCACCCTTTACCATTCTATACAAACAATTTGGCAATTTAAGGATGATATGCTGTTTATAGTCATATGGTAATCACCAAATTTCTAAAAATATTAAAATACCTAATGAAAGAAATACATTATATATTGATTCATTTTATAATCTGCCACCTCAGCAGAGCCTCACAACAAGCCAGACCACACTCCACTACTGCATGGGGCCCGCCATTTTCCACATCCTGTCTTCCCTCTCGTCACAACTCCACCCAGCAGACCAGACTATCAGCCCAGTCGCGCAGCAACTAGCGGCCGCGTGTTTCATCTATAAATGCTTTATTTAGAGGTGACTGCAAGAGTATGCCACCCCGCACAGCAAGCCTGGCAAGCTGCTTGTGTAGTATTTGATATGCCAAATGCCAGTGACATTTATATTAGGTCATTCCCATGACCTAATATAATGGTTTGAGGCTCTCTATGTTCCTGGAGCAAGCGGATGCCTTTGGGTTCTACTAGCATGAGAAAGGGCATATGGAGATATTACTGGTGCCCACTCTAGCAAATAGATGATTAAAGGGAAGATAGTGATAGTGATAGTGATAGTGATAGTGATAGTGATAGTGATAGTGATAGTGATAGTGATATAAGGGGCTGACTTGAGGCCCCTTCACCTTTTCACTTTTGCCTTTTGGGCCTTTTAGCTTTCAGCTTTTGGCTCCTCAGCCTTGCGGCTTTTGGTTTTTGGCTTTTTTCTCTTTTTGGACTTTTGCTCCATCTTCTAAGTAAGACTCAGCTCGGGTGAGATCCTCTCTCTTTGGTGGGAGACTTAGACTCTTTTTGTATGGTCTTAAGTTTGGACCTGACTAATCCAGCAGACCAATCCAGTCTCCAGACCACAGATTAATCCAGTCTCCAGCCTGGCTTGTCAGAAACCCAGCCTACAAGGACCCACCACACAGAGACCCGCCCTTCAGAGGAGAGTATTTCAAGTGCAGGAATGCTTGAGCCTAAGACACAGGTACACCCGGCAGAGCAGAAACCAGCTTTCCGCGTTGTGACCTGCGCAACTACTACGATTTAACTCCAAATTACTGTAAATACTCTCCCCATCCCTCTGAGAGAGCCCTACAAAGTAATGAGAATATAGTGCCTGCATGGCAGAGCCTGACAAGCTGTCCAATAAATGTTCGATATGCCAAATCCAGTAAAAGAAATGTTTATTTTCCTGTCCACATAAGAGCCCTTAATATGGCAGCAGTAAGAAAGGCAAACAAGCAGTGCCTGATAAAATATCATGGCCATCCTAGGCTGCCAAAACGAAGGACTAAAATGACTGTCTGTACTTTCAATGCACGTATGCTGGCATCGGAAGCATATATTGAGGATCTGATGCTGCAAGCAAAAAAGATCAAGTACGACATCATTGGTCTGACTGAGACGAGGAGGTGTCAGTTGCATCATGCTGTATTTGACACCGGAGAAGAATTGTTCCTTGGAACATGCGGCGAAAGAGGCATCGGTGGCGTTGGTGTACTTGTCAACACGAACATGGCCGTAAACATTGATTCATTTGAATGCCTAACAAACCGAATAGGACGATTACACTTGAAGAGATGTGGCCCACTGCCAGCAATTTCTATCTTCATTGTCTACGCACCAACATCCACATACAAAGAAGATGAAATTGAGAAATTCTACATGGAATTGGAGGAGTTCTATAAAAAAAGATCACACCTTCTACAAGATCATAGTCAGTGATTTTAATGCCAAGATAGGACCAAAAGATCGGCTGAAGAACTCCACATCAGGATCCATGGCCTAGAATGGAACGAACAGAGTGAGAGACTATCTGAGTTCATCATGTCCACCAAGACCATTCATGGGAACTCACAGTTCCAGAAAGATGAAGCGAAACGTTGGACATGGGAATCTCCTGGCGGACAGTTCCACAATGAAATTGACCACATCATATTCAAACGGTGGTTTTGTCTGACCTATGTAGCTGTCGTCCCCCAAATTCCGAACAGGATTGGACCACCATCTCCTTCCTGCAAAATTCTATTTCCCACAACTGGGACAAAAGGCTGCAAAGTTTAAGAACTGAACTCCCAGAACGACCACCAACTGGGAACTCTTTGGCACCATTGCAGCAACATGGGAAGATACCATTATTGACGACATCAATGAAGAATAAAACCGACTGGTTCAGCACCTCCATGATTGTGCGAAGAATGCTGAGAGAGAGAAAGACACAAAAGGACGCCTATCTTCAGAAACTCTCAAGCTCATTCGCCAACGTGGCAAGGTGCGAGCCTCAGGAGACCAAATGCTAACATTCAAGCTTGCTAAACGGAGCAGAGAAGCGATAAAAGAAGACCTCAAGACAGAAGAGCAGAAATACTGGAAGATACAGCAGAAGCCGGGAAAAGCATTCGCACTGCCTGCCTGTCCTTTGCCAACTATAAGACCAAGATTTCTGCCCTCCGACGCCCTGATGGATCTATCACATCTTCCAGAAAGGCAATGGAGAAGATTATCCAGGACTTCTACTCAAATCTCTTTGATAGCCACATCCACCTGCCCACATACCAAATTCCACAGGATGGATATGTCATTCCCAACGTTCTTCCTTCTGAAATCCGACATGCCATCTCGTCAGTAAAGAAGGGAAAAGCACCAGGCCCAGACAAAGTCAGACCCGAACACCTGAAGAATCTGCCATCGGTACTCATCAATACACTAGCTCGGCTCTTCACACGCTACCTGTCTGAATGCAAGGTGCCCTCCCAATGGAAAACCAGCAGGACAGTTCTACTGTTCAAGAAGGAGAGACATTCATGACATTGGCAACTATCGCCCCATCTGCCTGCTGTCTGTCATCTACAAACTGTTTACTCAAGTCATCCTGAACAGGATTAGCAGAACACTAGATGAAGGACAACCATGCGAGCAAGCAGGCTTCTGGAAAGGATTCAGCACAATCGACCATATCCACACGGTAACCAAGCTCATCGAGGTTTGTAGGGAGTACAAGATGCCGCTCTGTCTCACATTCATTGATTTACAGAAAGCTTTTGATTCTGTGGAGACTGAAGCAGTCATCGAAGCCCTAGCCAAACAGGGTGTTCAAACCCAATACATCAAGATCCTTCGTGAGCTGTATTACGGATTAACAACCAGAATTTCACCATTCTACAAAGAAGTGATCATTGATGTCAAAAGAGGGGTTCGACAGGGTGATACCATCTCACCAAAACTCTTCAGCGCCACCCTCGAGAACATCATGAGACAATTAGAATGGGAAGGAATGGGAGTGAAGATAGATGGTCGGCAACTACACCACCTCCGCTTTGCTGATGACATCGTTCTAATAACACCAAACATTAGCCAAGCGGCACAAATGCTGGCTGACTTTGACCGAGAATGTGGAAAGGTAGGTCTACAGCTAAATCTGAAGAAAACTATGTTCATGAGAAATGAACTAGTTCCTGAGGCCCCATTCACTCTCAATGGAACAAACATCTCTGAATGCAGCAGTTATGTGTACCTAGGTCGAGAAGTCAACATGATGAATGACCTAAAACCTGAGCTGTGCAGGAGGAAGAGAGCGGGATGGAATGCCTTCAAAGGCATCGAAGAAATAGCTAAAAAGGACAAAGAACCTCCGGTTCCGGGCACATCTCTTCGACTCCACCATTCTCCCTGCATTAACATACGCCTCAGAGACCTGGGCCCTATGAAAGCAGGATGAGAATGCTATTCGGGGTATCCCAGGGAGGAATCAAAAGAGCTATGCTTGGAATATCACGCCTCACTCAAGTGAGAGAAGGAATCTAGAGTTCTGACCTCCGTTGCTATTCCAGAATCAGGGACGCTGTCTCGTTTGCCAAGGCATCAAAAATCAGATGGGCTGGACATGTAATGCGATTTGGAGACAACCGCTGGACTAGAGCCATTACCGACTGGATCCCACGGGATGTCAAAAGATCACGTGGCTGCCCACCTACAAGATGGTCAGACTTCCTTGTTAAGACCCTGAAGGAACGGTTTGAGTCTCTTCATATTCCTGAATCAAGCAGATGCCATTGGGCTACATTGGCACGTGATAGGGTCCAATGAAAATGTTACTGGCGCCTGCTGGAGCAAATCGATGAATAACGGGATTCAAGTGATCAAGTGATCATTTTATAAAATTGATATACTATGTTAATTAAAAAATAAAACTAAACAATTACATGGCACTAATGATGACAATTTTTATTACAAATATACCAGTACATTTTTGTCTTATGAAAAAGCAATAAATGCTATCTTCTGAAGGCATGATATATGTTTATTTTTTAGCTCATTAATAGTTTTCTGGAACAGGGAAAGTTCAGATTTGACTTATTTGCTTGGTACTAATATATTTTCCAGAAAGGCATGAGAATAACCAAAGACTACCTAAAGTTATATGTAATATAATATAATATAATATGGTATAATATAATATAATATAATATAATATAATATAATATAATATAATATAATATAATATAATATAATATAATATAATATAATATAATATAATATAATATAATATAATATAATATAATATAATATAATATAATATAATATAATATAATATAATATAATATAATATAATATAATATAATATGGTATAATATAATATAATATAATATAATATAATATAATATAATATAATGTAATATAATATAATATAATATAATATCAAAAATAATGTATTGGCTATTTTTTGAGTAAGGTCACATCTCAGCTGTGCTTAGGTTTTACTTCTGTTTCTGAGCTTAAGGATCACTCCATACAATATTCAGAGAACCATATATGGTGCCTGGGATCTATCCAGGTTGAATGAAAGTAAAGCAAGTGTCTTACCTGCTGTAAACTATCTCTCTCACCCAATATTGAATATTACAAACAGGAAGACAAGGACAATGGTTAGAAGCTGAAAGAGGAGGATTCAGTTAAGCACTAAATTCACTTATTTAATTCATAAATAATATAGTGGCACTCACTCAAGAAAAAAAATTCTGTATTTAAGGCTCTAGTTTTTCATGAGAATATTTATGGTTTTAATTTACTTATTTTTTTAAATTAAGAATTAATTTGGAAATGAACACATTACAGATAATAAATAATAAAAAGATATATCTAGCAGGTACATATATTTGACAAACATTGATGTCTACTGACTGTCGGGGAATGCCGCCGGGGTCCCCGACAGTGTCAGGACAGGGGTTGTCTTCTACCTCCGAGGACGCCAGGAGAAAGATGAAAACTCACGAGTCCGGTGCAGTTCCAAAAATGGCTTTTAATAGTACAAAAGCTCTTCCACAGCAATCCAATATAATGAACAAACTCTAGCTCTGGTCCGAACTTAGACCATACAAAAGAGCCTAAGTCTCCCACCAAAGAGAAAGGATCTCACCCGAGCTGAGTCCTACTCAGAAGAAGGAGCAAAAGGCCAAGGGAGCAAAAGGCCAAAGCCAAAAGCCAAAAGCCGCGGGAGCCAAAAGCTGAAGGCTGAGGAACCAAAAGGCAGAAGGTAAAGGGTGAAGGGGCCTCAAGTCAGCCCCTTATATACACCAAAGTAACTCAATCGGGAGGTTGTCATGCCAACAAAGAACCCTAAACAGAGTGTAGTGCCACACCCTATTGCAGGTATAAACAAAGGTTACACCAAGGACTAATCCCGAGATTATCTCTTATGTAAAACACTGGAGAGAGAGGGGGGCTGATATAAAGTAATACATCTTAACTTCATGAGCTTCATGTAATCTAGATGGTACCCACAAGGCCCTTATTATTATCTGCACCAGGGTGATTCTGAGTATCTTATTCTCATGTACTGAAAGGGTCATACTCGCCTGCTTAGAGCAAACTAGTATGATCCTTCCTATAGTCTACCTTTAGTCTCAGCGTAGCCAGGGTGGTAGTCTCCTGGTAAATTCTAACTGTCCCACGTTGGGTGCAGTGGGTATAAAGAGGAGCTGTGCCCAATCTAGAAAACATAGAAGCCTTAGTAGATGTATAAGTCAGAAGTTATTCAATCAAGGTGACTTCTGTAACTGCCACACCCTCTAGCAGTGTTTACATAGAAGAGAGATCTCATTAGAATGAACATTGGCTTAAATAAGATTAAGCTGGGAGTGAGCAAAACAACAAAACTCCCAGATTAGCTAAACATGTCCTCCTACAACTGACCATGGATTTTTTTTTTTTTTTGTTTTCTGAGTTCCCCCTGACTCTGCACTCAGAAAGCACTCCTGGTGATACTCAGGGTACCATATGGGATAGTTGGCAGCATGCAAGGCAAGCACCTTACCTACTTTACTGTTTCCCTGGCCATATCACTGACAATGTTATAAGACAATCTTGTCTGAATAGAACCATGCAACTTTTTCAACTGTCCTAATTTTACCCATAATAAAACCCACACTGACATAATTTGGTGATAACCAAAGGGAAAGGAGAATTAATTGGATTAGATGGAGTAAAGAGTAAAATAAGTAAAGATCATCAAGTAGGGTAGAAGTAATAGTAGTGCAGGTAGGGAGTTTGCTTTGCACATGGCCGACCTGAGTTCAAACCTCAGCATCACATATGGCTTGTGTGCACCACCAGGAATAATTACTGAGCACAGAGCCAGGAGTAACCCCTAAGCATTGCTAGGTGTGACCCAAAAAGAAAAAAAAGGTGATAAATAGGAATTTTCAGTAATGGAAAAAATGTATCATGGAGAAATATGTATGCACTTCAGGAATATAGCCAAAAACATTTTATTAAGCATTGGAGAGATAGTATATAAGGTAGGGTCTTTGCCTTGCACACAGTTGGCCAGTTTTGATCTTCAGTATTTTTGTATAGTCAGCAGTTCCCACCAGGAATGATCCTTGAGCAGAGAGCTAGGAATAAGCCATGAGCAGTGCCACGTGAGGCCCCAAATCTATAAACATATATTTGAATTGTACGTGCTTCCAGATTGTAAACTAGTCTCACTGTGGCAACTTTCTAGTATTAACAAAAATAAAATCATTATGTTGATGCATTAAATCATTATGTTGATATGCAGAAACACCAGGCAGGGCTCTAACCAACTCTCCCCGTTTCACTCCCTGTACTTGACCAACAATAATTCATCTGAAAATTACCAAGATTATTCTACCCACCCCTCTCACAGAGCCTGGCAAGCTACTTAGACTATACTGCCTGCACCGTAGAGCCTGGCAAGCTATACGATGCATATTCGATATGCCAAAACCAGTAAAAACAATGTTTATTCCACTGACCCTGTAGAGCCCTAAATATGGCAGCACTAAGAAGGATGTGCAAGGAGAGGCTGATAAAATCTTAGGGCCAAACTAGGAGACCAAAACGAAGAAGGACTAAAATGACTGTCTGTACTTTCAATGCATGTACGCTGTCATCAGAAGCATATCTCGAGGACTTGATGGTGCAAGCAAGAAAAATCAAGGGCGACATCATAGGTCTGACTGAGACGAGGAGGCATCAATCGCATCACGCCATTTTTAACACCAGAGAAGAACTGTTCCTTGGAACATGGGACAAAAAGAGAAGTTGGTGGTGTCAGTGTCCTTGTCAACATGAACTTGGCCATGAACAGTGATTCATTTGAATGTCTAACAAACCAGATAGGACAATTACACTTGAAGAGATGTGCCCCACTGCCAGCAGTTTCTATCTTCACTGTCTATGCACACATCCACATAAAAGGAAGAAGAAATTGATAAATTCTACATAGAACTGGAGTTCTTAAAAGAAGATCACCCCTTCTACAAGAGCAAAGTCGGTGATTTTAATGCCAATATAGGACCGAGAAGATCGACAGAAGAACTCCACATCGAGACCTATGGCCTAGAATGGAAAAAAACAGGGTGAGAGACTCTCCGAGTTCATAATATCAAACAAGAACATTCATGGTAATTCCAGAAGTTCCAGAAGGCTGAATCTAAACATTGGACATGGGAATGTCCTGGTGGACAGTTCCACCTTGAAACTGACCACATCATATTCAATGACGGTTTTGCCTGACTGATGTCACTGTCGTCCCCAAAATTCCAAACAGGATCGGACCACTGTCTCCTTCATGCAAAATTCTATTTCACGAATGGGGAGAAAAGGCTGCAAAGTTTAAGAAAAAGAACTACCAGAATTACCAGCAACTGGGAGCTCTTTGGCACTGTTGCAGCAACATGGGAAGATGCCATCATTGATGACATTGGTGAAGAATACAACTGACTGGTTCAGCACCTCCATGATTGTGTGAAGAAATGTCCAGAGAGAGAAAGCCACAAAAGGACTCCTATCCTCAACAACTCTGGAGCTCATTCGCCAACATCGCAAGGCAGGAGCCTCAAGCAACCATCTGCTAATGTCCAAGCTTGCAAAGCAGTACAGAGAGCCATAAAAGAAAGGACTCAAAAGAGAGAAGAGCAGAAATACTGGCTGATGCAGCAGAAGCCAGGAAAAGCATTCACAACACCTGCCTGTCCTTCGCCAACTATAAGACCAAGATGACTGCTCTCCAACATTCTGATGAATCTATCACATCTTCCAGAAAGGCAATGGAGAAGATTATCCATAATTTCTACTCAGATCTCTTTGATAGACATGTCCACCTGCCCACATACCAAATTCCACAGGATGGATATATCATTCCCAATGTTCTCCCTTCTGAAATCCGACATGCCATTTCGTAAGTAAAGAAGGGAACAGCATCAGGCCAGACAAAGTCAGACCCGAACACCTGAAGAATCTGCCTTCAGTACTCATCAATACACTGGCTCGTCTCTTCACATGCTACCTGTCTGAATGTAAGGTGCCCTCCCAATAGAAAACCAACAAGACAGTTTTACTGTTCAAGAAGGGAGACATCCACGACATCGGCAACTATCACCACAACTGCCTGTTGTCTGTCATCTATAAGCTCTTCACTCAAGTCATTCTAAACAGGATTGTCAGAACATAAGATGGAGGACAATCATGCAAGCAAACTGGCCGAAAAGGATTCAGCACAAGTGACCAAATCTACACGGTCACCAAGCTCATTGAGATTTGTAGGGAGTTCAATATGCTGCAGTGTCTCACATGCTTGATTTAAAGAAAGTCTTTGATTCTGTGAAGATAGAAGCAGTCATTGAAGCTCTATTCAAAGAGCGCATTCAAACCCAATACATCAAGATCTTTCGTGAGCTGTATTACAGATTCACCACCAGGATCTTACCATCCTATAAAGAAGTGATCACTGATGTTAAAAGAGGTGTTCAGCAGGGTGATATCATCTCACCAAAACTCTTCAGCACCACCCTCTAGAACATCATGCAACATTAGAATGGGAAGGAATGGGAATGAAGATAGACAGTTAACAACTACACCACCTCCACTTTGCTGATGACATCGTTCTAATAACACCAAACATTAAGCCAAGCAGCACAAATGCTTGCTGACATCAACCGAGAATGTGGAAAGATAGGTCTACAGCTGAATCTCAACAAAACAATGTTCATAAAAAAACAAACTAGTTCCAGAGGCCCCATTCACTCTCAATGGAACAAACATCTCTGAATGCAGCAGTTATCTGTACCTAGGTCGAGAAGTCAACATGATGAACAACCTAAAACCTGAGCTGGCAGGAGGAAGAGAGCAGCATAAATGCCTTCTAGAACATCGAAGAAATAGCTAAAAGGGCAAAGAACCTCTGGCTCCAAGCACATCTCTTAGATTCCACAGTTCTCCCTGCATTAAAAATACACCTCAAAGATCTGAGCCCTATGAAAGCAGAATGAGAACGCTAATTTGGGTTTCTCGAAGAGGGAATTGAAAAAGCTATGCTTGGAATATCACATCTCACTCGAGTGAGAGAAGGAACCCGGAGTTCTGATCTCCATTGAGGATCGAAGGTCAGATATGCTGCCTCATTTGCCAAGGTTTCGAAAATCAGTGGGGCTGGACATGTAATGCAATTTGGAGATGACCTCTGGACTAGAGCCATTAACCAATTTTGGGTCCCATGGGACCCAAAATATCCCGTGGCCACCGACCTACAAGGTGGTCAGATTTCTTCATCAAGACTCTGAACGAATGGTTTGAGGCTCTTCATATTCCAGGAACAAGCATATACCATTGGTCTACACTTGCACATGTTAGGATCAAATGGAAGCGTTACTGGTGCACGCTCGAGCAAATAGACGAATAATTGGTGTCAAGTGATCAAGCGAAATCATTATCTTGTACATCTGAAACAAATATATATTGTATTTTGTTTATACTTGAAATTATATTACAGAATTATTTTGATAATTTGCTGTGGCTTATTCTGACTAAACACATAATCAATGTCAATTTTTTTAAATTTTTTATTATACCACCGTGAAACATACAATTACAAAGGTGTTCATAATTGGTTCTTGGTAATACAGTACTCCAGCACCCATCCCTCTACCAGTGTCCCATTTCCACCCCCAATCCCACCCCCAGGCTGCCTCAATAGCAGGTAGCCCTGTTTCCTCTCTTTCTCTCTCTGTCTCTCTCTCTCTCTCTGCATCTCTCTCCCTCTTCTTTTACACATTGTGGCTAGCCGTGCAGATATTTAGAGTTTATCACTTAAGTCTCTTTGTATATATTCAATGGTGAGATTTAATCAGCCATTACCATTTCCCACACTTAGTAAAACACTAGTATCTATTTATATCCTATTAATAAATACAGTCATTCTATATCTGTCCTTTTCCTTCTGACTAATTTCACTCAGGATGATAGTCTCCATGTTCATCCACTTGCAGGTAAATTTCATAATTTCATCTTTTCTGACACCTGCATAGTATTCCATAGTGTAGATGAACCACAGTTTCTTTAGCCAGTCCTCTGTTCTCTGGCATTTAGGTTGTTTCCAGATCTTAGCTATAGTGAATAGCACAGAGATGAATAAAGAAGTACAGATAGTGTTTCTGCTATGTGTTTTTCAGTCTCTCGGTATATTCCCAGGAGTGCTATTGCTGGATCAAATGGGAGCTCAATGTCTAGTTTTCGGAGGAATGCCCATATTGTTTTCCAAAAGGGCTGGACCAGTGAGCACTCCCACGAACAGTGCATGAGAGTCCCTTTTTCCCCACATCCACGCCAGCACCGGTTGTTCTTGCAGTTTTGGATGTGTGCAGTCTCTGTGGTGTGAGATGGTACCTCATTGTTGTTTTTATTTGCATCTCCCTGAGGATTAAAGATGAAGAGCACTTTTTCATATGCATTTTGGCCATTTGAATTTCTTCTTTTTTGGAAGCTTCTGTTCATTTCTTCTCCCCATTTTTTTGATGCGGTTGGCTGTTTTTTTCTTGTGAAGGGCTACCTGTGCCTGATATATCCTGGATATTAACCACTTGTCAGATGGGTATTGGGTGAATAACTTTTCCCCACTCTGTGGATTGTCTTTGTATCTTGGTCACCATTTCTTTTGAGGTGCAGAAGCTTTTCAATTTTATATAATTCCATTTGTTTATCTTTGCTTCCATTTGCTTAGTTAGTGGTGTGTCGAAAGACTGATATTTAAAGACAGCTTATAAAGACTTTTCCTATGTTTTTTTCTAGAATAAATATTCAAAATTGCTGTGTGTATGTTATAATCCT